>JAFBMS010000525.1:10000-93184 GCA_019788955.1 Albula glossodonta | reverse complement strand
GGAGGGGAGCAGAGGGGCGCTGGGATGGGGGGGGAGGGTCAGAGGGACGCTGGGATTAGAGAGGGGGGCAGGAGGGACAGATTTTTCCAAATAATACTGTACTGTGTACCTCTGTTATTACATATCCTATTATACACCATTGATAAGGAAAAAACTAAACTGTACCTCCAGAGAGACAACTTTTCAGTACAGGAGAAAAAAATGTGTAAATCTTACTTTATATCAGACGACTGTTAGTCACATCATGCTCTGAATATATTTTAAATATCACACATTTATAAAAGATTGACAGCACACTAACGGTGATGCAGGCTTCCCACTCAAAGTGTCAAACTCAGAAACGGTGATGCTGGGTTATTTTTTGCAACGCCTACAGTACCTTATAAAACAACGTTCTCTGGTGATAAAGATGGTGTAAGAGGCAAGTTTTCTTTTTAAATTCGCCCACAGGACCCCTCAGCTCCTGCAGGCCTTCGCATGCCTCCTTCCTGTCCGGTCTGTGGAAGCTGATGAGACACACCCCTTACCTGCGGCTTGTCCTGGGCTTCCTGCTCGCCTCTCTGGCTTTCCAGGTGATCATCCCATCTTCCTCACCTGTGCTGGGGTAAGCACAGACACTGCTCTCTGCTGCAGTGTTTCTCACCTGTGCTGGGGTAACCATGGACACTGCTCTCTTCTGCAGTGTTCCTCACCTGTGCTGGGGTAAGCACAGACACTGCTCTCTGCTGCAGTGTTTCTCACCTGTGCTGGGGTAACCATGGACACTGCTCTCTGCTGCAGTGTTCCTCACCTGTGCTGGGGTAAGCACAGACACTGCTCTCTGCTGCAGTGTTTCTCACCTGTGCTGGGGTAACCACGGACACTGCTCTCTGCTGCAGTGAGAGATGAAGGACGTAGGGACACTAAGGTGCTTGGAACAAAAGAGGGGCACTCAGTCTTTCAGTACCCCTTAATGATCTACAGCTTTAATTCTGAGCTACAAATTTCAGGAAGTCATTTTTTTTGCTGACTAGCATCTGAAAGAGACCCACCTGACTGGCTGTAAAATCTGTAAGTGTGTGTGTGTGTGTGTGTATCTGTCTCACCCCTGTCCTCTCACAGATGTCCCTGGGGAATTTGGCTCTCTTCTTTACCCACAGTGCCGAGCTGGGAGATTATTTCCAGTACTTCATCCTTGTCTTACTGGTGAGTGACATAGTGGTCTGTCTGCATGCTTCCTGGTGATACACAACGTTTGCATTGCATTCACACAGCTCATCCCCAGCTGGGCAGACCGCTGCCTCGCCAATGTGGACCTCCAGTAAACAGACCTGCTTAATGTCTGTGGCAGAGGATAGACTGCAATGAGCTGATGCCCACTTAGACACATGGAGTAAATGCTCCACTGAACAATGCAGGTACAGGTTGGTGCAGAACTTGCTGCGTGGAAGTATCTAACTCTACTTCGGAGACTGGAGGAAATGAAGTTATGCATTCATTCTTTATGGCGTATTCCACAGCACTAAGCTGACAGTTGTGGGAAGCTTAGCTTGTTCACTTTGTATCCCAGCCTGCACTGTGTCCCTGAGCTAAATTACCTTTGGCCCCCTGTCATAAACGTGAAGGACAGTGTAACTCCCTGACCTCTGACCCTGGATCTGCGCTGTGATTTGCAGATGACGGCCACTCTCTCGGTGCCGATTTGGCAGATGCTCTTGGTGCGGATCGGAAAGAAGGTCACGCTGTTTGTGGGTCTGATGGTGAGAGCGCCGATCTTCAAACACATTCTCAGTGCCTCAGCTGCAGTCGCTGTAGGACCCTGTGGGTCCCTCACAACCCGCAGACACTGCCCCCTCCAGGACTGGAGTTAAACCTGCAGACACTGCGGCCCTCCAGGACTGGAGTTAAACCTGCAGACACTGTGGCCCTCCAGGACTGGAGTCAAACCTGCAGACACTGTGGCCCTCCAAGACTGGAGTTAAACCTGTATCCATACCTGATATTAACATATAGTGTTTATTATGTTAACACCAAGACAACTGCATGTTTCTAACAGGTGTGTGTATGAATAAAATGAATATGTGATCTGTGTATTATGTGTGGCTATGCTGCCATTTTCCTGTAGGTCTACATTCCACCGCTGGTTCTGATTCCCTCTGTGCCGAGCAGCTTGCCGGTCTACATGGCCATGTCAGTCCTGGGCGGCTCCAGCCTGGCCACTCTCTTCCTGCTACCCTGGTAAACCACGCCTCCAAAAGGTGGAGCCAACCAGCCCCGCCCACATGTGTCTTCCTGCTGGTGATGGGTGTTATTTTAGTTGCTCATCCTGAAGTGCTGATTGGTTTAGTTGATGAGCCGTTCATCTTGAAGTGCTCTGATTGGACGCTTGGCTATCCTGAGGTGTTCTGATTGGTAACCTGGCCCTGGGCAGGTCCATGCTGCCGGACGTGGTGGATGACTTTAAGCTGCAGAACCCTAGCTGCTGGGACCTGGAGCCCATGTTCTTCTCCTGCTACGTCTTCTGCAACAAGTTTGGCGGGGGGCTTTCCGCGGGCCTGTCCACCCTTGCCCTGCGGTGAGTCTTTCCGTCACTCAAATGCAGCCTGGCACTGCTGATTGGCCCTGGCTAGGCAATTTGAGGCTATGCCCTGCCCACCTGATTTACATATCTCACACCTGCTACATTTCATCCAGTGCAGATGCCCCTTTGAGTGTTTTACCAAAACAATTAGAGTTAAGCGAAAGGGTTTGCTCAAAACCACAGCCATAGCACCTCCTGTTGGGCCTCAAACCTAAAACCCTCTAGCTGTAAGGTTCATTCCAGTAAGCTCTCCTCCATCTGCAACTTTGTGTAAGTGTGTCGCTTCCTGCTTAATAGTACTCCACTATGACAGTGCCTTCCTTTCACTCTGTATATCACTTCCTGCCAAATAATGCTCCAGTGTGACCCTGCCTGCTCTCTGTTCCAGTTTTGCAGGGTACAGGCCAGGTGGGTGCAGCCCCAGCCCAGGGGTGGGCACCACTCTGAGAGTTCTGCTGGGCCCGGTGCCCCTGCTTCTGCTGCTGGGGGCGCTGGTGCTGTTCTATCTGTACCCCATCAATGAGGCCCGGCGGCAGCAGATCAGCCAGGAGCTGGAAACAGCAACGTGAGTCAGACTCACCCCTCTTCCCCTCTTCTCCTTTCTTCCTTCTCTCACTTCCTCCTTCATCACCCCTTCCTTTCCTTTGGGAAACTGTATGCGGATGGTAACCATGGTAACCAATAAGGATCAGCTTTGTCTCTTCCTGTTTGGCCACCCCGTCCCCCCCCGACCCCTAGTGTACATTGCCCATCCTGACAAAGGTCACCAGCAGAAGTTTTTTTACACCTTCACTCCGTGTGAAACCGAAACTGTCAACTTTTTCATTCAGACTTCTGATGTTTGTCTGTTTTTCATTTCCGTTGGATCTCCATCTATCGATCACGGCCATATCTGTAGGCCCGTTCCAAGGTTCTGTACCTCCTGTGGGGTTTGGGAGAGTGCAGGTGAGCACGTACACCTGAATCTACATGCCGCACTTTGCAGGTGTTGCGTCAGAGGTGAACACCTCACCCTCTGCTGGCGCAGGCAGACTGCCAGGGCTGGTTGCCAGATGGTGGGATGAATCTGCACACTGCAAAACCCAGCGTCTGAGCCGCCCAGCAGGCCCCTGGTAGACAGATTTAAGATCACCATGTCACAAAAACAAAGCAGCGTCAAACGAGTCAGGCTGTCTGCACGTGGTGTCTGGACCAGCCTTCTGACCGGAGCCTCGTCTGTCGAGCACGTCACTCTGACCCTGGCTAATTTCTCTCTCCAGTGTGGGCTAACTTGGCCAGCCTCCAGGAATGAGCTATTCTAAAGCAGTGGTCGGTTACTACTGGTGTCAAACCTCACAACAGAGCAGGAGCGTGACATAGACCTATAATCCAACCAAATGCACTCCTGTAACATTGGCACCAATAAGATGATAGCAAGCCAAGGCAAGAAAAGAGCGTGCAGACAAACCCTCTGACAGGGAGTCCCTGATGTCACGACTACTCTAAATCTGGTGTGTGGTGTACTCTTACTGTGTAAAGACTCACCAGGGAACTATGTGTGTAAATAGCAAACACTTTTTCAGGAGTGGTGTGAATGTCTAGGTATTGTTCTCAAGTCTCATAAATGGTACATATTTCAAATACCTGTATTTCTTAAATATTATTTAGCATTTATGTGTTCAATTTGTGATATGGGTTAATGACATTTTTGCACGGTTTATACCTTTGTGCCACCTTAAAAACCACTGTCTATCTGTCCACCATTTTTTATCATAAATTATACATTTATTTATGCAGTATTTGGGGAAATACATATAGTTTTCATTTACTGTACTTGTAGTACAGTTTTTGTTTATTTGACTAAAAAGGACAAATGGTACATGGCTATAAACCATACCAAAAAAAAAGACAAAACCCATATTATATATGAAATGCATACATACAAATCCCTGCGTTTGACATACTGTCCATGCCTGCCTCTGCCCTGGACAGGAAGGAGACCAGCAGCTCTGCTCCGCTCAGGAACACACAGGGCGGGCAGGTGCACTCCCAACGGTCAGCAAGGTCCAGCCTCCTCACTGAGCAACGCTCTGAAGTCACCTGGGTATAGCCTGAAGACACACACTACACACACACACAGACACACACACACACACACACACTCACAGGGGTGCCTTTCCTGGCTTGATGCAGTGCTAGATGCTCTGTAGACTGTTTTTATTTGATTCATGATGATGTTCTCTATTAAATCCATAAATATGACAAAAGTTCTCTGGTCTGTTGTGATTTCTGTAAGGAAGTGACACACCTCAGCATAGAGCAGCTGCAGGTGGGGTGGCAATGAGGATCTTAGGGAATGAACCTCCTAACCAGAGGTGCTGTTGGTTGGTCAAAGGATTTATTAACTTTAACTGGTTTTGGTAAAATATTCAACTGGACGTGCAAACTGAGTGATAAATTACAACCTCTTAATGAAAGCAAGACAGTGTAAGAGGGTTTATCATGGCTGTAAATACACACAGCCTCCAATGGTGATATTAATGTGTATGACTTATTATTTTTGATTCAAAGTGGAAAATCTCTTGAGGAAACAAATGGGTAAATAACCATAATTTTGGTTCAACTAACAGTTTAAAATGGGAATTAAAGATAATTTACACGAACGTTAGCCAAATAAAACAAAACAAAACAAAAACACAAGGGTGTTCATGGTATTATTTTGTCATTGTCTCCAAATAATTCGTATGAGCGATTAAGACAATAATAGCAATGACAAAAAGGTGTCAAGAATTTAGCGAAAATAGAGGATGACCAATTGGACTGTAATGATCAAATGTGAAAGGCAGTCGGTCAGGTATAGTCACGGTCGTTACTGTCAGTATGTACTCTTTTGATGAATTTGGGGGTTAATGGGTTAAATATGAAGATCCCCCTCCTCCCCACCCCACCCTCAAGTCTTTATTTTCCGGCAGCGGACGATCAGCTTCCGCTAGCCGATTGAGAAGGAGTCGGGAAGCGGACTGTAGTACGGAGGGGTTCGGAGAAAAAAAATATATATATCAACGAACAAAATGGGAGTCGAGATTGAGACTATTACCCCGGGTGACGGTAAGAGGATATTTTAAGACCCATAACTCTGATAATATGTGTTTTACTTGATTATTTTTATTAAACATTTTTTTTTATCCAGCTGACGTTCTGCATTCTGCAAAACTTTAATGAGTGGCCACCTCTTTCATTCCCTCTGTTCTTTTACAGGAAGGACTTTCCCTAAAAAAGGACAGACGTGCGTGGTGCACTATGTCGGTGAGTTAACAAGCTGGTAACATTATTTGCGATCCGTAGAGGGCCCGCATGCACCTGGGGAAAAGATGAGCAGCGAGTAGCTAACGTTAGCCACCTCGCTAACTGAATTTCGATACCTCACAGGCGGTGAGCTAGCTAACCATTAGCTCGTTATGTACAAGATGCGTGCTATTTCCCTGTCCCCGGCGATATTCATTCGTGCCTTGTATCGGTGCCAGTACCTCGACAGCGGGGCAGCCATTGGCTAGCGGTGTAATGTATTAGCTATCTACTAACTCCGGCTAGTCTAGACCGTAATCCTGTTACTTGAGCCGCATTGATTCGATAGGTTCTGTAGATGTTGTGAACGGCGAACTAGCCCATTCACCTGGCTGCTTTGCTGGTGTCCTCAAACTGTAATGCATGGTTAATACTAGGCCTCCTGTCTATACACAGAGGCCGAGGGGATCTGGTTGTAGTAGTGCGGAATTGCGCTAACTTGGCTAACGTTGTCTAGCTATCTGACTCGCCTTGTTTCCTCCCTTTGTTGGAACGGGTGGGGTGTTTGGTGAGGGAAGGGCAACAATTGCTAGCTAAGGTTTGACGTACAGTAGTACGTGTTCTAAGGTCCCTGTACCAAGCTAGCCAGGTAATGTTTTTATTACTACATCATTACGAATTATTACAAGTTTTTTGTAGAAATTATTTACAAAGTTGTCTGCAGTTTATGTGTGCCTGAATTAGAACTTCTATCACAGAGAGGTCACTGGTTTACGTTTGTAAATTACCAAAAGTAAATGACCATACAATTGTTAACTCTAACGCACCCGCAATTTTATTGATAACTATACACATGCTAACGTTTTAGATTTTCAGTGACTAATTTTAGCAGCACAATTTTTTTAACCTTGTATACTTTTACAACGGTATCGTTTACCTGTATGTAAAAATAACGTTAGACCCATTCGAGGCTGGTTATCAGTACAGTAGTGATTGTCATTACTGAATGACTGGCTGTTTGAGCTCTTGACTCCAGTCAAAGGATGGACATGTAGACAGCCAACACGTTAGGGTACCTGCTTTGTGTATATAGTGTAACGTAATTTTCCACGGAGAACACCTGCAGGAGAATAAAGTGCATCCATTTGCATGTATATCTAACCAGTGCAAGTCTCTAATTTGACTGTGTGAATTGGGAAGTCGTTTCTGTTGAACTTGTGGGGCTGAATGCAGTGAAAATGCGCAGCCACGCACCGGACAGTAACGCAACGCAATTTCCTGTTTTGACAAAGTGCAGCTGTCAATATTACATCTATAGTGAACCGCATTTCCCAACCTCTTCCCATCAAAAAAAAATATATATGTATATGTATTGCACAGAAAATACACAATTAGGTCTAGATCTGAAAGCAGCATGGAGTAGCACGGCTCCAGATACTTGCATCCTTAGAAGTACAGAAGTACACTGCCCTATCAAAGCTTGTCATTTTCCGCACAGAGTGACCGGTCTATGAGGCATCAGGGCTTCTCTCAGCGCCGGATGTTTAGCGGTAGTAGACAACTGCATTGTTTAGTATTGCAGCTGGCGAAAAGGCATTCTTGTTCGGTTCCTGACTCGGCTCAAATTTCCTGTCTCGCCACGCGAATGGAGATTTGTAATTGCGCCCCCCCCCCCCACTTTTTCTATCACAAGCCCCGACGTTTACATCACCTGCTTAACTGGGGCCGGCACCCCCGACTAGCCCGTTCCCACGGACGGTGCCACTTAAATGGGGCTTAACCGCGGGCGGGACAGCTGGCAAGGCTATTCCTGCTTTTGGAATCCCGTCGTATAATTTCCAAATATAAATGGGATCAGGGAATTGGAAGCGTCTTTCCACATTTAGTTAAGCATTTTTACACCCCCCCCCCACCATAGTCTCCTGCTCCCTGACCTGAATTAAGCACGTGTCAGTGATGTCTGTCTGTCCGTCCCCCCCCCCACACACACACACAGGCTCCCTTACAGATGGACACAAGTTTGACTCTTCCCGGGACCGAGACAAGCCCTTCAAGTTTAAGATTGGGAAACAGGAAGTGATCCGTGGCTGGGAGGAAGGCGTGGTGCAGGTAAGGGGGGGGGGCTGATCATGTCTAGTATTTAATTGGGCTCATCTGAGGCCCAGGCATGGTTTGTGATGTCATAATGCCTCTCATACGGGCGTTCTAAATGACCGTGTGCTGCACGCACTCTGAATGCGTTCTGTTCCTCCACAGATGAGTGTGGGGCAGAGAGCCAAGCTGACCTGCTCGCCTGACTATGCCTACGGAAGCAAGGGTCACCCTGGGATCATCCCGCCCAACGCCACTCTCATCTTTGATGTGGAGCTACTGAGCCTGGAGTGAAGCCCCTCCCCCTGCCCACCCCCTCACAGCACACTGCTTCCTGGGTATGTTCCTCCCAGCCGTGTGTCCGTTTACAGCGCTGGTAACCAGCCCCGGTCTTAGAGAGTGACAAACCAGCAAGGTCCTAATTTCTGAGAACATGGACACCTGGGCTGGGATCCTGTCAAACAAACTTAGTTTCATTATAAGCACATGTAATTTAATCAAAACTGACTGAAGTCTTTTTAAGGGTCTGCTATTCATTGTGGAAGATCTGAAACTTGTGTTCTTATGTGGAGTCTTTTGATGTAACTTGAGTTCATTTGGATTTGGTCTAACAGGATCAGAATCTGCTCTTAAAGCCTGTTTGACTCAGCTGTGTACTGCTTCCTGTGGTTTGAAAATGGTGTTCCACAAAGTCTGAAAATTGACATGTTTGTGACAGTATGAGTAACTGGACTGTAGCAGTCGAATTAATGACCCCTTCCCGAAACCGCTTCTCATGTCCTGCTCTGTCTTTGCATACATTACAGATGTGATGTAGCTGTTCTATCTTTACACACATTACAGATGTGATGTAGCTGTTCTGTCTTTACACACATTACAGGTGTGATGTAGCTGTTCTATCTTTACACACATTACAGGTGTGATGTAGCTGCTCTGTTCATAATGTCACAGAGCAAATGAGGCGTTGTTCTTTTTATTACTAGTTCTGTGGACTTCCGCATCACCGGTCTCTGAGCGGAAGCGTTTGATGAGGTAAATTCAGGTGGTGTGTTTGGCCGGAGTGGGACTCTCACCTCCTCCCTCTCTCCTCTGCCTGCAGGTGGGCTCCGCCCTGTGAAGTGGGAGTCGACGCAGGGGGAGGTGCTAGTGGCTCTGCAGGGGGCATGAGTGTATTGTTCCACCACTTTGGTCACCTATCTTCTCTGCACAGAACAAAACAAAAATCTATATCTCAGAGACGTCCCCATCCCTCCCCCACCCCCACCCCACCCCACCACCGACAACTCTTTCCTTAAACTATGGGCCAGAACCTTAAAAATACCTGGTGAAGTTCTTAATCTTTTAATTTTAAATCGTGCTTTTGGTTTTGCTTCTTGTTCGTTTTTTTTTTTTTTTTTGTGTTGAGTTTCTAAGTTGTGCATGTTGAAGCATACCATTGATGACAGAAATGACAGCAGCTTAGGGGGGGGGGTGCTGTGGCCCCCCCCCCCCCCCCCCCCCCCCCCCTCTCCTCTGTGCGCACTCTCAATAAGACATCAGGGTGTAAAACCTGGCCTCACAGTTTAAAGCAAAGCACATGCATGCTCATCAAACTTCACACTTTGAGTTTGGCAGCAAGGGTAATTCATTGGTTAGTCTGTGTAAGGTCTGAAAACGACAACTTTGGACCGCTGACCTGTGTGTACTGTATGAATGTGTTAAATAAAAATGTGCTGGGTTGCCTTATCAGTATAAATGCTACCGAAAAACACACTGAACTCACTAGTTTTTGTATCGAAACGGTATTTAAATGTCAAGTGAATAAGTCCCCTGTTTAGATTCCGCCGTTTTTCTCCCGTAACTCGGCAACCCAAAGCATCAGGGCTCAGTGAGTTCAGGTTGTCCAGCTTCCCTTACCTGACACTGGAATAGCCAGGTGGCCCCTCTTAACATGGCCTTGGCCACACCCACCCGTTCAGGGATTGGTGGAACCATGTTAGGTACCCACCCACACACATGCACTCACGCAGCGCACATATACACGTTAGGACAGGTTTTCCTTCAGGAACACAAGTCTGTAACTGAGGGACCTATGGATCCCCCCCCTCCCCCGCCCCCACCTATATCGCCTGGAATTGCCATGAAATATATTTTTCAGATGCCAACTTTGTAACTCCAATAAATCCTTACAAACTGCATTTGACTTTGTGGCCTTGCTTTTGATGCCGTTGGTAGTGTTTTTTTTTTTCTTGTAAGCTTTAACCATGTGACGAATGGTGATGATGGTAAAAGTAGAACACTTTGTTGGGGGTCAGTGAGAGCTCAGCTGGTTATGGTAGTTTGGAGTTTTTAAAAGGAAGAGCTTCATAGAAAGCATGTTGTAATATTTATGAGGTCTCTCTATCATGAACAGCATGAAGTGGGATCAGTGCAGAGCGTTTCATTTCAGAAAGGTGGTTTAACTAACCCCCAACTCTGGGCTGAACAAACCCAGCTAACAGGATGCACCATAGCAACGAGTCAAAAAAAATCCTAGAGCTTCATGCGTGTGTTCAGTTACTCGCTTTTTGAAACCGAAAACCCTAGATTTCCGTTGACTCTTGCGTTAACAATCTCAGGGTTTTTTACTAGACCTGCTTTCTGAAACACCCCCCTGGATGGGCTAGTTCACAGGTTACATATGCGATCCAAATGAGGTCATGTTTATTTAAACCCCTATGTAATGAATATTCAAAATTAATTTATTTCCTGTCAATTTCGTGGTTGCAGGTAGGGTGAGAAATGATGAGACTCTTAAAATGGGAAACTTTGCAGGATTTCATACAAGATTTTTCAAAGAACACCACTTCCATCTTCCTGCTGAGTCACAGTTTCCTGTTGGCCACACTGAACCATCTTTTCCCTTAGACTCAGAGGAGCCACACATGATTCCCACTTAGCGGAATTCAGCCAAGGGCAGATACATACTAACTGAATCTAATGTATTGATCTCCATGAAAATGCCTAATTGCACTTTTGTTGCCACCTGTGGGCCACAGTAAGAACTGCAATAATCTAACCAGCCCTCAGAGTAAATTTCACCATAGTATTTATTTCCATGCATTTTAAGCCTGACTTAAAATGTCCTTTGAAACCAAAGCTGTTGCTTTTCAGAGGATATTTTTGGAGGAAAAAATGTTTAAAAAGGCTTTGAACCAAAAGATAAATTCATCCATCACTTTGTTTTATTTATTCATTCATTCTTTTAATCTCCCACTCATTCATTGTCTCTCCGTGTCTTGTTTTTACATCCAAAATTTATTCATTCACCCATTTCTTTTTATTAGAAACGTCTTTCCTAAGTGCCTGTATTTACAGTGAGGAAGCGCACACTGACGATAAACAGTTGTATTACACAACACAGAGTGCCCACTGAAAAGATTGTCCAAGCACCAAAAACAAAAAACTAAACAAAAAGGTCATACATTCAAGAAGAAAAACAAGACAAAATACAACTGCTATTTCAGAGTTAAACGTGGAGGTTTTTTTTAAGCTATTTAGCCAACATCTCACTCAGATTGTTTTGCCTAGCAATGTATAGACTGTTTATCTGTGTGCCAAGACAGCTATGGAGATCGGTCTATTGTTATTGTTTTTTACTACAGTATTACACACAAGTCTATGAATTGAAACATTTTATGTTGTTCTGGAATAACGTTACACACAAAAATATGTGCTTCCTTGTATTAATTAACATGCAAATCAACCTCAACTTCAAGTAATAACCTCACCTCATAAAGTGATGTACAGTATAGTGCAATCAAAGACCCAAATATACATAAAATTAAATTATTTTCTTACATTAGGTTACTGTTTTTCATGTAACTGTGTTGTCACATTGGACATATTTGGCAGAAAATAAAAGCAAAAAAGACACATTTGTTTCCACATCCAGTTGTGACATCATAATGGATTCCAATAATGTTAGATTCCAACAAATAATTTAAATTAATAAGGAAACAGTTGCAATAAATTATTGTTCCTATGACTATTATTAAATTAATTTTGTTTTACAAAAGTGCAACAGCAAAGCGCTATGTCATCAACACTCAGAGGTCAACTTTGCCACTGTCATAATCGTAATCACAATCAATCATAATTGTAAACATTCTCTCAATACGCACACATTCATTTCCTGATCAATGAAAAACAAACATAATCAACACATTAGGCAACAAAAACACAGCTTACTCCAGTTATTAAAGCACACACACGCGCGCACACACACAAGTTTTTGCTTGAGCACACAGAGGGAAATGAGATGATGAGTGGAAATGGCGATTTCCAAGGTGACGGGGGGAAGTGAGGTCGATGTACAACCTCGGCTGTCAGACTTAAGCTAGTTTGGGAGCCCGTCAGGTCAGGTGTTAAGATCTGAGGGCACTCGCTGCATCGTCTGTGAGCAGCACTTGCCGTAGTGATGGTCTCAGCAGGCGGTTAGTGGAGAAACATGACATACTGGACAAGCCTCCTCTCAATAAATTTTATGTTCAAACTTCCAGGTTGTAACTGCTGCCTTCACTGTGGACTCTCTGTAACTGTGGTCGGTAGGAAAATGTTGGTCCCTTTACACACGGTGGGTGGGTTTTTCACTTTCAACTGCACTGCTTTTGCCAGGGTAATAGCAGAGAGGTATTTGCTAACATGTAAGGCTAGCCATCAACTGCAGGTTAGCCGCATCGCAAAGCTGGGGAAGAGCTGGCCTACTTTCCCAGGTGCCTTAGCGGCACAGGGGTGAGGTCACTCTGAGACACACACACACTGCTGTTACACCCGCCCACTTTAGTGGATATTTCTGACAGACGGACAGAGCGGGCGACAGACAGACTGACTCCCTCCTCAGTCATGTGACAGTGGGAGTTACAATCGGTGTCAGAAACACAATCATGGAAGTGTTAATCAGTCCCTCAGAGTCAGGTTGGCGGGGGGGTTCAGGGGTTCATGTCTGTGTGTGTGTATGTGTGTGTGTATGTATGAGTCTGTGCTATGTAGGGGGCAAGAGGGAGAATTTTCAGGGCTTTTAGGTGGCTGTTAGGGGTGCAGGGTATTTGAGGGTGAGTGTTTGATATGGATGTGTGGGGGCAATCTCAGATGGGGGTGCCCCCCCGAGGGCTGAAGGGGCCGCGGGTGTCCCCCCCGCCGCGGCGCAGGGAGGACAGCGCGAGGGCGCAGCAGCCGCGCAGCAGGGAGCCCATGTTGTAGACGGGCTCACCCTGCCTGCGGGACCCGCGGCACAGCCAGGCTACGGCCGGCAGCACCGGCACTGCCACCGCCAGCAGGTCCAGCAGGAAGTGCCGACTCCAGTAGCTCTTCTGTGGGGCTGTGGTGTCTGCCCCGCCTTCCGCCCCGCCCTCTGCCCCGCCCTCCTCCTGCCTCTCCTCCCCCACCTCCACCACCGTCACCCTGTATGGCTGCTCCGCTTTGGGCTGGCAGGTTTGGGGAAGCGGGTCAGCTGCTCCCCCTGGTGGCGGGAGGTCCACTGCACAGGACCCTGGAGGCGTGAATGCTGCGTGCTGGATAGGCATGCTGTCATCAATGGCGGCGGTGGCAAGGGTTGCCGTAGCGACGGTGTCCAGGTCCTCGCCCTCCTCGGAGATCCAGGTGGAGGTGGGGCTGCAGGACTGAGACTTGGCCTGGGGCCGGTCTGTCTGGATGGCGCGCTCCTGCAGGTGATGCAGGTACAGGTGCTGGTGGGACAAGCAGGGCTGGCTGCTGCTGCTCACCTGGCCCACCTGGGGCCCCAGATCGCAGGTGCACAGCTTCTCATAGGTGAAGGAGCGGGGGAGGGGAGCGTAGCCGGGGTCGCCCAGTGGAGAGGGAGGAGCCTCGCAGAGCAGTGTCTCCAGCAGGAGGTCGGCCCGGCTGTCCCCGCAGGCAAAGCCGCTGTCCTGGGTCTCTTCCCCACTCAGCCCTGGCTCTGGCCCGGTGCCACTGGGGTCCAACAGCGCCTCGTGGCTCAGCTTGGTGTAGGTGGAGCTGCGTGTAAGTGACCGGGCTGGGGAGCCACCACAGGAGCGGGAAACCCCTGGCCGGACCCCCAGAACCGGCCCCGTGCCCCCCTCCCCTTCCCCCTCCCCATCCCGGTCCTCCAGGCCCTGCAGCAGGGAGTCCAGCTTGTGGTTCTGGGCGCTGAGGTCCTGCAGGTGCTGGTGTGTCTGGCCCAGGTTGGGCTCGCGTTCCCGCCCTGTTAGGTTGGTCCGCACCACGTCCACCACCTGTTTGAGCTGCCGGATCTCACGCCGTGCCTCCTTAAGCGCCAGCTGCGCCTCCACGCGATGGCACTCCTCCTCAATCCAGTCCTCCTGCATGCGCGACAGCTGCGTCCGCAGCTCCTCAATCTCAGAATCCCTGTGGGGGGGGGGGGGGGGCACTTTTCATTTATTTATTTCTGCATTTGCGTAGAACCCTCTAAACATGACAGCAGAAACAGGCTGATGTTCTGCTTTCAGAAAAATCACTGGCTGTCAAATTTGTCAGGTCTGTGCTGCAGGGGGTGGGGGGGGGGGGGGGGGGGGGGGGGGGGGGGGGGGGGGGGGTATTAGAGAGGCATATTCTGTGATGTGAGTGTGATGTTCTCCATAGAAAAGCGGTTCCCATGGCAGAATCACCATGGCAGTGCTGAGATGGTGGGGCCATCTGCACTCACCTGTCCTGCAGCTTCTCCATGTTGTCCTTCAGCCGTGCCCGGAGGTGACGAATGCAGACCTCCTTCTGCTGCAGGGGGGTCAAGTACTGCTCAGGAGGGGGGGGCCGGATTCCATGGTTATCACCGCAGGAGGTGTACTTCACGTTACGCCTAAGGGGAAGACACAGGTACACCTCTGTTTGACACCTTTATCACACACCTGGGAGCAACATGGAGCAGCTGAGGAACAGAACAGCTCAACTGCAAGGTCATTTATGAGGGGATGGTCCCGTCTTCTGTTTAGTAAAGTGTAATGTCAAGTTACAGGTATGTCTCACTTAGGTGTGGCCAGGTTACAGGTGAAGCTTACCAGGGTATTGTCAAGGTACAGGTTACCTGTGAAATTCAGATTACAGGTGAGTCTTACCTGTGTGCAGTCAGGTTACAGGTGTGTATTTCCTGAGTGAGGTCAGGTTACAGGTGAGTCTTACCTGAGTGTGGTCAGGTTACAGGTGAGTCTTACCTGGGTGTGGTCAGGTTACAGGTGAGTCTTACCTGACTGTGGTCAGGTTACAGGTGAGTCTTACCTGGGTGTGGTCAGGTTACAGGTGAGTCTTACCTGACTGTGGTCAGGTTACAGGTGAGTCTTACCTGGGTGTGGTCAGGTTACAGGTGAGTCTTACCTGGGTGTGGTCAGGTTACAGGTGAGTCTTACCTGGGTGTGGCTGGGTAAGACCGGGCTGTAGGGCTGCCACTGCAGGAGCCGGAGGTGCTGCTGCAGAGGGAGGTGGTGCCGTAAGGATCCCTCGAGCTGCCTGCGGGGGTGGTCCGTCTGGGGGGGGGGACAGAGCAGGGCAACTCTCACTCCAAGAGGGCAACTCAAGACTGCAACTGTTACTCTAACAGAGGAAATATACCATTTCTTTATCAAGATTGACAGTCATAGTAACGTGAAAATCGCTCACACAGCAGACACTGTCACTGTTGCAGGCCAGGTTTGAGTTAAAGAAACTGAGGTGTCAGAAAGAAGGCAAAATAACTGCAGGCGCAATGGATGGAGAGGAATGAAGAGGGAGGGAGGGAGGGGAAAAAAAGAGAGATACTGACCGCCTCTGTCGCTCCGGCGTCTGGTGCGGCATGTGTCCATGGCTGGGGCGCATCGAGACCATAAAGCCCGTCTCCATGGGAACGTAGTCCAGCTCAATGAACCTGCAATAGTCGAAACTGCGCAGAGGTTAGAGAGCGGCAGGCACAGACAGCGAGTGGACACAGGGGTAAAGCTCATTGCCTTAGAGCTGGTCTGAGCTGCCCAATCAGGGGAGATTTGCAGCAGACTACATCACATTTCTGTCTCAGTTGTGGGGACAGCACCGATGCAATTACTGCTGGAGCTGCAAATTTGATGCAAACCCCCCCCCCCCCAACCTACCCCACCCCACCGGCCTCAACTACAGACTGGGGCCATCCGTAGCTGAGGCCATGCCTCTGTGGAGCAGCGAAAACGGTGATTAAATTCTTGATCAACTCATCATTAAACTGTGCTGGAGGATTTGAGAAAGTGAAATCCTGTCCCAATTTCGGGGGGTTTGGGGTCGGGCAACAGGCTTGGGAAGCAGAGACAGGTTCATATAAAATTAACAGAAGTAGGGCTGACAGGAAATGGGAGAAACAGGAAATGTGAACATAAGGAAGTAGGACTCAGACAAAGTGGGACTAACAGGAAATGGGACTCACAGGAAGTAGGAGTCACAGGAAGTGGAATTCACAGGAAGCAGGACTCACAGGAAGTGGGACTCACAGTGTGCTGCTACAGGACAGAGGGATAATTAAATCATTACTGACTTGATGTTCTGAAAACAAAACAATGCAAAATATGCGTTAAACCTCTCCATGAAATGCACAAAGCTTTGAAAAACTTTTACTGCAGCGACAGAATGGGATATGAATGGCACAAGACAAAGAAATTCCACTCTGTCCTTCTTCCTGGGGGAGACAGGGTGAAACCCCAATTGTGGTGGAAGTGAGTGGATGAAGGTAGAGACGATGGAGAGAGAGTGAGGAGAGGGACGTGAAAGCGCAGTACCTGCCTGATCCTGGGGAGGGCGCCTGGCTGACAGGAGCAGACATGAGGGCTGGTGGCCTCTCTTTCTCTCTCCACACTGAGTTCAACAGTGGCCAGCCTGAAACAGTAAACGCACACACAGTAGTGTGAGATGTGTGTGTAACGCAGCAGCAAGTGACAGGTGTGTGAGTAGTGTGAGTAGTGTGTGTTAGTGTATGTGTAGAGTGTGAGGGAAAAAGCCAAACACAGACAGTACTGCAGTTGTGAGTCATCACTCCCACAGTGAGGAACTGACTGTGTTACGCAACACAGCCAGAGCACGAGTCCATCAATCAATGGGCCTCTCTCACACACACACACACACACACACACACTCTCTCTCTCACACACACACACACACACTCTCTCTCTCACACACACACACACACACACACACACACTCTCTCTCTCACTCACACACACACACACACTCTCTCTCTCACACACATACACACACACGCACACACTCACACTCACACACACACACAGTCTCTCTCTCACACACACACACACACACACACACACTCTCTCTCTCTCACACACACACACACACACACACACACACTCTCTCTCTCACACACACACTCACACACACACACTCTCTCTCTCACACACACACACACACACACACTCTCTCTCTCTCTCTCACACACACACACAGTCTCTCTCACACACATACACACACATATGCAGTCTCACTCTCTCTCTCTCACACACAAACACAGACACATACACACACAGTCTCTCGCTCTTTCTCTCTCACACACACACACACAGTCTCTCTCTCTCTCTCTCTCTCTCTCGCACACACAAATGCACACACACAGTCTCTCTCTCTCTCTCACACACACACACACACACAGTCTCAGGCCTGGTCCAGAACCTGACAAAGGTTCTTTCAGTATCGGTCACTTCATCATCACCCTTGCTCCTGCTACAGTCAGCACACTGGGCCGCTTCTCCATCTCCAACAATGGGGCTGTATTTCCCAGCATGCAACATTTCTTTATGCAGTGATTCACCAACTGCATTTCAAACCCAGTGTTTGTGTGAAGGCTCGCAGCTACAGTCTATGATCCAGTCCCATTATCCCTCTCCCTCTCCTAATAAGAACATAAGACAATCAAACAAAGTTCAACCTTTTCTGCTTTCTGCACTCTTTGAACATTACTCAACCTCCACACTCTGATACCCACTACTTTTAGGTCCAGAGTCCAGCTCTCTGACCGCTACTCCACACTGCTGCCCTCAGGTCCAGAGTCCAGCACTCTGACCACTACTCCACACTGCTGCCCTCAGGTCCAAAGTCCAGCACTCTGACCACTACTCCACACTGCTGCCCTCAGGTCCAAAGTCCAGAACTCTGACCACTTCTCCATATTGCTGCCCTCAGGTCCAGAGTCCAGCACTCTGAACACTACTCCACACTGCTGTCCTCAGGTCCAGAGTCCAGTGCTCTGACTACTACTCCACACTGCTGCCCTCAGGTCCAGAGTCCAGCACAAATATATTATCATATATTTAATTCAAAATGAAATTATTTATTATTGCAGCACCTGTCTCTGCTGGCCCCATCTAAACCCCACAGCCAATGAATGAAGGCAGATCTGCACCTCATCAGCACATTTCCTGTTACTAGGCAACCTCACACCCTGTTTGATTTGTGAAAATCGCCCAGCGCTGTCCCCCCACCCCAGCACAGTGACAAAAGACAGCAGTGAGAGACTGTGAGCACAAAGCACACAAAACAAAGACATGAACCAGCAAACCAGAGCTCACATCACACATGTGCAAGGGACCGTCAACAAACTAACAAAATATAGTAACCTGAACGCCACATATGAGCAAGAGACCATCAACAAACTAACAACATAAAGTAATCTGAACACAACAAGCATATGAGGTTATCAGGAAACAGCACAATATGAGAACACACACAGATATGCACAAAGTATGTATATACACAAGTATGCATGCACAATTTTGACAGCACATACAAATATAAACACATGCATGCACACTTGTGAACACACACTAACGATCACACACACAAGCACAGATATAGAGTGACAGTAGACTGAAAAAGGATGGACATTCTGGAAACTGTGGGAATGTTTAGTAAATATTTTAGTAATAGGGAGCTGCCACCCTCTCTGAGTAGCAATAGTCAGAGTCCTCACTCTCAGATACACAGACAAACAGGGAGACTTTGCAGAACCTACCATAAACACCATATACCCACAGCCCCCTGTACAAAGCAACCTCACACAGGCTAAGACACATTGCAAACTTTATCAAAATAATTTCACACATTCATAAGACACACTCTTCACATTTATAAAAAGAAAATCATATATGCTAACACAACAGCCTTTACAAATCAACTTCATACAGGCTACAAGAAACAGCAAGTTTTAAGGGCTATACCATATATGCTAAGCGCGTCATGTGACGCATCCTTCCTATGTTAACAGCCGCTGCGTGTCTGCGCTGACAGCAGATACGCAGCCACAGGCAGATGCCCGTGCAGACAGGGACAATAGAGTGGGAGCCGTGCGTGTGAGTGCAGAAGCCTGTGCCAAACCTCCCCCTCACAGCTGTTATTACACATCTCAGTTAAGGATGGCTTCCCATCATGCCCCTCTCCCCCTGGGATAACAGATATCACAGATATTTAGAAGTTCAGCTCCGAGCACCATAGAACAGCACAGTATGACACAGTATAATCACACACACACACATACATGCACACACACACACACACTGTTCATTATATGTACTGTATTTATTCAGAATTTTCTGTGTTTTTATGTCTTTGAATGATTTTGTGTGTGAGTATGTGAGTGAGGCTGAATAAAACAAAACAAATGAATGAAAAGGCAGTGAAGCTCCCTCACTCACTCATACATTCGATGGTTCATTCAAAGAAAGAATACTGGCAACGAAAACAAACTAATGCAGATCCTCTTAAATTCCAAGAAGTGTCAGGCAGCTGAAAACCCCCTGAACTAAAGATTCCAATAGCATTCATGGATCATAAAACGCCGTTAAAACTCAACATCTTGCAGATGAAAGCATATGATGCACCGCTCTACTGTTCTCCAGAGATCCTGCCTTCACCAGGCTTTTGGTCATCTGAAATCAGAGCTGGCCAAGGACAGTCGTATGCGCTCCTAGCATTGATTCCAGCTGCGCACTGTTACATTTAAGACTAAAGCATACCTTTTAATCCAAAGCGATTTACAAAAAGTGGTCCAAAAAAGACGAGGCGCTGATCAGAGATGACAGAAACGGGCCTTCACAATGAGCTGTTCTCACCATCTGCTCATAGATTTTTCTATGACTTCAATTATTAATGTGATCTAACATTTCAGCTGAGGGAATTTCTTCGAAAGATCCTCATGATTTGCATCAGGATGTCTCTAATGTTTTCCAGGCTGGCAATCTACTGCAGCATATACCTGTGGGCTCACCATCACCACTTTCACGCGTATACCTGTGGGCTCACCATCACCACTTTCACCCGTATACCTGTGGGCTCACCATCACCACTTTAACGCGTATACCTGTGGGCTCACCATCACCACTTTCACGCGTATACCTGTGGGCTCACCATCACCACTTTCACGCGTATACCTGTGGGCTCACCATCACCACTTTCACGCGTATACCTGTGGGCTCACCATCACCACTTTCACTAAGGTAAAGTGATCATACTCCCAGTTGCTCTGAATGGCTCATTTTCCCGGATAAGGTTTATAACTTTTTTTTGTTGCTGCAGCGGATTTGTCAATGAGCTTTAGTCATGGCTGCTGAAAGCACCTGAAAGTTCACTGCTTTGATTGGATTCTGATTAAGATGGCATATTTGTCCATTTTCCCAATGCCGACACTTTGATGGAGGACGGACGGATGGACGGTCGTCACCTGCGGGCTGTAAATGAATTCTGCTGACTCTGTGACACTCGAACCTTGAGCTCCCAATGCGTCACTGAGCTACTGATTCCCGAGCGACGGGGTGTTTCTCTGTTTGTGAAACAGGAAGTGAGACCCATAACAGCTGCAGACGCATTGCTACCAATGTGCGTTTCCCTCAGTGGACTCAGCACAATGCTTTCAAGAGGATTAAATATTAATTATATTAATGAATATTAAGTGGTCTGCATTAATATGCAATGAGCCATCAACACCTAGTGAGCTGCATATTCCTCACTGCTGGTCCAGTCCAAGGAGAGCCAGAGAACTTCCAGAGAAAACAATTACAGAGGGATTCAAACTTAAACCCAGAAAAAAAGACAAATATTTACCCATCTCCCACACCATTTCCAGAGGAGGAGGTGCAGGTAGAGGGGGTGCAGATAGGGGAGGTGCAGAGGGAGGGTGCAGGTAGGGGAGGTGCAGAGGGAGGAGGTGCAGGTAGGGCGAAGCAGAAGTAGGAGGAGGTGCAGACAGAGGAGGTGCAGGTAGAGGGGGTGCAGATAGGGGAGGTGCAGAGGGAGGAGGTGCAGGTAGGGGAGGTGCAGAGGGAGGAGGTGCAGGTAGGGCGGTGAAGATAGAGGAGATGCAGAGGGAGGAGGTGCAGGTAGAGGAGGTGCAGGGGGGACTGTACACATGGTTACACATGGGGGCACTGTAATTCTGGGGGGGGGGGGGGGGCATTCCATTTCTCAGGAAGACTGAGAAACCACAGCTATTAAAACCAAGAGTGTAGGAGAGAGTTGGATATGGGGGGGGGGGGGGGGGAGCACGACTCGCTACAACTCAATTACAGAAGTTAATTTAAATAAAACAGGTATGTGTTATTAAGGGGTTCAGAAAATAGCTAGCACAAATATTGGGAGGGACGTGCACCCCCAGTTCCTACGCCCCTGATTAAGACCCTCAAATAATCCCAAAGCTGCAGGCTGAGAGAGACTCAAACCTGGGTCCAATTACAATAAATCTTTCACATGGATTGCCAACAATTTCCAAAGAAAAATACCCATGTTTCACAGATATTCAGGACAAAATTCTTCTATCATATGATTTATGTTTCTGTTGACAACATTTTTCTTTGTTGAAAATAATTATGAAAAAACATTTTCAAATTGATGCAGCAACATGTAAAGAGTTAAAATTACTGGAGATATGTATCTGAGCCAGGTCTGGAGGGAGCAGCAGATAACCAAACTCCTCCAACACGAAAACACGAGCGCGCACAATCCTGCAGCCCCTGCTTAGCCGGGGCATTCACTGTACAGACTGACTGTCCTGCTGCAACGCAGAGCCACTGACCGCCGCCCCCCCCCCAACCCTCCGCCCCAAGGACAGAATCTGAGAAATGCAACACCCACAGAATATTCTGAAAGCTGAATGTAAACCCCTTCCGTGGTATCACATATCATATGATCATCAAAACGCATTATATTTTTTATATATAGAAGATTCATTATAATTACTGCTGCTATGGCTTTGTTGTTAATTGTAATTGCTGTTGTGTTTGTTGCTTAATGTCATTGCTGTTTAGGTAATAAACAGTCTTTCCAGAGTGCATATTTTCTTCTTAAAATTATTTGCAGAAAAGCAGGTTTGTGTAGGAGGCATGGCGGGGTGAGACGCCGGGGGAAGGCGCGAAGGAGAGTGGCAGAGAAAGACAACATGCTGCGAGGACGGCAGATAAGTCTCCATGGAAACGGTCAGAGACGTAATGCCGATATTAAAAGCACTAGCTACAGGTGTAGTAAATAAATAAATAAAGAATCCAGCGGATACAAATATAAATGGCCGGTGGTTACAGCTGTGTTATGTCCGTGTCTATGACGTGTGATTCAACATTATGCTGCACCAACGGCCTCCTGTCTCCAGAGCAGGCTGGATCTATCTCAGAAAACAAGACCGCACCTAACGAAGCGGCTCAGAGAGTACAGAAGTGGCTACCGCCGTAGTTACAGATTCAGGTCTGCACATGCATAAAACAGGTATGCAGAAAAGGAACATTTGACAGAGAGCATTTAGGTTAATAATGCAGACGTCGATTTTGTAAACAGGCTTTATATTTTTGCAGCCAACTTTTAAGATGCATTGTGTTTTTGCAATGCATATGAGTTCAACCCAAGAAATTAGCGCAGCCTATTACTTCACTCCTAAATAAGACGGCAACTAAATGCAAACACCTTCAGTCTGGAGAAGAAAATTCTGTTTGAAACATCTGGAATTGTGCAAAAACGGGACACAAGAATCCGAGCTGCTCCGCAGTAAACAGTTGTAGCTGTCACACATACTCATAACGGGTTAAATACAAACCTCACGACAGAGGGAGCAGACTGTGTCCTGTTTTTTGGGAGGAAACTGATGAGCGAATTATGAGTATCTCACTGAAAACAGTGTCTTCATCGTTACCCCTTGTTAACATAATTCCTACGTAAGAACATCTGTGCACGTGTAGGCTATGTTTGGTCCGTATGTCCATCGCACGTGAACATCAACCAGCAGGGTATCACCATATAGGGCAAGCTTGCTACATGGGCGACAGTCCAGCATCGCTCATCGCTGCACAATCCAACAATATGCAATATGCTATAACACAACTAAGATGAATCACTCAACATACGTCTTTTACAAATGCAACGAAGGAACTAATAATACGCATTTACATCGTTGCTCCGTGCTGTACGTCATGCTTTACCTTCACAATAAAATTCCATTCATACATGCATCTCCAGGCGATTGGGCAAACAGTACTCGTTCAGAGTGCCCTATATAGCGAAACCAGAGAGATGTGGTACTTCTCAGGCACAATCCTTGCAGTAACGCAGATGAGACAAGATGGAGTAGATTGTTTGCAAGAAAAAATAAACATGCAAGGCTTTACCAGCTTCCCCAACGGTTTCATGGTTCTGCAGCCTGCCGTGTCTCGGAGCCTGATCAGCCTATGCTCCGGACTCTCGTCCCTGGGGCGATGCTTGTGCGTTGACAGGGCGGGCAAGACGGTCTACTGTTCGATAGAAGCGCGCGTGAGGGGATTATGGCTGCGCTCGTGCAGAGAGGAGGCGCGAGGGGGCAGTGTTCTTGCACCTCGAGGCCACCAAAGAAATGGGTGTGTCTTAATGTTTTGGTCACGTTTATTGGATACCTGATGGGGCCTCATCAGCGTGGTCCTTTCAAATTGTTGTTGCCAACAGAACCGAAAAAATAAAATCCAGACTTCCGCCCCAAAACAGATTCCGGATAGAAAATCCTGGGGGCGTCTCTAGATTATAATAAGAACGGATTTTTTTGCAAGAAAATGCCACATCTCCAAATATTCAGAAGGTCCAGATAACTTCACGACTATACGTCTTCAGCAATAATAATTCCACTTCTGAGCAAACGAGGGAAGAATCGTAACCTTGGCACCCAGTCATTTTTACTGTGGTTCACGTGGACGTTAGAAAATACATTTACCAGCTCATATAATAGAATTATACTGCACTCTTAAGTTGCATAATAGAATACGCAATTTAATTGTTGAAAATTGCTTCCCCGTTAAGCAGTGGAAAAATGGCAGGGCCACAATACTGTAATGTGCATGTGAGTGCCATTCACCCCATTTTAGCATAGCAGCAGATCAATAAATAAAAATGGTGTATCCGCTCGGGTAACCCAGTCAATCAATTCCATGTGTCCACTGGGCTCAGTGCTATCAGAGCACACTCAAAGCTTATGTGCTCGTTCCACTTTCCACACGTCCATATTCTCTTCACCCTATGTCCTTCTGCCCGCACAAATCATCACCGATGAACCGGGAGCGACACTCATGAACGCGCACAATACGTGCACCGACACAGAGCTCGACGCTCTGAGGCTCAGCAATGGCGAAACCAGTAACCATTAGTCAAACTTATCCACAAAGACACGCCCTTTTCACACGTAAACAAAACCTATTCAGCTATACAACTCCGTGCACAAAATGATGACCGTCTGCTGGGTACAGCTTTTGTCAGAGCAAAACAGTACTGTTTCTAGGCCTATATGAGGTGCGCCCTTTAATGCAAAACGGACTCCACACACACCATTGTTCCCTCAATAACTGTTTACTGTAAGCAACTGTCCGTTGCCACAGTACTGTTTCCCCCATCAGACATTGTGTTTGTTTCACTGTACATGTTTTGTGAGTGTGTGCCATAAATCTAGGCAAACTCCATCATCCTATACATTTTTGGCAGTGACAAACCCTGACTGGACACTAGGTTGACGAGATGTGCTGTTTCCCACTGAAACAGGACTGTATTTAAGCCACTATTCAAGTGCCCTACCATATTGAAAGAAAGTTTCAAAGGCACAATATTTTCAGCAACTTTTTTAATTGGCTTAGATAACTAAACTGTACTTTCTGGTTACTGAAAGGAGAGATCCCCAACCCCCAGGTAACTATTTTTCTTGTCAGTAAATAACGCATTCGTATGTCTCACTTCATACAGTATAATATTTTGTGTTAAGACTCCAGAAATATGGTCACCTTGCACAACATGTACAGTAAAGCATGATAAAATACATAAGGCTGAAACCCCTCGTATTCTGAGTTTAGGATTTTAATTTAACCATGAGCTGAACATAAAAATATCAGTGCACAAAATGTAAAGGTTTTACATAACAGAGGTAGTCAAGACGGGTTCAAATATACATTTTTCTACAAGATTATCACTGTCTCTCCCCAAGTTATTTACAGAATGATTCAAACTGTTGTGTTACATTTCCATAAGGCCCAACACACTGCACATTTTTGCTGATGTTTTGAAATGTAACATGTTGGTGCACATAACGTGAATCCTGGAAATACAAGACTGACAGAACAGGCTTTGTGTATTTACCTGGCTGATCTACATGCATCACAACGCTGCCAAAGCCTTTACTTGCAACATCAGATTGCTTCCAGGTCAAAGGTTACCACAATGTTTTAAGAATGTTCTTTCAGTTTTAGCCGGAACCCCCAACAACTGCCGAAAAAAAAACCAAAACAAAACAAAACAAAAAAAAAAAAAAACTACAGAAGATCATTCTTCCAAAATAATGTACGTTTTTTTTTCCAAAAGAGAACATTACTCATAATAAATAGATAAAGTCATTTTTACATTTCATCTTTAAAAAAAGGGTGGAGAAAAGCTGAGCTCTACAGCTGTCGGAAGGCGGGCCCGGGCGTGGCGATGATGTCAGCATAGGGCGTGTCCTGGTGCAGCTCCAGGCCTCTCTGCTTCTTCAGCACCAGGAAGCAGAAGAAGGTGGCAGAGGCCTGCATTCGGCTGCATCCCCCAACCAGCTTCAGCAGACTGAATTCTGCAGAGCCCCCAGCGCAGGTCTGACTCTACACACACACAAACACACATGATTTATAAAACCCTTAAAGCACGTCTGAATCAACACATACGCGCAAACACACACACACACACAAACTATATAAATACCCTACAGTAACTCTTATTGTATACTAGGACAGTCTAATTTTATCTGAGGAACATTGGTGTGGTTCAGGCCTTTGTCCTAACCCGGCATTAAGACACTTGCTTAGAGTAATTATAGTCTTAACTGCAGAACATAATTACTTGATTATCTGTATTGTGTTTAAGCACTGTGCCAGAAAACCAACGCTTCCATATATACACAATATATACACTTATATCATGCATGCTATGTGCATAAGCACAGACATCTCCTTATTAAGAGTGTGCTGCATTTGTGTGCTGCAGAAAGTTAGGCCAGGCAGCAGTGTAGTATAATGGTTAGGGAACTGGGCTTGTAGCTCAGAGGTTACAGTGTAGTATAATGGTTAGGGAGCTGGGCTTGTAGCTCAGAGGTTACAGTGTAGTGTAATGGTTAGGGAGCTGGGCTTGTAGCTCAGAGGTTACAGTGTAGTGTAATGGTTAGGGAACTGGGCTTGTAGCTCAGAGGTTACAGTGTAGTGTAATGGTTAGGGAGCTGGGCTTGTAGCTCAGAGGGTACAGTGTAGTGTAATGGTTAGGGAGCTGGGCTTGTAGCTCAGAGGTTACAGTGTAGTATAATGGTTAGGGAGCTGGGCTTGTAGCTCAGAGGTTACAGTGTAGTGTAATGGTTAGGGAGCTGGGCTTGTAGCTCAGAGGTTACAGTGTAGTATAATGGTTAGGGAGCTGGGCTTGTAGCTCAGAGGTTACAGTGTAGTGTAATGGTTAGGGAGCTGGGCTTGTAGCTCAGAGGGTACAGTGTAGTATAATGGTTAGGGAGCTGGGCTTGTAGCTCAGAGGGTACAGTGTAGTGTAATGGTTAGGGAGCTGGGCTTGTAGCTCAGAGGTTACAGTGTAGTGTAATGGTTAGGGAGCTGGGCTTGTAGCTCAGAGGTTACAGTGTAGTGTAATGGTTAGGGAGCTGGGCTTGTAGCTCAGAGGGTACAGTGTAGTATAATGGGTAGGGAGCTGGGCTTGTAGCTCAGAGGTTACAGTGTAGTATAATGGTTAGGGAACTGGGCTTGTAGCTCAGAGGTTACAGTGTAGTATAATGGTTAGGGAGCTGGGTTTGTAGCTCAGAGGTTACAGTGTAGTATAATGGTTAGGGAGCTGGGCTTGTAGCTCAGAGGTTACAGTGTAGTGTCATGGTTAGGGAGCTGGGCTTGTAGCTCAGAGGTTACAGTGTAGTATAATGGTTAGGGAGCTGGGCTTGTAGCTCAGAGGTTACAGTGTAGTATAATGGTTAGGGAGCTGGGCTTGTAGCTCAGAGGTTACAGTGTAGTGTAATGGTTAGGGAGCTGGGCTTGTAGCTCAGAGGTTACAGTGTAGTATAATGGTTAGGGAGCTGGGCTTGTAGCTCAGAGGTTACAGTGTAGTGTAATGGTTAGGGAGCTGGGCTTGTAGCTCAGAGGTTACAGTGTAGTGTAATGGTTAGAGAGCTGACCCTTAAACTCTACTCCTAAAGCCCTTTCACTGTACCAGTGAGCAAAATACTTCACCTAAACTGCTTCCAGCTCTGATAAGAGCTCCGGTTACCTGCATAAAATGTGAAAGTGATGTCTCTGTACGCAGCAGAGGCACCGCAATCTTACTCTGAGAGTGTTCAGGAGGTCCCGGGCGTGAATGTTGATGCTCTTCTCTTCAAAGTCCTGGCTGTCCAGCGCAGACTGCTCCCACAGTTCCCCCAGTGCAGCCAAACAGAGCTTCAGCACATTACTCACTCTCACTTCCTTCCTCACCAACACTACACTCTTTACTTCATACGTTTAAGACCGTGCAAGATAATTTAACCCAATCGATTTAAAATCTACAATATCAACACAGGTATTGATATTACATGACCGGCTCAACTAAGGACAGGCATGTGTGTACCTGAGTCTGTGTTTGAGTCTGTAGAGATTCCCGCTCCACTCCAGATGGATGAACGCACATGGAGTCCTCAGAGGGCAGGTCTGGGACAGACACCTCCCTCAGCGTGCCTTCCTGAGAGAGGGGGGGAGAGAGCGGGACAGAGCAGAGATCAGAAAGAGAGAGAGGAAGCAGGATGGTAAAAGTGATAGAAGCGGTAACAGACAGCAGCTCTCCACTGCAGGTATGTCTACCTGCGCAGTGAGCAGAGGTGCGTTATCTACCTGTGCAGGGCGCAGGGGTATGTTATCTACCTGCGCAGTGAGCAGGGGTATGTTATCTGCCTGCGCAGTGAGCAGGGGTATGTTATCTGCCTGCGCAGTGAGCAGGGGTATGTTATCTGCCTGCGCAGTGAGCAGAGGTATGTTATCTGCCTGCGCAGTGAGCAGAGGTATGTTATCTACCTGCGCAGTGAGCAGCGGTGCGTTATCCACCTGCGCAGTGAGCAGTGGTGCGTTATCCACCTGCATAGTGAGCAGCGGTGCGTTATCCACCTGTGCAGTGAGCAGTGGTGCGTTATCCACCTGCGCAGTGAGCAGGGGTATGTTATCTACCTGTGCAGGGCGCAGGGGTATGTTATCTACCTGCGCAGTGAGCAGGGGTATGTTATCTGCCTGCGCAGTGAGCAGGGGTATGTTATCTGCCTGCGCAGTGAGCAGGGGTATGTTATCTGCCTGCGCAGTGAGCAGAGGTATGTTATCTGCCTGCGCAGTGAGCAGAGGTATGTTATCTACCTGCGCAGTGAGCAGCGGTGCGTTATCCACCTGCGCAGTGAGCAGTGGTGCGTTATCCACCTGCATAGTGAGCAGCGGTGCGTTATCCACCTGTGCAGTGAGCAGTCGTGCGTTATCCACCTGCGCAGTGAGCAGAGGTATGTTATCTACCTGCGCAGTGAGCAGCGGTGCGTTATCCACCTGCGCAGTGAGCAGAGGTGTTATCTACCTGCGCAGTGAGCAGTGGTGCGTTATCTACCTGCGCAGTGAGCAGCGGTGCGTTATCTACCTGCGCAGTGAGCAGCGGTGCGTTATCTACCTGCGCAGTGAGCAGTGGTGCGTTATCTACCTGCGCAGTGAGCAGAGGTGTGTTATCTACCTGCGCAGTGAGCAGTGGTGCGTTATCTACCTGCGCAGTGAGCAGCGGTGCGTTATCTACCTGCGCAGTGAGCAGAGGTGTGTTATCTACCTGCGCAGTGAGCAGTGGTGCGTTATCTACCTGCGCAGTGAGCAGTGGTGTGTTATCTACCTGCGCAGTGAGCAGAGGTGCGTTATCTACCTGCGCAGTGAGCAGTGGTGCGTTATCTACCTGCGCAGTGAGCAGAGGTGTGTTATCTGCCTGCGCAGTGAGCAGCGGTGCGTTATCTGCCTGCGCAGTGAGCAGAGGTACGTTATCTACCTGCGCAGTGAGCAGTGGTGCGTTATCTACCTGCGCAGTGAGCAGGGGTGCGTTATCTACCTGCGCAGTGAGCAGGGGTGCGTTATCTGCCTGCGCCCTGCAGATACCCAGGTTGGAGAGTCTGCGGGGGGTGGGGGTCCGCCGGGGCGTTCCCTGGATGCTGCGTCCCGTCAGGTCCCGCTCCTGAGAGTCCTGCAGAAGGCTGGAGTCACCCCCAAACTCCACCCTGCTCCCCTCAGATTCTGTAAGGCCAGAGGAGGGGAACATGGCACATATGGACGCATGGCCAGCAGGTGGCAGTGTTGGCCACTCGGTGGTGTGGGGAATCTGCATTACAGCTCATTCTACATCTGCACTGTCCTTCCAGTAGGAAACCTGCTCCAGTCATCATCAGTCACGAGTCTGCAGTCACATATTTATTATATAAACATTCCCATTTATGTTCATATACGCTATAATGTGATTTTAACTTCCATCAAATACTAAAGTCAGTTGTAGGACTAATGTTTGCATTTACACAGTAATGCTGACTAGTGACAATGAAAAACATGAGTGTGGAGTTCCCTGTGTGGCGTCCGTAAACCCACCCAGTTTCTGCTGACTTCTCATCTGCTCTGGGTCACCTCCATCCGCATCCTGCTCGGTCTTCGATCGCCTTGGAAACAAGTTTGTGGGGAACAGCTGCGGAAGCAGGAGGGCAGGGCTGCAGACCCACAATGCACTGCATATGCTCAAAGGATACCATGTGTGCTCAAAATCAGGACAATATCAGCACAATTCTGAGTGTGTTACATGTTACAAGTGTAGGTCTATGTTATTTGATGCCACAGAGTGAGTTTGTTACCTATTGCAGGTTGTGTATGTTACTTGCTGCAGGTGAGATGTATTACCTGTTTCAGGGGAGTGTTACCTGTAGCAGGAGTGTGGGTGTAGGTGTGCTGCATGTTGCAGGCGAGAGTGCATATTGGTTGTTACAGGTGTGTTACCTGCTGCAGGTGAGGGTGTATGACAGGTACACAGTGATTGTGGAACAGCTTGTGCACGCTGCCCGTCTCCTTCCACATCAAGAGCTGGCGGGTGGGCGGAGCCATGTCCAGCGGACTAAGCAAATCATTCGCATTGACAATCTGGTCCCGGATCTCCTCATTGGTCAGCTCTTTAGCCGTGTCCACCAGCAGCTTCCTCTTCCTCTTCACCCTCTTCCTGTCTGAGGAAGCTGAGCCAGCCACACAGGTGTGCTCCAGGTTACAGGTGTCTTTTAGCACACAAATGTGCTACAGACTGTAGATATGCTCACACAGGTGTGCCACAGGTGAGTTACAGTTAAAGGTCATACATAGTGCATCTGTTTCCACAGGTGTGTTACAGGTTATGGTTGTGTGCGTTAACTTTATTGGCATACACATGTTTTACAGGTTAGCCACAGGTGTGTGTTGACCCACAGATGTTGTTGCAGGTGCGTATTGATGCACAGGTGCACTAAACGTCTCCTGATGGTGAGACTATGGGGGGGGGCTTACGCGTCTCACAGACAGGCTCCAGGGTAAACCCTTCCTCTTCGTTCAGCAGCAGGGTGGTCTCGTCCAGTGTGGGGGCCTCTGGCTGGACAGTGGGGGGCTCAGACCGAGGCCCAGGGCTGGGGCTGGGGATACTGGGCTGCCCTGCGAGGACCAACAGGGACAGAATCAAAACCAACCCCAAAGGCAGATCAGCCCGTTTAAAGAGTGCGAATCAGCCATGCCTCAAAGTCTCGGCTGCAGGCCCTCAATCCACGATACAACATCTGGGGTAATTTGCTAACTCTTCTGGCGTGGGTGTCCTGCAAGGCAGACTTCTGATGGTGGATTTGCCATTTTATTTACCCACTCCCCTGAAACTCTCCCATTGGTTTGTCGGCAGAAACATTCCCAGATGGACATCATTACATAAAAGTGGAGTGAAAACCAGGCTCAGGTGAGGCTGGGTGCAAAGCAACCACTGAGGAAAACTGCAGTATGCCATGCAGATTATTTTTGGAACTCCCGCACCTACACTTAGCTGCCAGTAGAGGGCACCTAATCTTGATTCCAGAGTAGAGAATACTTCTTTTTGGTTGACAGAGCAATCGCTAATGAATTTTCAGTAGAAATGCATATAATTTTTGGCAGAGAGAGAGAGAGTTCAGTAAGGGAAAGAAAATTATAGGAAATTAAACTTCAAGAAATGGTGTGAAATTACCCTGGCTGACAGCTGTTGGAGGTGGAGTTGCCGGTGTCTCCTTTTCAGCGTCGTCGAGGGCAAACTCGATCTGCACCACGTCTTCAACAGACTTCGCCATGAAATCTAGCAGGGTTGGGAGGGATGATGACGGTTTAAACTCATTCAGCCCGCCCCCCGAGCATCAACTTCTCAGGCAGCAGGGTCGGGGGTCAATCCAATTTAAATTCAGTAAACTCAGGTGTGGAAGTACAATTCCATTCATTTATTGAAAATCCTCAAATAACTTCACAGGCATTTTTCAACTTTCAAATTAAATTTCAGTTGACCTACCAAACTGATGCGAGGCTAATATACAGGATGAAATACAGATGAGACAGCGATGACATCATCTTATGAGAGGTGATATGGAGAAGAACAAGGCAATGAAACTATGCTAGAGAGAGTGATGTGTGCGTGTGTGTCTGACTGTGTGAGACAGAAAGCTGATGTGGTATGTGTGAGTGACAGTGTCTGTGAGAAAGTGGTAGAGAGTGAGTTTGAGTGTGTGAGTGTGAGAGTGAGTATGTGTGTGTGTGTGTTAGAGAGTGAGTGCGAGTGTGTGTGTGTGAGAGAGTGAGTATGTGTGTGTGTGTGTGTGTGTGAGAGAGTGAGTGTGACTGTGTGTGTGCGTGAGAGAGTGAGCGTGTGTGTGAGAGAGAGTACCCAGGAACTCCACCCCCAGCTCCTCATCCCCGAAGCCGTCTTCAGGTCCAGCCAGGCTGGGGAAGCTCACGTCAAACAGCCCGCCCTGGTGCAGGTGGGACTCCTCCCCTACAGGGGGAACGCAGCAACACATTATACACACATTCATACAGACATACAGAGCTGGGCCATACTCTGCCCTCAGAACCGCTTCAGTCCTTATTGGGATGCAGTTATATAAGTTTTGAACAGTTCCTACAGCAATATTACACATCTCCAGGAAATCAGTTCTTTGTGAAATGAAGGAGGGCAAAACCTTCTCTGCACTCAAAATTGCAAAACTCAAATTTCCCACAAAGGTTCAATAATTCTGATCTGGTGATTGAAGAGGCCATGGATGACGCTGTTCGCCTTTATTCTGGTGTTCATGAAGCAACCCACTGTTCAATTTCGCAGTGTGTATGAGGGCACCATTAATTATTACAACTAACATTAAGAAACATTAAAAACCATTAAGCCTATGAGATCAGCAGTTACCAAAGTCAGATGGCAGCATGAGAAAGCTGTTTCCCAGATCCTCTTTGAGTGTGATGTCTTCCGTCCGGCACTGATTCAGGGAGAAATGGTCGGTCACTTCAATAGCGCTAAGAACAGGACAGAGACAACATGGACACGGCCGTCTGTCAGCGCGCGCGCACACACACACACCTACACTAAGACACACATGAACACGTGTGCATACACATACATTCACACTGACATACACACATACATATGCAGATATGTACATTTATGTACATGTACACATACACACACACCTGTGCACATGTACACACATACATAAATATACATATATTTACACAGACATATGCACAGGTACGTTAAAACATACACGCACACACACATACTCCACACATTATTCCTGCTATGTGGAGACTGACATTAATAGCTGACGGGAAGCTCTTAAGCTGTGCCAGTAAATCTACAGGCAGGGCTGGTGAGGGTATCGAAGTGTTAAATCTTCCCTCTTGGCTTTTCTCTGCCCTCTGTGGGAGAAGCGCCTCGGTCAGCATCCCTGCTGGACAGGCCAGGCCACTGAGGGGCCGCACTGCTGACCGCAACGGCACTGACCAGGGCACAGAGCAGAGGAGAGTATAGAGAGGGGGCAGCCATTCAGGTCACCCCTATGCTTGTCCCTCAGTGTGGGCGTCACCATTTTGGACAGATGAGATGGAAGAGAACCCAAAATGACATCAAACGGACGACTCTGGCATAGGCAGTTCGATTGGATCAATCCAATCAGCCACCACCCCCCCCCCAATTTACGCACCGCATGTCACAACTAACACTGGAGTTAAAACTGACAGAGGGAACACCACCAATCAACATACTCTACAGTCCTGTCTGACCTCCAGTCCAAATTCACCCTGTAAACAAATCCCCTCGATCGCTGATGGTCTCGTATGTCCTAAGCCCGAAGCGTGTCTAATGAATGCCGGAGAAGGCAGGTGCAGGGGCTTTCAGTTTGTATCTACACAAGCCTACATTTGTGGCTGGGTTAAACTGGTAGGGACTGAAGAGCTGGTAAAGCATCACATCTGGAGCTGGTGGTGGCATCAATAGTGTGTCAGATAGGTGTGGATTTTTATTAATGCAGCTGGCTGCAATGCTTCCCGCCACTGACGCGGTCTCATTCTGCGCCGACACTCTTATTCTCACCACTCCTTTTCCATGACGACATCCGCAGGTTGCTCCAAAAAAAAAAAAAAAAACGAAAAATTCAACTCAAACGACGCAATTCCCAGAACCTATTTCCCCTCTGAACCTGAACAAAAGGGTGTTATTCCATGTGTGATTACAAAGCAAATGGCGTGCACAGTCCAGGGCGTCTGCGTTTTTACTGAGCGTTTCTATAAGGCATATGCACTTAAAGCAGCCTCTCGAGGAAGACAGTAATCATGAAATGAAGGTCTATCCATTCGGACAGGGCTGCCATGCTCCTGTCTCTTTTATTTCATCAGTGCTATTAAACATGTTTTTCCCTTCTTCTGATGCAATGTCTCATATATACCATTCAGTGTTTTTGCGACAACAGTGACGTCGTTAGCTTTTTTTTTTTTTTTAAGATTGTCGGTTCAGATGTAAATGTTTTGATTTTGACTGTGCAACATCCTTTTTCTCAACATTGAGACAATAATTGCTTACTAAAAACTGTTCAAACAAGGCAGTGCTTGAGTCTACTGTGATGCGAACACGATGGCCACATACAAGTCCTGTGTGGGATTTATTAATGTGTGCTGTCCTGGATATGAAACCTCATTTACAATAATCCAGGGCTTCACCCTGAACCAGTCGTTACTCAGCAGCAGGAGAGGCAATAACACAAATGCTAAGAACAACAACCAATTTCAACTTGCATGTGTTGATAGAACGCACCTGCAGTTATCTTACTGAAATACTTCTGATACCCCGTTTTCACTGATTTTTGTCGATCATCTTGACACCTTCGTCCTTTTTTTTTTGTAATGACCCCAATTTTAATGTTTTATTTTATGTTAACATAAACATGGTCATTTAACAGCCAACGGATGGTTCCTAGTGCAATGCACTGATGAGTTCAATTAACTGACGGATCCGGACCTCCTTGCTCAGACTAATGAGACATTTAGCCAAGATCACAGTGTCCTCTGGTTCACAAATGCCAAGCAGAGAGAATTTCTCCTTTATGCGATTGCGGTAATTGCCCGTTAAATATCAATATCTATTGGTCTGCAGTGCAATTCTCATCGCTTTTGCATGCTTTCTCTCAGAAGGTTAGGCTTGAGTACCTCAGTGGATTCTGGTTTTTGATCAGACTTAAACTGCAATCTCTGAACAACAGGCAGTTTTTTTCATTAGCCACTTTAAATTTCGAATGCAGGACAACTTGCTCTCTCTTAATGCCTCTTTGTGTCAGAAACAGATATTCATGTTACAAGAAAGGAGTAAGGGATAGTGTTCAGTAAGCCCGACAGGGTGATGCAGGACCCCGACAGCAAGCGGAGGTCACACGTTACATTTTGGATTGATTAAATGAAAATCTTGAGAGTTGGTAATTGAAACTAAACCAATTGTGTGAAATAAAGAGTATGATCAGTCATAAGCTGATAGCACACTCTGTGATTAGGCAGCCTTTGTCTAAATTTAAGGGCTCCTGATGGAAACATATTAAGCTCTGGTAACACTTTTGGATTACCTTTACTTTTCTAAAACTTCCAGGTTCCTGCAATCTGATTGGTGCTGGCAGATAGCTGGCAACGCATTTGGTTGGCTGAGGCAGTGGCACACACCCACTCAGATCTGTTAACCAATTATTGGTCCATCAGCCATGACCATTCCAGGAAGTTTGGCAGTTATATGCATCGACTTGAGAGAGAAATTAGTCAGGCTGACAAGTTAGACAGAACCTGATACGGAGGTATTTGTTGACAAACACACTTTATGCTTACCATTACCTAAGTGATAATTACTGGCAAGTCCAAGTTTGTAAGATTTTTACAAACTAAGAGAAAATATGTAAAATATGACAGCCGTGTAGTATCATGGGTGGTGATAAAGTTGTATATTAGAGTATATTGGTATATTATATGAGTACTAGAAAACTGGGCTTGTACTTCAGTTATAAGTTCAATTCCGAAGTAAGGCACTGCTGTTGTGCCTTCGAAAAAGATATTTGCCTGAACTTCTTTGGTACAAACGCAGCTGTATCAAAGAAAACCAAGTGAAATATAATCTGCTAAATGACTGAGATGTAAAGAACTTCAGAATGTGAGTGGGGAAAGGCTGGGGCGTGTACTTGACGTCAGGGAGTTGGGTGTTGAAATCAGCGAAGTCTTCGGAAAGGGTGATGGCCTTTAGGGTGGCCTCCAAATTCTCACTCGGAAGATCCGTCTGACCTAGTGAGGGAGACAGAGACCATCAATGGACAGCTCCCCCTACAGGACAGCTAGAGACACTGCAGTGCTGCATTAGGAGTGCCATTTTCATACATATCACTGCTGTTGTTTTCCTTCAGTTAATTCCTAATGCTGCATCAATAAATATACATTAAATGTACAGGGGAAAAAAGTAAAATACATACAATCATCAGAAAATTCCTGACAAAGCCAGATAATAGTGCAGCCTGCCCTGCAAAAGGCAAGCTATTTATTAGCAAATCATTCAGCCAACTCCATTCAAAAGCCCTACATTAACGTTACATATGAGGCTAAGTGTTTTTTTCTGGGGGAGAGATGTGGGGGGTGGGTGCTACCAAACATTCATCAACATATGGTCACATTGTGCTGTGTGAGTCATGCAATTAATGCATTTCAAAGCCCATTTGTTGCCATGAGAACCGCCTGGCACTACAGTAATGAAACTTGCTGCTAATGAAAAACAACAGCAGTTAGAGCTGAGGGTGTGTAAATATAACCTGGTCGAAAGGCCACTTTGATCTTGAGGACCGCGTCGCTGCAGTCGGCCAGGAGGTACTTGGCCTTTCTGGAGTAGATGCGCACGACTCCCAGTAGCAAGTGACCGGATGTCCGGAGGCCTATTTTAATCTGCCAATTGCAACACAGAGAGAACAAACAAGCAAAAAACATTACAATTGACTTTTTAGTGACATGCAGCTTAGACTAAACTAGAAACCCATTAGGAGTGTGACTCACATTTGGTCAGCACAAACTGCATAATTACTGTACATATACACTTGAAACAACACATCTTCACAGGACTTAGGGTAGCTTCTCAAATTCAAAACAAACTTTTTTTCTTTGAATCAACAGGGCTACTATATATTTTTTGACACAACAGAAATTTCACTGTATTAAAGGATTTATGAAGGCTTCACTCTAAAAAGGAGAGCTAGCATACAAACCTCATTGGTCAGTGAAAGATCACTATGTTGGATGGAGGTTTAACATGGAATGTGACCAAACACTCAACTGAATCTGTAATTATGAACATGACGAGGTGACTCGCTCACCTGAGGCGAGATTAATTCTTGGATGGTGTTCTCCAGGTTGCACTCGAATACGTGGGCTTTCGTTATCTTTTTCTCCCAGTGAGCTGCGAGCCATATCTTAGCAAGGGGCCCACGCTTGGACGTGAAAAGCTGCGTGTAAAACATGCTGATGCTGCAGTTTTATTTGTCAATTGAATTTCCTGGTATACTTGGGTAGCTAGTTGTCCGTCCTCTTCTTCCAGGGGTCACGGAAGTAAATAAAACATGAATATCAAGTTAATAGCAAATACAAAATCTGGGTTACATTTATCTCTAGCTGGTAACCAGTAAATCAGGCTGACAGTTTCGATACATAACATTTCTTATGTTCCGACTAGGTGAATTGGTTAAAGAAAGAGGATGATATGTTTCTTGTGCTGATCCTTAGCGTAGCTACGATGTATTGCTAATTTGGGGAGTAAATGAGCTGCAGCCTGGCTATAACTAGCTACTTCTGCTATCACTATTGATATCTATCTAGCTGAGCGACGAGCTTTCTGTTACACAAGAGCTGACGGCTCGGGGAATGTAGCCGGTTAACGACCATTCTACCCCGCCTACCTACAGCTGTCATTTAGGAAAGGAGTCCAAGTAGCCTAGCACCAAACTACCAAGGAAACTTAACTACAAAGCGAACTCACACAGCCAACTATGGCAACCAGAAAACTAACATTTTATCATGTTGTTATATAAAATGGCACGCTTGTTATAGTTTGTAGCAGAGAAAAACAAAAACAATAACAAGCTAACTTAGCAACTACATACCTGTCATTTGACGTATGTCAACATTCTGAGGTAGGTAATGGTCTCAGTTTGCCGTGTGATAGTTTGTCATACTTTTTTTGAAATGAGAATTACGCTCTTTTGTGTTTCTTCCCTTACAAATGATTTACTTTACTCTTACCTAGTGTCGATTCTCCGCTTTAGCCTTTTAGCTAAGCTAGCGTCAAGCTTGCGGCTCAGGAAGAAGCCCGACAGACCGAGCGCTGCCGGGCGTGAGCCCGCGCCTCCCGCCATTTCAAGCACGAGCCCGCATAGCCACCGCTGTCAGGTAATGTCACCGTTTCCTTACTTCTACCGTTAATGAATATCGACAGTTAAATGTGGAAACTTGTCCACTGCAGCTCCACAACACATTCACAATGATATTTTTAATCACGGCATATTATTAGCTGTACTGTATGTGGACCGCGGGTGGCCTTACCGGGGAAATTATTTGCAACTTGTAGTTCTGACCAGCAGCGGGTAGCGAGTGGATAAACAGTGTCTTTAATGATACTTGTTTTAACAAATTAAAAGGTTATACTCTACACACAGAAGATACGTTTTATTCTGGCAGCTCTACTTGCTTCTTTAGTCATTCTTCCTTATTCTCCCATTACTTCTGTATTTTTAAAAAATATCACCTGCTTCATGCGACAGTGAAGATGTATACAACATATATACAACCTAAACTACCATATCTGAGGAAAAAACTTCACAGTTCAGTACACATTCAAAGGAATCTGGCATTTGCCTGTGATGAGGAGGTCTGAAGCTAAAGCACGATCCCTTCTTGATTCAAACAGTGTTTTATGCAAATGTTTATGAGCCTATACAGGCCTGCTACCTGCTACATAGACTTACAAGTGCAAATTATGACTCCCAGAGTAGATTGTACCCTAGTTTATAAATTACACCCTCTGTAAGATTCCCTGCTCACTGTATGTCCACACTAATTGAGTCACTGCAAACCAGATTCATTTGTCAGGCAAAGATAATTGAAATTAAGTATCACTTTAAAAAAGTTTCAGAGGGAAAACCAAAATTTACAGATGCAGTGACTGGCAGCACATGTTTAGAGGGAGAATGCAGATGTGTCACAAAAAGGAAGGAACTGCACCTGTTTCAGTTTTAGGGTGCATTACGCAGCTGTTTTCTGAAAGGAGCACAGCCCTGGTCTGAGCCGCTTATAACATTCATAAAAAAGTGATAAGGACCATGTGTAATTTAACATGAACACTACACATTACATGCAAACACACAGGCATGCACACACACACAGACACACAAATGCAGGCACGCTTGGACACACACATTGATGTCACTTTTATGATGGAACTCTTCATCTCCATTGTTCTCCCTTCTGTCTTTTCATGTCAGCCCTGTCCCACACCAGTTCAGTTAATCTCCATCAGCAGCTTTCATCTGTTCCCAGTCCTCCTCTCTTCTCCTCTCATCCCCCCCTTTCACTCATTACTGCCCTCCTTTCACTCGCCTTCCTCAGCCCTCCGCTCTCTCTCTCTCTCTCTCTCGCTCGCTCTCTCCAGAGATTGTCAGGGCCCTAATCTGTGCAGTTGAGCATGGCCTCACCATCGCTGCCATCCCGTACCTGTGAGAGCGCACTCCCTGACTTCACTGATCTCTCCGGGGTCTGTGCGTTTGTTCACCCTGACAGGCAACGATCACTTTACAAGTAAATGAAATTCACAGAATTCTCTGCGTCCCTTTGGTCTTTTATTCTCTCCAATCCACAGAGCTGTTGTCGTGGGAGCCGTTGCCCTCGCGTAACGTGCGATGTCACTGCAGCAGTGACAGGGGTGAGATGGCTGTGTTTTCGGCTTTGACCGTGACAGAGAGTAAAGGCCAGTTTCTACAGAGGGGGTAAAATTTCCATGACAGCTATGATGACGTTATTTGCGCTCTGCTTCCTGGCACCCACACCAGAAGATGTTTTATTGTTTTGCACACCTGTCAGCCAATGCACATGTGACTCCCTCGGGAGCAGACAACAGTGACTGGTTAGCCATGTTTTATCATCAGCAGTGTGTTTGAAAAACCTCCGCAAGGGTTATTAAAAAGATGTCTGTAGTAATTGTTCCGGCTCGTTCTTATGGCTTTTGTTGTGATGGTGATCAGGGAGCCCCAGGCTTCGCCCTGGGGGATCCCCTCGTTGAGCTGCGTCTTTCATTTCAACCACAGTCCCTCAAACGTAACAAGCTGCTCATTTTTCTTAATTGTTCTTTTAAAGTCTCTTGAGGGATGATTATAATGTCAGATACGGCTATAGCCTGCACGCCATGAAGAATAAATATCCCATGAGCACATCTTATAGCTCTCAATGTGTCTGATGAACTGAGGCTTCCATGTATATAATATGCTAAATGGCAAATGAGGCCCACAGACAGATGCTGTATTCTTAATTGATTATAGACTGACATATCGAGTGAAATAACTGGGGTCCTATCTGCAGAACATTTGAGCAGCTGGTTAGTGAAACTAAAGCATTAATGGAAAATGAAGAGATCAGAGACAAAGCAAATGGCAAGGAGACAAAGTCACTTTGCCCTAAAATAGAGCTAAGTGTAAAACTATACCTCATTACCTGTTAACTAGCCTTAATTGATCAAGAGACTGGCTGCAGTGAAAGCCACCACACACAATGGACCCTAGGATTGAGTCAGGGAACCCTTGGTGTAAATACCTAACTCATTTAAACTGCAGTGATTTGTGTGCCTGAGTTCTTTCTCCTGATGGAAGTGGTCTTAAAGAGAATGAGACTCTCTAACTACTGTAACACCCTGTGACATGCTACATGTGCTATCTACTGTTTTACCTAACATTCATGTATCAGACTCAAATGTGACAAAAATGGAGATAAGAGGTTTTTATGGAACTGACAGAATTTGACAATATTACTGCACCAGACAGAGAGGAATTTAGTTTTTTTGATTCCAAGACCAGGTGTGTGTGTGCGTGCGTGCGTGCATGCGCGTGTGTGTGTGTGTGTACTTGAACGTGTTTGTGTGTGATCAGGTTCCAGGGAACATGAATACTTTAGTATTTGAATTGAACTTGGCATTCCTCTACAGGTTTGGGGATGAAGATAAATGGGTGGAAGTGCTTTTGGGGCCTCTACCTCGTCTGAATCACGCTCTGATCTCAAGCACTTGTTTTCACGAACAATAAACGTAGTGACCTCAGGTCCCTCCATCATTCATTAGGGACTTATGACACAGTCCCCAATTCCTGAAGTATTACAGGTATCACAGTGTTGGCATATCTGTAACTTTAACCTCAAATTTTGCTGCTCAACAATTTCAGACCAATCTGGAAGCTGTTTTCATGTATATGAAGAAGGTGAGACATCACACAACAGCAGATTGAGTTTATAGGCTCCTTGTGGGACACTGTTAAAGGCATAAACAGAGGACCTGTTCCACCGGCGTTAAAGAAGATGGATGGCTTCATTGCGTATGCATGTAGCAGAAAAGGTTACAGACAGAGTGCCCCATGCAGGATTACATGGTTGTCTTTGTTTATAACATCTGAGCCTTAGCTCAGCTGTCAACAGATCTCTGGAGAGCCTCTCTGTAGAGTTGGAACCTGGCTAGCTCATTGTACGGCAGTAGCAAAGGAATCATAAACTCTGCCATATCTGCTAAGCTAGTGTTGGTATCTCTCCGCACTCAGGAAAAAGGATTGCTTTTGGAAAGTGTATTATGACTAACTACCTCACACTAATTACAGTGAGCGTACTTCCCCAGTAGCTGATACAGCTGCATGCGTTCCCGTCTACACCATTCAAACACTGTGAGGAATGGATAGGGTTACACAGTGAGTTGTGTTATTGGTGATGCTCTCCTGTGTTTAGCCACATTGACTTGGATTCATTTTGGAATGCTGCCTTGTTGATGGCAGCCAGGGGACTTGCAGAGCTGACATTGTCTGGTCAGAATTAATATACTTGAGAAAGGGAATGTGAACGTTTCATTCTTGGGTTGAACTAGCATGTCGCTAACACTGATCAGGCTGCACTGTAGGTGAGGGGCACTGAGACTGCAGGAATTTGTCTGGGGATAGGATGTTCTCTGAACAGGTGAGCTTTGAGCCAATGGCAGGATATCCTGTTTGATTTGGGGAGTTTACCTGACTTTAGACAGGCTAGGGCTTTACCTCTGGAGCTGAGGTAGACAGAGCTGTCCACACCCTCTAATCTGCTTGCTGCTTTTATCCCCATTTCTCAGTCTTTCTTTTGAACCTTCTCAGACACTTAAGGCTAACTTGTACGTTAACGAATTTAACATTTGCCAGTTAAGACACGTACTTTCTCTGCTGTTTGCTGACTTTGGCCACTAAACACAAACAGTAGTATTCACCTCCCCATTAACTGATTCACACGTAACAATGCACACCCGCAGGGAAAAGGTTAACTGTTAACTCGCACTCTGAGTCTATTACAACATATGCGTCAGTGAACCTGCAATCGCAATTAATGCATTTGCATAATGTAATTGGGTTCTGCCATCTCCAGAAATAGGCCATCAGGCCAGACATGTATGATTGGCAGACACGAACGGGCAACCTGCTGCGTGATGCATGTTTCTGAGTTTATTAATTAATTTGGTTTCTTCATTACTGTTCCCACTCCACAGTTAGAAAGGGACACTCCAATCGTCCCTTATGAAAGCAATTTCAGTGTTGCCAATTCCCTCTTTCCCTGTTACCACGGTGATCTTGTGACCGTCATGCGTGATGAAAGGTTAGCTTGTTGTGATGGAGGTCTTCATGCACATTACCCAAAGCAGTAAATCACCACCATGAATGGAGACAAATGTACAAAATATCAAAGTGCCATCATGGCTTAGGTCTGTAGAATGGCCAAATATTCATAGTGAACAGGTATCCCGCAGTCAATGGGATCCTATGGTAAAATATTAGGTTTAGCCAATCACATTTATTGCCTTCCCAGCCCTGTGACAGGCTAGCCTCTCCTTCAATCAAAATGACTTCAGCATACAAACCAATCAGAGGGGACAGGTAAGAGCTAAGAGGAGGGCTTAGGTGCAGGTGGACAGAGAGGATGGCGCTATCGTTGGAGTATGGTGGTGCAACCTGAAAAATAAGGCTAAATGTACATGATCTGAGAAAATGTTTCCTCAGCAAAACTGCCTGCCAATGCGGTGAGAAAAACATACTTGATAAGATATCTTAAAAAAAGGTATATAATATATATGGTACAATGCTATGTTAAAAAAAATGTAAAAATCACAAAAGCAAGAATTGTTGGGTAAATCTCATATAAAATAACTATTTAGGTTAATATTTTTTGCCATGAGAAAATTCCATCTTGGTGGTGCGTTGCGATTTACATTCCCTTTGTCTTTCTCCTCATTTTTAACAGGCATGACATTCATCTGCTTCAGCGCCTCAGTGCCTGCATCCAGTCACCTCAGAGCAATGAGGTATGTACATAGGGTCATAGTGCATGTATCACATTGCTGAGGGATCAGTCAGAATAGTTGGGTATGAAACAGTCAGCCAAATGAATGTCGAATATCCAAACACTTTATTTCTCAATGATAATACAAGCGTAAATAGCAAAGTAAATTGCTTTTGTACTCTGTGAAATTAGTCTCTTAATCTCAGCAAAGCAAAATTCACACTTCAACAGAGGCACCAAAAAAAAAAAAAAAAAAACAGTTGTACAGCGCTTAATCTAAGATCTAATACAGACACACACCAGGGAATCACTACAGGAATCTGGTTCAGTATCACAAAGCTTTGTGGACTTCAAAGTGTCAGATCAAAGTGTCTGAAGTCCCCACTGTCTGGAGCTGAACCCCAATCGCGTAAGTCCCCTCTGTCTGGAGCTGAACCCCAGTCGCGTAAGTCCCCACTGTCTGGAGCTGAACCCCAATCACGTAAGTCCCCACTGTCTGGAGCTGAACCCCAATCGCGTAAGTCCCCTCTGTCTGGAGCTGAACCCCAATCGCGTAAGTCCCCACTGTCTGGAGCTGAACCCCAATCGCGTAAGTCCCCACTGTCTGGAGCTGAACCCCAATCGCGTAAGTCCCCACTGTCTGGAGCTGAACCCCAATCGCGTAAGTCCCCACTGTCTGGAGCTGAACCCCAATCGCGTAAGTCCCCACTGTCTGGAGCTGAACCCCAATCGCGTAAGTCCCCACTGTCTGGAGCTTAACCCCAATCGCGTAAGTCCCCACTGTCTGGAGCTCAACCCCAATCGCGTAAGTCCCCACTGTGGCCAAGAGTCCTGCAGAGCAGTGTATGGCCAAAGTGGGTGGGAGGGCTTGAGTTTTTTGGGTTAACGGCACCCCCATCCCATACCCCCCCTCCCCCCTTACTCCCAACAGGGGCCAGTCATAAACAACGCCTCCTCTGGTCAAATGGGTAGCCTGTGTGCAGCCTGATCTACGCAGGCCTCCAGCTATGCAGTTGCAATGGATGCACAGGTTAAGCCAGTGGACTGTACATAAGGGAGAATATGCCAGCTGGTTGTAGGTTTTTGGAGGAGAGCATCCGCTAGCTGCCCTGCAGTATTTGGCTCCACCCAACTGGGTGTGTCTCTGTGCTGAGAGCTGGGGCTTCCATGCTCATAATTATGAAGAGAAATACCTGGGGACGGAACGTCATACATGGCAACACACTCAACACTAATACAGAGAGCATTTTCTTACGACATATATTTGTATCCGTGGGTGAGTTTTTGAAAGGTGTTATTTAGGAAATGCCACAGTTATGTTAGTGCTGTAATTATCTCCATAAGTGCTGACAGTCACCACAGTCCCCAGCTCCTGGTTCCATCCAAACCCTGCCGTCTTTGTGAGCGTGTGCCTGTATGTGCACATGGCACTTTCTGCTCCTACGTTGCCGAGGTTACTGTCTGGGTAGCTTGGGCTGATGCACACGGATTGGAGTGCCTCCCCCTACACCACCAGGCTCCTGGTGGGTCTGTAAGGAAGCTGCTTAGTGAAGACCTTCAATCTCAGCTTCCCCACAGCCTAGCACCTGAGCAGAGACACTGATCTCCCGCCGAGAGGAAAGCAGGGAAAATAAGCCACAGGGAGGCTTAGAAAGTTCCTCACTCCTTGATGCAGTCTGCACGCACTGCACTCAGCACTTTTACTCATCCACCCGACGGCGCCTTTATCGTCGCGATCAGCATGTATGAAGCATGAACGCACAGCTTACGGAAGTCACAGCCTTTAAAGACTGAGGAAAAGGCTGCAGTTTGTGGGGCCACCTGCTTGATGAAGCCGGGAATGCAGAGCGTTGGTGCTGGAGCACATGGCGTGTGGTTCTTTCCTCCTGTGTCTGTATATACAGAAATCTGCTGGTTTCCCCCAGTTTACAAATGAGTGCCTTTCAAATGAGTGATTCCACCCTTGGGTCTTACAGTTCAGATCGCTGTGAAATGGATTGTGCTGGTTACTTTTGGTCAGAAGGTTAGACTGAATAGATTCTGCAGACTAATTTGAAATCCAGGCCAGAATATTAAGAGTATGGATTGCACTGGAGTATGGCTGTTCTGCTTTCTGCTCTAAAATGGTCCAAAGTTTACAGTTTCTGGTTTGGAATGTTAAAATCAGTACCTTTGCGTTCCTGTTCGGAACCTTTGTCTGCCCAGTGCTGTGCCCTCTGTGAGCTGGGTTCTGCCCGAGGTTTCTTCCTGTTTGACAAGGAGTTTTGCCTTGACCCTGTTGCCTTGGCTTGCTCTGAGGGGGTGTCAGGCCTGGGATCAATTGTACGGCTGCTTTTTGACTATCTGTGTTGTAAAAAGTGCTGTACAAATAAAATAAAATTGAATTGAAATTGACTGTTAATGATATGATCTGCATTCTGCGGGTCTAGATCATTAGGGTCATGCGTTCCATTGTGTGCCCACAGCCAGTCCCTGGCCAGGAGTGGGTGGGGCAGCCCAGGAGAGAGGGCCTGTCAGTACATGGTCTCCTTGACGATGTTGGTGGAGAGGGTGTGGCTGCTGGAGGTGCTGTTGCAGTGCCTGGCCAGCGGGTGGTGATGCTGCTGTCTTAGTCGCTCCTGGCGATTGTTCCCCCGGCGACAGGCCAGGCAGCAGCAATGGAGGGTGGAGAAGAAGATCTGGCGGTAGTTGGCGGAGACCAGGTTGTAGAGGATGGGGTTGATGGCCGAGCTGACGTAGAACAGGACGTTGGTGACCATGTAGAAGTAGTGGTAGAAGTCATACAGTCCACTGGAGAAGGGAGACAGGACAGGCAGACTGATACATTCAGCCAATAGCAGCGGCAGTTATGGGATTTGACTCTATCCTATCTCTTTATGATCTCAGCATGACCCCATACCCTAACCCAGTAGTGGTGGTCATGCTGCTAAATCAGTAAAGCTACATTACTTAGCGAAGGATAACAAAGGAGTACAGATGGCTTCAGCCTACTTGCCTACCAATTTGAAGTAGTCAACTTTCCAGGCCCTGCAGAGGGGCCCATTGTGTTAGCCTTATCCGCAGCAGTAGCATCCAGCTCCTGCTGAAGATTTTGATGAACTCATTGACACGTGTGGCTTTGCTGCTTTCATCCTGGTGCTCCCAGCATGGATCTTTCTGCCACTGCTGTCTGACCCCAAGTCGTAATTATCTGTGTTACGTTTGCTTGCTGCGCACTGTAGCACAGAATATTGGGCAGCTAAGCAAGCTTCCTATGACATCACAAATCAACAAGCTCTCAGCCGCTAGCGAATTAATGCATACTCAATACAGACCTATACTGCTCCCATACAGTATGTACAGGTTATAAATAAAACATGTATACTTCTCATTGCTGCGCTGGTTATGTTGTAAAATAACTACAAGATGTTGTAGTGATTTATTTCACAAGAGGATTTGAAAGGATTTATTGCAAATGAAACAGAAAATTGATTCAGGAGTACTCTGACTGATTTAACCATCTTTTTGGGTTAATGGCTGAAGGAATGCTGTTTTCATTGCATTAAAAGTTGTGTTTGAAAAGACTTGACTCATCAAGTGATAAACTGATCCAGCAGAGGTGTTGGACCCTGTAGGTGTGGTCCATATATTATTGCACATCCTTACACAGGGATTGCATTTTATTTGTAAAGTTCTGGAGCAAGTTGCGCAGCCCTGGTAATGAGGTTTTTCAGAGTCACTTCCTCCAGTTTGCACAGTCAGAGGATTCTGAGAATTTGATTGGTTCAAATCATCTCTGTGTGTCAGATGGTATAGAGTGGCTCTACCTCCATCAGGGTTCATGAAGCCCCATTCTTGTCCCATGTCATAATCGTCCTTCATATTTTTTTTACTTCTCTGCAATATAAGTACATTTACATCCAGACATCCAATGGACATCCAAGTCCAGATTCTGCTGCTGGGAAAAAGGATCATGGTCTCTCATTTAGATCTGTGTTCAGGCGGTCATGAATATGGGTGAGTTTCACCCATCCTTAAATACTGAAACTGATGAACCCTACAGATGGACAGAGGACAATTATCCTCGTACATGACTGCAGTTCACCTTGATAATTACAACCGCTAAAAATGATAATATTTGCAGTTTACCTCTAAAAATGACAAACACTCCCCCAAATACTCATAAATTCTTCAGGCTGCCTTTGGATTTAAACTCTTCCTGACTCAGTCTTTGCTGCCCACATTCACATGGTGATATAAAAGGAACAAGGTCACAAGGAGAGCAAGAAAAAATCACTTCCACAGGGACAGACAGGTTCCGCTATAGACCACACAAAAAAAAAACATAATTTGTAGTTACCTCAATAGTTACCATGGAGACCTCAAAAAATTGTTTGGCGTATTTCTTTATTATCACAATGTTGAGAAATTGGTATGGTTTTCCTCCTTTTTCCCTCCGGTTACTGGCGAGTGCTCTGATGCAAAATGGCTTCTGTGCATCACCCTGGCGGATGCTCCATGTTTTTAGCGGTTGAGGTGAATTTACCCCCCTGTTCACTATCGAATGTCTGCAAAACATCCATCCATTATCTACACCCACCTCATCCATCCATTATCTACACCCACCTCATCCATCCATTATCTACACCCACAGCATCCATCCATTATCTGCACCCACCTCATCCATCCATTATCTACACCCACCTCATCCATCCATTATCTGCACCCACCGCATCCATCCAGGGTCACAGGGGGCTGTGTCCTTGTTGTGAGGTCAAAGTGTGAACCACTGAACCACTGTATTTCCTGGAAAAGTGTTGCTGTGTATGCCTGTGTGTGCCTGTGTGTGCCTGTGGGTGCCTGTGGGTGCCTGTGCATGCCTGTGGGTGCCTGTGCGTGCCTGTGTGTGCCTGTGCATGCCTGTGTGTGCCTGTGTGTGCCTGTGGGTGCCTGTGGGTTCCATGTGCGTGCCTGTGTGTGCCTGTGCATGCCTGTGTGTGCCTGTGCATGCCTGTGTGTGCCTGTGCATGCCTGTGCATGCCTGTGTGTGCCTGTGTGTGCCTGTGCATGCCTGTGTGTGCCTGTGGGTGCCTGTGTGTGCCTGTGTGTGTCTGTGCATGCCTGTGTGTGCCTGTGCATGCCTGTGTGTGCCTGTGTGTGTCTGTGCATGCCTGTGTGTGTCTGTGTGTGTCTGTGCACACAGTGTGTGTAGACTGTTTCCGCAGGATGAGTGGAGGTGAATTGTCCTGGCCCACGTGTTAATACTCGTTCTGGTGGTGTGGTGGCAGTAACAGGGTTATGCTTTATGGCTTTACTTCCTCATTTCCCGAGTCTTTGTTTAGGTAAGAGGTTCCCGCCAGCAGGACCACTTAACGTCACTCTCTGCCGCCGTCGCCAAGCGCTCCGCCCCGATAATGATTATCTCACCTCTCTGCGCAGAGTCACGCGCGGCGGTTAGGTGCGCTGAGTTTCTCTGATGTGTGTGCATGCATCCAGGGGGGTGATTCCAGTTGATTGCTTCGCTCCCGACTGCCGCACTTACCCCTGACCCAGGGCAGATCGCTGGAAATAACTTTCCTTTGGAGGACCCAAACATGTATTTATTTCAGTCTGCAGTAGCTGCCTTTTACGCATAACCCACAATCCTCTGCGATTTATGACCATCCACTTTGTCTTAAGAGGAGAGATGATCTAACTGTGCACAAAAAACCCTCAGGAAAATGATCACACACACAGGGTGGATAGAGCAGGGTGATCAGACCTGTTACAGCCAGACACTTACCCCATTACAGAATGAGGGAATGGGGGGGGGGGGGTGGAATGGGTTATGGGCAATATGAAAGAGAGAAGGGAGAGATTTGGTGAAAGAGGGGATGGAGAGATTTAGTGACAGAGGAGAAGGAGGGGTTCAGTGAAAAAGGAGAAGAAGAAAGGGATTTGTCGAAAGAGGGGAGATGCACTGTGTTACTCACTCTGTCCACTCCGTCACAAAGCAGAACATGAGGCGACGGGCATGATAGGGCAACCAGCAAACCACAAAGGCCAGAACCACCGCACCTAACGGAGGAGAGGAAGAGAGGGAGCGGGAAGGGAGGACAGGGAGGAGGTGGAGAAAGGGGGAGAGGAAGAGAGGGATACAGGGATAAATGGAGGGATAGAGAGTGGCAATGGGGGAAAGGAGGGAGAACAAGAGGGAGGGATTGATACATTGAAGGAGAGAGAGAATGAGGAAGGAGAGAAGAAAAGATGTACAGGGACAGAGAGGGGCAAAGAAGCAGAAGAGAGAAATAGGGATGAGAGGGAAAAGGAAGGAGCAAAAATGGAGAGAGGGAGGGAAATGGAGGGAAGGATAGAGAGAGGGAGAGAGCTGCAGTTAGAAAGAGGAAAACTGAAGGACATAGGTGCAAGTGCAGTGCCAGCAGGACCAGTGGTGTGTCCACAGGAAGTGACATCAGCAGTCCACTCAGGCCTAAAGGGTGCAGACAGGCCTCATAATTGTCACAGTTGCTACGCAACCACTGAGTGACACATGGAAGGACAGCACATGTTTGTGGTGTAGCCATGAGCCCTGTGACTGGGAGATAGAGTCCCATGCACACCACTGCTGATGGTGGCCATAGATGCTCACTGGCAAGGATTCAATTGCCACAGCCTGACCTGTCAAAAACAGGGGTTAAGCCAGTCAAATCACCAGGTCAGGCGCACTGCTCTCCAGTGACCTCTCCTGGCTGGTCAGGGGCCTGCAAGTTCATTCAGCAGAATATGTGTGTCGACCCTGTGTTCCTCTGACGTTGTGGGTAATGTGGGGCTGCTGTTCCATCTGGACTTTGGAAAGCAGCAGGGCTCGACGTCGGGAAAGCGGCAAGGCTCAACGGCGGGAAAGCAGCTGGGCTCGACGGCGGGAAAGCGGCAGGGCTCAACGCTGGGAAAGCAGCAGGGCTCAACGCCACTGAGCCTGCATTGGGGACCCACAGTAGGGATGATAGCAGGAGGGAGATAATAATAATACAGGAGGGAAAAAATCCACTGTGGCAACCCCAACCCTCCAATCAACAGGTCAACAATCACAGCGTTTTAGCGGTGCGCACATAAGGCCATGTGACAGTGTGGTGCTGTCATTACAGCCCTGATCACAGGGAGCCTCTCATTGTCCCTAATTAGGCGCTGGTATTGTCTGCTAATGGATGATTTATGGCCCACCACACTGTGTCACAGCACAGACGGCTGCGGACGCCACAAAGAACAAACGTCCCGTGGTCACCTCCCACAGATTTCAGTCCGTCAGATAAACTTACGCTTTCATTTTCACTGATGTGCTGGATGGGAAATTACTCCTTTAAAAAGAACTTACATTGTTTTAAATTGCTGTAAATTACAGACTGTTATATCTGCTATTCTGAAAGTGCAGACAACAGATCATTTAAGCATTTAAAAGGAAATGACAAACTCATCTTCAATTAGTCTAAAGACAACGCAAATGGCAAACAGCAAAACCTACGTTGCATCAAAATAATGTGAGACATCAGTTTGTATGTCAGAATAGAAAAACACTGCTTTCTGTTCACTTTTTAAACTTTTTCTTTAGCAATGAAATTGTTGTTTGTTTTTGCAGTGATAAAACTGTGGAAATGCATTCTTTCACATGCCCATCACACGGAATGAACCAGAGCCATTGAGTTTCACTTGAGGGTTAAAATTAGCTAATTTTAACAAGTTTGCATCAGCCATATGCAATGAAGAGCTTTGGTGGTTACGAAAACCAGAACATGGGGGGAGGGAGGAGGTGGTTTCACAGTTTAGTCTGCCTGGCCACGGCCTTAAAGTAACATTTTCCATTTGAAATTGATTTGAAGGTCGATAACAAGGTAACATGCACAGATGCTGTCTGTCGAATGCAAATGAATGCGTGGTCACTCTGCTGCTGAGATTGTGTGGCTGGAGGAGGTTTGTCCGGCCCTTGGTCCTGCTGTTGCCCTGATTCTGTCAGCACCTGTGTTGTCACCTGAGGAGGCTAAGCTTCACCGCTGACAGCTTTCTATCTCATATTTCAGTTTAATTTAGCACCGCTGGCTCTCTTCAAAATGTGTGTCTTGACATGCCAAACATTTTATGCACACCCAACCAGTAATGGTTTCCAATTTCTGTGCCACTAGAAAAGGTGATGCTTTTTCTGTTTTTATTTTAGTTTTTTTCCTAAGACAATGGAAAAACTGGAAAAAAAAAACAGAAAAGGTGTCATGGTTTCTGGATACGGAGACATTGGAAACCATAGCATGTCTGTAAAATGCATGGTGCTTCACAGTCAGGGAAAGGAAACACTTCAAAATGAAAATAGTAAAATACATATTTGAAACATGACGTTTATTTTGAACATTTACAGCACAAGTAAAAAATAGCAAATAAATGTTACATTAACACAGAAACTGATCATTCAGTCCATGGTTTCTGACAGACATGGGTCAGCTGGGTATTTGAAATACTGTGAGTGCACCCCCATCCCTGTCCCATGGGGGCGGAGGGAGGTCGAATCCTAGCCTCATCCCAGAAACGCGTCAATTCTTATTGTGTTCGGCCAAATTTTATTCCAGCCTCTACATCCAATGTCAGCATTAAACGGATTAGCATCGAGTGTAATTCATTACAGAACGAGGTCAGTACTGTACATCCAGGGTGCAGTCCGCAATATGCATTAAGCCATATGAATCCTCTGCATACATTACCTCAAAATCTCTGCACATGCAGTTTTAAAATAAAACTTCAGCTTTAAACCCTCAGCTGTTAGCGTTTGACGTTCTGTAGCAGAGACGAGCACGTAAGCTTCCGCTACCAGGTTGTGCCCTTGAGCAAGGAACCAAACCCAGATTGCTCCAGTTAAGTTATCCAACCAAAGACATTCATTGTGTGTAAAACCGTGCAAGCTGCTCTGGTTTAGAACATCTGGTAAACGTATTCTTTTTTTTTTTCAACCCAGCACAGCAGGTCCTTATCAGAAATTGAACACAGGTTATTTGTGTGATTCCATATATTCTAACATGTCTCAATATTTTAATCATAGATTTAATTTCATTTTATTTTTTATTTTTTTATCATAATTTCTATGAGATGGTGGGAGGAACACTGTTGTCTCGATTTTTTCATAATTCAACATATAGAGTTAAGACTAGACTTGAGACAATGACAAAGAAACCATTTCCCAATGATTCTCTCTGCTGATGCCCTAAAGTCTGTCCACTAGATTTGGGCCATTGGTAGCACTGAAATGAAAGGCTCAGGATGGGTGCGACACTTTTTTAAAGCCTGCTTAACAGCTCTCTACAATTTAAAGGTGAACCGTGTCGCCAATGACAACATTTCGGAGGTGTTTCCTGGTAAGTGACCCATGGAAAAATTTTAATGGAAAATGTTCCTGCGACGAGGCCCTGGGTGTCACAGCCATTATCTGCCCCCCTCACAATTTACGCACAAGGTAACATTAGCACATTAGTTCCGCCCAGTGAAGGTAATAAACAGGAGGCAGAAAAACAAATAGCGATAACAAATATAGGGATCTTCCTGGAGAGCTTATGTAAAGCAGGGAAACCTCAGAGCCAATCACAACTAACTGTGAGTCCACATATCATCAAAATGTCCTTCCATTGGTCCAGAAAAGAGCAGGCTAATAAAGGATTGGATTTTTAAATAGCGCCTTTCATCTCAGGACGTCAAAGCTCTTAACGGGAAGGAGTGGGAGAAACTCATCTCAACCCCAACCAATGTGTAGCACCATGTGGGTGATGCATGGCAGCCATTTTGTGTCAGAGAGCACCACTGATTGATTGGGAAGCCAGACTGAGAGAGCTTTGTTGGCAGTTTTGCTGGCAGTAAACACCCTTACTTTCTCTGTAAGTGCTATGGGATCTCTTATGACCTCAGTGGGGCAGGACCCTACATTTACAATGATCAGAGAGATGGACTAGGCAAAGCTTCACATAGAAAAATGCATGCATTCTCTTGACTTTAATTCTGCAACTATGGAATGCAAAAACTCATACAAATATTAAAAAAAGGTTTTTGCAAGAAAAATGTAACTGACTGAAAGAGCGTTTTTCTCATAAAATGTGGATTACTTTATTCTTCTCAGCGATTTCTGAAAAGGTCATATGTAATTATTAAGTAATAAAGCCCTCTTTAATTAGCCTGCAGTTCCTGACATTCAGCACGGGTTGCGCAGGGATAGAGTGTGATTCATAGCTCTGCTTTTCGGGTGCTAGCGGCCCCAATTTTCTGCAAAAACAATCAGTGTGCTTTCAACAAGTGAAGTGCCGGAGGGGGGTTGCACTTTGTGACTCTGAGCTGTGCGTTTGAAAGTCGAGAGCTATAATTTGACACAGAAACTGCATCTGTTTACACAGATCACAGTGGCTGTGTTGCTTGGGGTATTTGCTGCAAATCTCTAATGACAACGAAAGTGCCAATGTGTAACAGAACAAATGATGTGTTTTTGCACCAAAGGGAAGGCTCAGATGGTGACACACTGCATGTGGAACACCGTGTGAAAAAGGTTTAAGAGGGGCACTTCCTCCTTCCTGTACAGAGTCCCAAATCACCTCCTTCCCTTTTAACCCCCCCAGAGGGAAACAAACTTGGGCAAAAATACTGCAAATTGTTCAATGCTTGGAAAGAAAGTTTTAAAATACTGTTCAGTTCAAGCCAACCCTGTCCCGCTGTTGTGGTCTACCACACAGTCAAATTACCGCAAAATTATTGCTGCTATGCCATGTAGCGAATCTATTTATTGTTTTGTTCTGTTGCTGTCTGGATCTGTGACCTGTCTGTTTGCTTTTTAGGGTCAGTGCTCAGGTGAAAATCACCCCCCTGTCCTCCACCTGCTCTGTTGCCTACACCTGTCTGACTCCACCCTGCTCCATTACCTACACCTGTCTGACTCCACCCTGCACCATTACATACACCTGTTTGACTCCACCCTGCACTATCACGTACACCTGTCTGACTCCATCCTGCACCATCACGTACACCTGTCTGACTCCACCCTGCACCATCACGTAAACCTGTCTGACTCCACCCTGCACCATTACATATACCTGTCTGACTCCACCCTGCACCATTACATACACCTGTCTGACTCCACCCTACTCTTACTTCAACCAAAATGCACTGAAATATATACAAATTCAGTGTTACCAGGATATCACAACACTTCTCAATATATGGACGATTATAGAAATAATTGTAGGTTTGAGGTATTACAAAAAACAGATGTTATTATCATTGTAATAGTTTCCCTGAGAATATATTTACAGTATGTTGCAGTACAGCGATCTGTGAGGATGCATTGGTCTCAGAGCTGAACGGAGAGCTCAGCTAACCCAGAGAATAACAGAACACTTCCTTGTATTTGTCTGTTTATTGATTTGTTTTTCACGCAGGTGCGTCATTCGGCCTTCCGTTCTGTAAGTGGCTGACTGTGGTGAAGCCGCCATTCCCTTGGCCTTCATAGGAGAAGCTGTTCAATGGTGTTCTGGGTAACCATGGCAACGAGCGTACCGCATAAAACTTAGCCCTCCGCCCGTCAGTCCTCGCTCCAAAAACAGTGGGAGGAGATGAAGTGGCCGTTTTGGGGCGTTTCGGGGTGTCTGTGCGGTCTCTGAACTTAGACATATAATCTGGAGTATTTGTACTGGGGTGCAGTGTGGGCGGGCGGCTACTGCAGAGCTGTGTTCATTGAGTACACTTATTTGTGGGTGCACTGTATTCTCATGTGTACAGCTGAGTAATTTTTATTTTTATGTATTTACTGTGTTTTTACAGTTTGTTTAGTTTAATCATTAAGTATTCATTGTGTGGTATATTCTCAGTATTCATAAGGGTATTTTCATAAGTGTATAGTATAGTATAGTATAGTATATGGAGCATATTCATATGTGTACAGACATATGAAGTGTATTGTATTCATTAGAAGTAGAGACCACAGTACTCACGCAGGACTTTAACGCCGTGACGCAGTGACCTGACGCGGTTGGTCTCCACGGCGACGCTGAGGGCGGCGGGGTCGCCTCCAACGACGCAGAGGTGGCAGTCCTGCGTGGCCTGGCGGAACATGCGCAGCAGCTGGCGGCTGATGATTCCGTTCAGCGCGGTGATTACAGCCATGGGTGCCACAAAGGACAGGAGAGCGTTCACCTGCGGCCGGGGGGGGGACAGGAAGGACAAGGGAGGTAATGGGTAACAGGTGGGAAATTAACAGGGGAGAGGGGGAGTTAAGAGACTGTGAGAGGCAGAGAGTCCATTTCCACAGTGCAGCGATGGGGACACTGTGCTACAGGAGATGCTGTCTCACTGATAAGAAGTTAAACCACTGTCCTGACTTGCTGCCACCAAATCAGAGCTCTTGAAAACTGCCCCCCTCTCCAATGCAACAGATGCTGTCACAAAATGGCACTCATCACATAGCTACACATGGATGGTGATGGAGGTTAGCTTAATCTATTCACTACTGACATTTTAATAGCACTGAATAAATAAAATTAGTTGTTTTTGTTCAATGCATGTACGTTTAAATACGCCACAAATGGCTACAATTTCATTCCAGTGCCTGCAGTGACTGCTGAAATTGCTGAACCGTAAAACAGCCAGTTGTGTGCAGAGAGGTTTTTGCAGGCACTTTAGGAGTGTTTAAATGGGGGTGGAGCATTTGCTGCTCCCTGCCTGTGTGTGCTCGGGGCGATGAGGCGCTCAGTGCTCCTCAGGAGACGGTCTGTTTGGGACCTCTGATGTTTCTGTGTCAGTGCGATCAACCTTAACGTCTCAGCGTCATCAGCCAGAGCCCGTCTGAAATACCACTGCTTTCCCTGATGGCAATGGGGGTGATGATGAAGAAGAAATAAAAAGGCAATCGGAGGGACACAAGTTCTGACAGGTTTTTTCATTATTCAGCACTAATTCCACCAATTAATGATGTGAGATAATTTAAAATCTCCCAGAGATGTGAGATGATTTAAAATCTCCCAGAGATGTGAGATGATTTAAAATCACCCAGAGATGTGAGATGATTTAAAATCACCCAGAGATGTGAGATGATTTAAAATCACCCAGAGATGTGAGATGATTTAAAATCTCCCAGAGATGTGAGATGATTTAAAATCACCCAGAGATGTGAGATGATTTAAAATCACCCAGAGATGTGAGATGATTTAAAATCTCCCAGAGATGTGAGATGATTTAAAATCTCCCAGAGATGTAAGATCATTTAAAATCTCCCAGAGATGTGAGATCATTTGCCCGCCAGACAGATGTCTGCCAGGTCATATCCTTTCATCTGGAGTAAAACGTTAATAAGCCCGATTGTGAATCTTAGGCGATGTTCAGAAAACCTCCTTTTTCCAAATTGTTATCGCCCTCGTTAGCAAACGAGCGATAGCTAACGAGGGAGAGATGGACTAACGAGGGCCGAGGCCCCGGCCCCCCCTCCCTGCCTCCACTGATCACAGCGTTTTATCTTCAGTGGAAAACTATAAACTAATTAATTTCACAGTTTTCCTGTGTGAATTTCAAATAGCCTATTTTATATGTGAGCTGAAATATTGACACACATAAAGAGGGGACTGGAAGGCATTCTGATTGGCTGTACGCCTCCCTCCATGAGCCCGTAGAGTGTTTATTTATTTGTGTATTTAGTGTGTTCCTGACCGCTGCTTTGTGCTTTTCAGTGTAATGTCCGTGGCCTTGGACATCGTCCTGTGTTCATTCATGTGGCAAACTCTGCACTGCACTTTCAGTGACCTTTCTGCTGATTACAGGCCCAAATAGTCACACAGCACACAAACACACACAGCTGTAGCTGTAACTGTATCTATTTTTTAATACACAGATCTGATGTTTTTAGCTAGCCCAAAATGGCAGTGCAGTACAGTGGGTTGGGTACTGGATTTGCATGTAGGGCACGGCACAGCAGTTCTTTTCTTGGGTGAGATATTTCACCTGAGAAGCTTCAGTGAAATATCTATCTGGATGAATTGATAGTGTGTAAGTATGTAACTCGCCCTGCATAAGCATGTCTACCATGGCCATAACAGAAATCAGTGATGCACCTCAGGTGCGCCTCCCAGTGGACGTGCAGGGTGCTGCTGCAGAGGTGAGGCTGTGTGCTTCAGCACTGGCTTAAACCGGACCCCCCTGTGGCTGGGGTGTGAGAGGCAGGCCCTCCAGGGGGAGCTGGGCTGTTTGGCGGTAATTAGCGCACTGGAGGGGGATGTGGAGAGGGTTTTGTTCTAGGCCTCAGGCTGCAGGCGGCGGCCGTCTTTGTTGTGCCCAGCCTTTCATGGGTTCGTTAATAGCTCTTAACTGGAAGAGGACACAGGAGGTCACACTTCATTTACCTCTCACAAACGGCGGGCAGTTACAGAGCCACGGTTAACTTAACCCTCCTCCCCCTCTCCCCTCCTCAATCTCCTCCTCAGGCTCCTCATCCTCCTCTCCTCTCGTCTTCTTCACACCTACCTCTTTCCCCTGTCTTGCCGCCACTGTTTATTTTCGATTGTCTTTGTACTGTCTGTGCTTCCCGCACGCACTCACTCTGAAGAGGTCTCGGGTTGGCTGAGCGGACCGTGTCTTTTCAGCGGAGAGGGGAAGGGGACTGACCGGATGGCACTTCAGTGAGTGGAGAGGAGTGGAGACGTGACCATGACAAGCACTCCGATGGGGATTTTGGGTTCATGCACACAGTAGCTGAGGTAGTGCAGAGCACAGACATTCTGAGGTTTTTACAGAGTTATAAAGATATTTAGTTGAGGCAGGGGCTCACCTAAATATCTTTATACCCTGCCTACCCTGCTACAAAGCATATGCACCCTATTAGGTCCGCTCCTGTACCTCGATTTCTTAGTGTGCAGACTCTATTTACTGGGGCACGTACCCCAGTAGTAATTTGTTGTGCCACAGTAAATGTCCTTGAAAAATAAGTAGTTTTTTTTTGCCATTTATCATAAATCGCATGTGTGAGGCTGTGAGCGCTGGCGGCCTGTGCCCCAGTAGTGCCTCAAGTCTAGCAGCATCTCTGGGCTGAGGTATGTGGATTGTTATGGATTTGATTGAGGCATAGAGATTTTTTTGTGTCATTCAGCTTGACCAGGAACACTTGAAGCCTTGAATTCTGAAAGCGCCTGAAGCTTTGGAGTCTGAAAAGATTGAGCTGTACAGCTGTTCTTGAAATAACCTTGGTTTTACTGAAATAAAACTGTTCTTTCATCACTGAATGATGGTGGTGATGATGATGATGATGATGATAATCGTGGTGATGGTGACTGTAAGGATCGCTCTAATTACAGAGAGCTCCTGGATCTTTGCCACTCAATTGGTTTTACTGTTATTTTATGTGTAGTGTTTTATACTGTGTTAGAAAGGAATATGGCATTGATTCATTCTAGTCCTACCACAGACTTATTTTACCAAAGTGCAGGTCTAGTTTGTTGCCTCCATCCCTGTTGTTGAATTCTCTGTTTTCACACATGGTATAATTTCAGGGACTTGGTTTCCACACACTCAGCAAATAGGACCCAATTCATTTAAAATGTTAGCCTATAATTGGATCAATAAAAACTGAGGTCTGTGTAATGGGATTAGTTGTAACCTAGCAGCGGACATATCACATAGAAAAATGAATTAAATTATATGACTTACTGAAAGAACAAGGATGTTTACATGTGACATTTTATTTTTCACATCATACTCAGCCATTTCTGACATTATTTGGCTTTGAGAGGCTAATCATCCTGATTGGTCCAGAGTATCCCACCCTGCAAATTTAACCAATAGCCTGACCTGGACAAATAAGTGAACTTTGTGTGTTTAACCATTTGTTGATCTAACTAACAGAAGTGGAGCACCTTATGCCTTTAGAGCGGAAAACGTTAGCACATAGTCATAAAATATGAGCTAACATTATGAAAAAACTGATTTATTTTCATGTTATTTGGTGGGTCTGACCTGAACGTGAATAAGATGACTGCATCACACATGTATTCTAGAAGCGTCTGTATTCCCTAATATCCTATCAAATCATTTTATTGTCTTATATTTACAGGCTGGGTAATTTGGTTCAAATCACTGGTGTCAAACGTAGTGCCATGGCAGTCTGCTGCTTTTAATTAAAGCAAATTAATGCTAATGCTGACTTAACCGGATTAAGTACTCATTCAGCCATACGCAAGTAACCCAGTGTCAGAGTACAGAATATTAGCAACCGTTGCTATTTAGAAAACACAAATAACTCATTTCAGTTTGTGTGCATTTTGTGCGAACCAACAGGACTAATTTGGCAAATAATGGAACTAATTATCTGATAAAGACCGGAGGCTGGGGAAACACCAGCAAACACATGGCCCTCTGTGGCACTGAGTTTGACACCGCGGGTCTAATGTCTGTGCGGTAATGCTGAAGTGAGACATGCTAAGAAAACGCACTCAGGTTCTGAAATGCTGATCTTATCCAATGAACATAATGTAGAATCGAGTGGAAATTAATTAAATCCCGCCGTAGCCCTCAATCACAACGCGTGAGTCACAAGTTCCTTTCCAACCTTTTTTTACAAACTGTTTTTATTCAACATAGGCTACTTTCCATTCTTCATTTAATCATCTCGCTTTGTTCTATTTGGCGCTATGTTTGTTTTTATTTTTCTCAACGTAGTTTCCGCTCATGAATGATAAAATATTAATGTTAACAAGAACATGAGCGAGTCTTGTTTGAACCCGGTCACCTGGCCAGCAGCTCACCTGCAGCACGGTCTTTGCGGTCAGGATGGTGGCGGTCGTGGTGCAGACTATTTCCTCTCCCATAAGCCGCAAGCCCATGGTGAGCAGCATCGGCGTTGCCAGAAGGAAGGACGCCACCCAGATAGCGCTGATCAGCTTCTTGGTGCGGCTGCGTGACATGATGCTCTTCGCCTTGAACGGGTGGCAGATGGCCATGTAACGCTCTGCGCTCAGACTGGCGATGTTGAGCGCCGTGGCGTAGGAGCAGCCGTCCCGCAAGAAGTAGTAGCTCTTGCACACGGCTTCCCCGAACGCCCATGGGTGGTGCACCCATATAAAGTTGTACAGCTCAATGGGCATGCAGAGCACGAGGATGAGCAGGTCGGACACCGCGAGGCTGGCCAGGTGGTAGTGCACCGTGCTCTGCAGGTTCTGGAGAGACTTCTTTCTGAACAGAGTATACAGGGTGACGGAGTTCCCAAGGCAGCCGACCGCAAACAACGCGATGTAGATGGCCGTGACCAGGACCTTAGAGTAGATATCCGTGTTCACGTCCAGACTGTCCTCCAGCTCGTGCGCCGAGCCGTTGTCCGCCGGGGTGTGAGAGCTATTCCACGGTGCCTGCAGCTGCTGTGCCAAGACACTTAAGTCAGAGAAGTTGTTAAGTGTGAGAGGCAGCGTGTCGTTCGTACCCATGTTTTCTGTAGATTACTTGTGAAACATGCATCAGTTAGTCATAACTTGTTTCACCTGTAGATTATTCTGGGGAGGAAGGGCGACTTGCGAGGGAATGGGGAAAGTGGGGATTCTGTGCGCAAAAAGGGGAAGCGCTCAATGGAGAGCAAGGGAAGATGTCCAAACGCGTGCAGCTTGCACATCGGCTCTGTCACTTTGTTCAGAACACGCTCTGCCTTTATACCTGCCGGGGGAGGCGCGTGACCTTGAGCGCTGACGCACGCTCAATCTGGGGATCTTATTGTTGCTCGCTTTATTCAGGGGCTCCTTTATGCAACTGACTGTAAAAAAAAAAAAAAAAAAAAAATCTGATGGATGTATTTATTCAAACGATGCTCTGGGGAGCATCATGGATTTTCAGTGTTGTGTAGAGTTAATTGGTTTGACTGATTGGCTTTGGAATTAAATGTTGTGTGTGTGTGTGTTTTGTTGTTTATTGTGTTTTAGAATGTGTACGTGGATGCAAAACGCTAATTTCATAAATACATTGTTTGCTTGTCTGCACTTTGCTTCATAAGATGTGAATTTTTATTGCCGGATGTCAGTGCCTCAGTGCTGATGTAGCCAGCTCAGTTAATTGTGTTTCGTGTTTCACAGAAATATTGAGAGATAAATAAACGTAAAAAGAATGAGTTGCTGTGTGTGAAAAACGCTGGCGCAGTGGCGTGTCTCACACTGTGTGTGCAGGCCCTGAGCTGACCCACAGGTGACAGGCTGGGGATGTCGCTCTGTTCAGGTGAGCATGTAAAAACAGGTTTGGCTCCTGTGAAAGCTTCCTCCAGTGCCTAAGCTGCTCTCCAGCTTCCTCCAGTGCCTAAGCTGCTCTTCAGCTTCCTCCAGTGCCTAAGCTGCTCTCCAGCCTCCTCTAGTGCCTAAGCTGCTCTCCAGCTTCCTCCAGTGCCTAAGCTGCTCTCCAGCCTCCTCTAGTGCCTAAGCTGCTCTTCAGCTTCCTCCTGTATCTAAGCTGCTCTCCAGCCTCCTCCAGTGCCTAAGCTGCTCTTCAGCTTCCTCCAGTGCCTAAGCTGCTCTCCAGCCTCCTCTAGTGCCTAAGCTGCTCTCCAGCCTCCTCCAGTGCCTAAGCTGCTCTCCAGCCTCCTCCAGTGCCTAAGCTGCTCTCCAGCCTCCTCCAGTGCCTAAGCTGCTCTCCAGCCTCCTCCAGTGCCTAAGCTGCTCTCCAGCCTCCTCCAGTGCCTAAGCTGCTCCCCTCCCTGCGGTGTCCTCCCTCCCGTGTCTGCTGTTGAGCCTCCTGATGAGGTTTGGTACAGGAGGACGGAGCAGCATAAACGTCAGGATCAGAGACAGAGAAGAATCCTCAGAGTTAAATAAACCTGACCCTTTGACTCTTTTTCAATGGTCCAGACTCACGGCACAATGGCCAAACTGTATGACATAAATTTCACTTTGTCAACCTGTAGACTACAAGAGTAACATTCTTATCTGCTTTGAAATGAACTTCATAAATTTAGTTTTGAGCCTGACAGAGAGCTCTTCAAAAAAATGATACCAGGAACAACAACATGATGTCGCTGTTTATTCTTGAATGATGTACAATTTAGCGTTATATTAACCCCCCCCCCCCCAACCTTCGTCTGTGCTAGTGAGAGAGCTCAGCGCCCCACCAAGTGCATTGCTCCATTGTTTCGCTCTCAGTGAGAACACAAACTGTGCGCTATCTCATCCACAGTGGGGCTGAATCTTGAGTATAAAAACTACAGAAGTGCACTTCCTGCTTAGCGCTGTCTCACATATAAATATTTGAGGTTAATTGCAGAGAGTCTCGATTTAGTACGTTCAGAGCGAGCTCATGCAGAACTCTATGTTGTTATAAATAATATGTGGAGCAGCTGCATGCTCTCTCCTAACAGACAAACACACACACACACACACACAGTCACACATCCAAAGACACACACACACACACACACACAGAGTCACTCATCCATAGACACACACACACACACACACACAGAGTCACTCATCCATAGACACACACACACACACACACACACACACACAGAGTCACTCATCCATAGACACACACACACACACACAGTCACTCATCCAAAGACACACACACACACACACACACAGAGTCACTCATCCATAGACACACACACACACCACACACACAGAGTCACTCATCCATAGACACACACACACACACAGAGTCACTCATCCAAGACACACACACACACACACACACACACACAGAGTCACTCATCCATAGACACACACACACACACACACCACACACACACACACACACACACACACACACACAGAGTCACTCATCCAAAGACACACACACACACACAGAGTCACTCATCCATAGACACACACACACACACAGAGTCACTCATCCACCCACACACACACACACACACACACAGACACTCACCCACAGACACACACACACACACACACACACACACAGTCACTCATCCATAGACACACACACACACACACACACACACACAGAGTCACTCATCCATAGACGCACACACACACACACACACAGTCACTCATCCATAGACACACACACACACACAGTCACTCATCCATAGACACACACACTCACACACACACACACACAGAGTCACTCATCCATAGACACACACACACACACACAGAGTCACTCATCCATAGACACACACACACAGTCACACATCCAAGACACACACACACACACACACACACACACACACACTCACCCAAAGACACACACACACACACACACACACACACACAGTCACTCATCCAAAGACACACACACACACACACACACACAGAGTCACTCATCCATAGACACACACACACACACACACACACAGAGTCACTCATCCATAGACACACACACACACACACACATACAGTCACTCATCCAAAGACACACACACACACACACACACACAGAGTCACTCATCCATAGACACACACACACACACACAGAGTCACTCATCCATAGACACACACACACACACACACACACACACAGTCACTCATCCAAAGACACACACACACACAGAGTCACTCATCCAAAGACACACACACACACAAACACACACACAGAGTCACTCATTCACAGACACACACACACACACAGAGTCATTCATTCACAGACACACACACACACACAGAGTCACTCATTCACAGACACACACACACACACACACTTGAGAGATTTCAGCCCGCCCCCCCGACCTCATAGATGTTTGTGTGGTGTGGAATGAACCCCCAGCTCTGTCCTCTTGTGTGTAAGATCAATGGTAATCATGTCAACACCAGCCAAACTATTTCCAGGAGAGCACACATCAAGAGATTTATTTGTCACATGCATAAATGTACATGCACAACAGCAGTGAAATGGAATAGACACGTATAACGGACTCTCAGAGGGGTCGGTATGCGCACTCAAATGCAGATGATTCAACAGTTGGTCTCTCTCTCTCTTTCCTTTCTGCTGGGTGAAGTGACCTGTGTTGAAAAGAAAAACCACAGGGTTGTGTCATTGTGTTGTGTTCATTCACCATTAAGCATGATCAGACTCTTTCACCAGCAAAATTGAAACAATCGTCTGCTGTCCAACAGTTATGAGCTAGGCCACAGATGACAGTGTTCTGGCTCCGTAGTGCACTGCGCCGGGGGCCTTAGTGAGGCGATATTGCCGCTGGCACTGCTGGGCATGGCTGTTTCCACGCTTCTGCTCATTGTCTTTGCTGAGTATTTGAAGCCCTCCCTCAGTGAGAGATGGTATTGTTTTAGAGAAGCCCAACTTCATGCAAATGAACCTCACCCATCGTGCCATCCAATCAGGCACAGGCAATTCGTGTTTGTGTGAGCGCACCGTGGGGACTGAGTGTGTGTTTATGTAGCATTAGCTCTGTTTGCCTCCATCTCTGTCAGAGGAAGCATGGGGGACATGCTAAGTGCTGCACTCTCAGGGGTCCCTGTGCTGCATAACCCAAAACATGAAGGCAACAGTGTGGGAGGGAGGCCGTAGAGATTATTGGTGCTTTTGTTGGACTGTTAAGTTTTAATTCTGCATCATTTTTAGGTTTCTTCTGCCTGATGGAAATATACTATATATTACATACATATATTTGTATTTATAACATACAACATTGCTTACTTGATTTAAACAGGAATGTCCATGGAGCAGCCAGCCAGTGTGTGCAGAAGGTGTCGGACCTATGAGGTGCATCTGTCATCAGACTGGCCAGTGAGGTGCATCTGTCGTCAGACTGGCCAGTGAGGTGCATCTGTCATCAGACTGGCCAGTGAGGTGCATCTGTCGTCAGACTGGCCAGTGAGGTGCATCTGTCGTCAGACTGGCCAGTGAGGTGCACCTGTCGTCAGACTGGCCAGTGAGGTGCATCTGTCGTCAAACTGGCCAGTGAGGTGCATCTGTCATCAGACTGGCCAGTGAGGTGCATCTGTCGTCAGACTGGCCAGTGAGGTGCATCTGTCGTCAGACTGGCCAGTGAGGTGCATCTGTCATCAGACTGGCCAGTGAGGTGCATCTGTCATCAGACTGGCCAGTGAGGTGCATCTGTCGTCAGACTGGCCAGTGAGGTGCATCTGAGGCTTGGGTCAGAACTGCTGCACAGGAGGGTGAGTGATGACTCACCATCAGAACTCTCATCCGCCCAGTCATTTAATCGATCTGGTGTTTCAGCTCAATTTCATGATAGACTCATGACTGACAGCTAGAAACTGAGTTAAATGTTTCACTGAGGCGTACTCTATATAATCTATGAGTGTACGTGACCACTGGTGCATGCAGCTAATGAGTGAAGGGGTGAAGGGGTGGAGACACAAACCTGCATCGCGGCCAGCCCCAGGCATGGAGTCGCTCAGGCCGCAGGAAGGGGAAGTGCACTGGGATCAGCTTTTTGAGAAGATCAGTCATTCACAGAAGATCTCTGCACAGCTGCACAGGGCCCCCACTGCAGGCCTGCATACATTCTGTGCAGCTGCACAGGGCCCTCACTGCAGGCCTGCATACATTCTGTGCAGCTGCACAGGGTCCCCACTGCAGGCCTGCATACATTCTGCGCAGCTGCACAGGGTCCCCACTGCTGGCCTGTATACATTCTGCGCAGCTGCACAGGGTCCCCACTGCAGGCCTGCATACATTCTGCGCAACTGCACAGGGTCCCCACTGCAGGCCTGCATACATTCTGCGCAGCTGCACAGGGTCCCCACTGCAGGCCTGTATACATTCTGCGCAGCTGCACAGGGCCCCCACTGCAGGCCTGCATACATTCTGCGCAGCTGCACAGGGTCCCCACTGCAGGCCTGCATACATTCTGCGCAGCTGCACAGGGTCCCCACTGCTGGCCTGTATACATTCTGCGCAGCTGCACAGGGTCCCCACTGCTGGCCTGCATACATTCTGCGCAGCTGCACAGGGTCCCCACTGCAGGCCTGCATACATTCTGCGCAGCTGCACAGGGTCCCCACTGCAGGCCTGCATACATTCTGCGCAGCTGCACAGGGTCCCCACAGAAGTCTCTGTGGTTTGGCTGTGTGAAAGCTGTTTCTACAGCAACCAGCCTAAGGGTGAAATGAAGTGGACTAAAATAGATTCATTCAATGTCAAGCGGTGGTAAAATGAGACAGCAGCCCCTGTGTGTGGAGCAGCTCCTGTGTGTGGAACAGCCCCTGTGTGTCTGTGGAGCAGCTCCTGTGTGTGGAGCAGCCCCTGTATGTCTTTGGAGAAGCCCCTGTGTGTGGAACAGCCCCTGTGTGTGGAGCAGCTCTTGTGTGTGGAACAGCCCCTTTGTGTGGAGTAGCTCCTGTGTGTTGAACAGACCCTGTGTGTGGAACAGCTCCTGTGTGTAGAGCAGCCCCTGTGTGTCTGTGGAGCAGCCCCTGTGTGTGGAACAGCCCCTGTGTGTGGAGCAGCTCTTGTGTGTGGAGCAGCCCCTGTATGTCTGTGGAGCAGCCCCTGTGTGCGGAGCAGCTCCTGTGTGTGGAACAGCTCCTTTGTGTGGAGCAGCTCCTGTGTGTGGAACAGCCCCTTTGTGTGGAGCAGCTCCTGTGTGTTGAACAGACCCTGTGTGTGGAACAGCCCCGGTGTGTGGAGGAGCTCCTGTGTGTGGAACAGCCCATTTGTGCGGGGAAGCTCCTGTGTGTGGAACCGCCCCTGTGTGTGGAGCAGACCCTGTGTGTGGAACAGCCCCTGTGTGTCTGTGGAGCAGCTCCTGTGTGTGGAGCAGCCCCTGTGTGGAGGAGCTCCTGTGTGTGGAGCAGACCCTGTGTGTGGAACAGCCCCTGTGTGTGGAGCAGCCCCTGTGTGTGGAGCAGACCCTGTGTGTGGAACAGCCCCTGTGTGTGGAGCAGACCCTGTGTGTGGAGGAGCTCCTGTGTGTGGAGCAGCCCCTGTGTGTGGAACAGCCCCTGTGTGTGGAGCAGACCCTGTGTGTGGAGGAGCTCCTGTGTGTGGAGCAGACCCTGTGTGTGGAGCAGCCCCTGTGTGTGGAACAGCCCCTGTGTGTGGAGCAGACCCTGTGTGTGGAGGAGCTCCTGTGTGTGGAGCAGCATGAACTAATGTGCTGTGATAAAAAAAACTTTACATTATAATATCATATAGCATGCTACCAAACCTACTACACTGCACTATAGAGTACTTTACCCTACCATACTATACTGCACTATAGAGTACTTTACCCTACCATACTATACTGCACTATAGAGTACTTTACCCTACCATACTACACTGCACTATAGAGTACTTTACCCTACCATACTATACTGCACTATAGAGTACTTTACCCTACCATACTACACTGCACTATAGAGTACTTTACCCTACCATACTATACTGCACTATAGAGTACTTTACCCTACCATACTACACTGCACTATAGAGTACTTTACCCTACCATACTGCACTGCACTATAGAGTACTTTACCCTACCATACTACACTGCACTATAGAGTACTTTACCCTACCATACTACACTGCACTATAGAGTACTTTACCCTACCATACCACACTGCACTATAGAGTACTTTACCCTACCACTACCCTACCATACTACACTGCACTATAGAGTACTTTACCCTACCATACTACACTGCACTATAGAGTACTTTACCCTACCATACTATACTGCACATTAGAGTACTTTACCCTACCATACTATACTGCACTATAGAGTACTTTACCCTACCATACTATACTGCACTGGAGAGTACTTTACCCTACCATACTATACTGCACTATAGAGTACTTTACCCTACCATACTATACTGCACTGGAGAGTACTTTACCCTACCATACTATACTGCACTTTAAAGGTACTTTACCCTACCATACTATACTGCACTGGAGAGTACTTTACCCTACCATACTATACTGCACTTTAAAGGTACTTTACCCTACCATACTATACTGCACTGGAGAGTACTTTACCCTACCATACTATACTGCACTTTAAAGGTACTTTACCCTACCATACTATACTGCACTGGAGACTACTTTACCCTACCATACTATACTACACTATAGAGTACTTTACCCTACCATACTATACTGCACTGGAGAGTACTTTACCCTACCATACTATACTGCAGTATAGAGTATTTTACCCTACTATATTGTGTCATACCAAACAGAGCTTTTCCACACCACATGTGAGGAATGTTTGCCGAGTGAACTCACCTGAGGTGTGGTGGAAAACTGTACAGTATGGCAGAGATGATATAGCATGGGGAATTACACTCCAGTTCACAGCAGTATCTATGTGCTTTGGTTGGTTCTTGCTGTTTTTTTGTTGAACCCAATAAAACACTGCTGAATGGAAAACACAATGGGGCTGAACTGAAGAGTCTCTCTCTATCAAATGTTATTGTTATTGTTATTTCTGGTTTATGGTAATAAATATAAGCACACACAGAGGTGTCGGGCAGGTTAATAACATATGGCATGACGCTCAACTCTGTGGAATGTCCTCAGAAGCAAACCTCATTCTCTATTCATTTATTTCAGAATGTTATGAGCGCACTGAAGGCCGTCGAAGGAACGTCGTGATCGAATCTCTGTGCCTCTCAATCTGACTCGCCTCTCTCTCCCTGTCTGTTTCTCTCTCCCTCTTCCCCTCCCTCCCTTCCTCCCTCTCTTTCTTTGTCTGTCCCTTTCTCAGTTCTGTAAAGATGTGGTATACTGGCATGATTTTAGATGTGGAGTATCATACAGAAATATATAAGCATCCATACACAAAGACAAATGCTTTAACGTGTGCAGGTATATACACACCTGCAGTGCGTGAGTACACACATATGCCCTCTCTAACGTGTGTAGGTATATACACACCTGCAGTGCGTGAGTACACACATATGCCCTCTCTAACGTGTGTAGGTATATACACACCTGCAGTGCGTGAGTACACACATATGCCCTCTCTAACGTGTGCAGGTAAATACACACCTGCAGTGCGTGAGTACACACATATGCCCTCTCTAACGTGTGCAGGCATATACACACCTGCAGTGCGTGAGTACACACATATGCCCTCTCTAACGTGTGCAGGTATATTCACACCTGCAGTGCGTGAGTACACACATATGCCCTCTCTAACGTGTGCAGGTATATTCACACCTGCAGTGCGTGAGTACACACATATGCCCTCTCTAACGTGTGCAGGTATATACACACCTGCAGTGCGTGAGTACACACATATGCCCTCTCTAACGTGTGCAGGTATATACACACCTGCAGTGCGTGAGTACACACATATGCCCTCTCTAACGTGTGCAGGTATATTCACACCTGCAGTGCGTGAGTACACACATATGCCCTCTCTAACGTGTGCAGGTATATTCACACCTGCAGTGCGTGAGTACACACATATGCCCTCTCTAACGTGTGCAGGCATATACACACCTGCAGTGCGTGAGTACACACATATGCCCTCTCTAACGTGTGCAGGTATATTCACACCTGCAGTGCGTGAGTACACACATATGCCCTCTCTAACGTGTGCAGGTATATACACACCTGCAGTGCGTATATATGCCCTCTCTAATCCTCCATCTGTCTCTCTGTCCTTGGATCTTTTGGCATCACACAGAGTAAATACACAGAGTAAGTACTTTTGTGTCTTTGCGCAGTGAAGGCTCATGGGAGAAAGAGACCCCTGTGGGTTAGAACCCCACAGGAACTTCCCTGGGCTCTGCCTCTCATGTGCTTTTGTGTGCATGAATGTCTGTGTAGATGTGTGTGTGTGCGTGTATGTGTGTGTGTATGCATGAATGTCTGTGTAGATGTGTGTGTGTGTGCGTGTATGTGTGTGTGTATGTATGAATGTCTGTGTAGATGTGTGTGTGTGTGCGTGTATGTGTGTGTATGCATGAATGTCTGTGTTGATGTGTGTGTGTGCGTGTATGTGTGTGTGTATGTATGAATGTCTGTGTAGATGTGTGTGTGTGTGCGTGTATGTGTGTGTATGCATGAATGTCTGTGTTGATGTGTGTGTGTGTGCGTGTATGTGTGTGTGTATGCATGAATGTCTGTGTAGATGTGTGTGTGTGTGCGTGTATGTGTGTGTATGCATGAATGTCTGTGTTGATGTGTGTGTGTGTGCGTGTATGTGTGTGTATGCATGAATGTCTGTGTAGATGTGTGTGTGTGTGTGTGCGTGTGTGTGCGTATGTGTTTTTGCACGTGTGTGTGTGCATGTCATACCGCTTAATACAATCATGGACTAATGTATGTCCTGTAACTCTTTCTGTGCATGTGTTTGTGTCTGAATATGTATGTGTGTGTGTGAGAGAGCGTGAGTGTGTGTGTGTGTGTGTGTGTGTGTGTGTGTGTGTTTGTGTCTGAATATGTATGTGTGTGTGTGAGAGAGCGTGAGTGTGATTTGCATGTCGCCCTGACGCCTCCTTCTCATAATTTGTCAAAACTTGAGCATTATAGATTTTTCGGTTTACAGACTTGTCTTTTGTAAATAGACAAGCAGCATTCAAACATCTTCACACCTCAATAAATTCTGGTGTGCCCTTTTAAAAACTATTGTCCTTTTAAATACAGATGGCGGATGCCTACAATGACAACATAAAATAAGACAGCATTGGCACGAGAAAGAATTTCACATCAGATTTACATACGAATACTCTTTTTCCCTCTTTTCTGAATTGTCCACACGTCTCCGCTGCTTTCAACACTCATCTTACTTACGTTTTAATTTACTTTATAATTTGCAAAACTCCAAATTCACATGATGGAATCAGAAATGTGCCCTCTTGTGGTTAGATTTTGTCATCGCAAGACAACGAAACGCCGTACAGGTTCCCCTTAAAAACTTCTAAGGTGAAGGTGCAGTTTTACAGAAGTGATATTAGCGTTTTTTTAAGGAAAAAGTGAACTTTAATTTGATTCGAGTGAATATGTGGAAGGGAATATGAAAAATAAATACATTATACAAGAATCGAAAAACAGTTTCATTCCTCTGCGTAAACACCTCTTCTCTTCTGGTACAATACTGTTTCAAATTTGACCGCAAATAAGCAAAGCTATTTTTAATGTAAACATGAAACGCTCTATATTTGGTGAAGCTATTCATACAGTTATGTATGTAATTATCATAATACTATGTATTACTTAAAAATTAAATAGTTTATATTTATATCCAAATATTACCGATATGAATCTGAATTGTAATAAAATATAATTCATTTAAAATGCTTTCACATGCTGATATCAGATATTATGCATTATATGCCTGACCCTGTTTGTTAGTCAACTATTTTAAAACTTCATTCTTACCAGACGTATTTTACATACTTATGAAATGATTTCAGCACAGTGCAAGTGAATGTGTTTATAGACTGAAAACGAGGGAAGTGTTCTGACCAGTCCATTTGACATGCTGCAATAATCTGTCGTTGTCGAAGTTCAGGGGACGCTCTTTGGCGCCCCCGCCCTCCAAATGTATGAACTACTCTTGCCTGTCTTTCTCCGAACTTCCATACTTCTGTCTTATTTACACCCCGCTAACGTGTAAATAAACTGCATTTCCTCTCTTCCTCACCAAAAAAACCATTTTCCAGTAATCTATTTTAGTTAACAGAAAGTGATTCTCAGCCCCCATAAGAGAAAAAAATAGCCATCTTCCTCATTCTGTCAGAGGAAGCAACTGCTTCTGAAAGAGTAAAGTTTCCATCAGCAGAAGTTGTTGCATATATGCCAAAAAGAGAGAAGAAAACAGGTCAGTCAGAAGGCATGTGTTTGCATTTCAGAAAGAGAGAGGGAGAGAGAGCGAGAGAGAGAGAGAGAGGGGACCTCAGCACAGTGAGCTCTAATAAGCGATATCATCTTGAATTCTTGCACACAGTGACAGCACATCTCTTGCTCTTAAAGCTCTTTGAAATGGATGATTATGAGATATGCAGTTCTGTCATCATCTCGTAACTCTGCTCAGCAGATTCTCCCGTCCGTTTTGTGTAGATGCCACCAGTTTACAGCCCCAGATGGTCACTGAGGGAGTGTGGCTTAATCAGCTCTAGGTAGGCAGGCCTGAACTGAGGGCGATTAACGGTGTGTGGGAGAGAGTCACGGTGGCAGAGTTCAAAGGTCACTGTGAAATGGGTGACCCCTCCCAGACCATTGTCAAGGAAACTCTTTTTCTAACTTGGAAGAAGAAAACACAGATAGTATGGAGGGATGCAGGGATAGAGGGTTAGATGAACTGAGAGACTGAAGGAAGGAGATAGGAATTCACTGGTGAGAGGGTGGAGAGCTGCAGTCTGTGTGTGTCTGTGTGTTAGCACGTGTCTGTGTGTACATTCAGTCCACTAGTTTCCCTTTTTCCAAAATACCAGACACACACACACACAGATGTACTCACTCAAACCCTGACATGCATACACACATGCTCCCTCACACGCATTGATGTGATCACACACTGTGATCGTTCTCTGGCTGAATCGCTAGGCCTCACAGGGGGAAGTGAAATGACAATTATGACTTTTGTTTAGGAATTAGGCCCTGAGAGGTTTAATTTCCTCCCACTATGAGACTATCCATGCCATTAGTGTGTGTGATTGTTCATGCAGGCATGTGGATGACACTGTGTGTTATCTCTTATCTGATGGTATATTTGCTAATTAAACTTAGGTGTCCACAAATCAAACAGTAATAACTTGGCCCATCATTGCTGTGGTTTTGGTCGTTTTATTTATAACAGCAGACATCAGCCTAATACCAACTGCTGTATAAACGGTTGATTATCCGGAAGTGTCGCTTAGAGTTCTGGAAACTGGCCAGCTCGCGATCAGCAGTGCGAAAGGGGGAAAGTTTACTTCCTCGTGCGCAGAGTCTGGTCGCACTGAACTTTCTCTGTCACTCCAAGTGCCGCTGTCTGAACTACGGTATGGAGGACCGCACTTCTAAGGAATAAAGCGGTTTTCAAAAAGGAGAGGGGAGAGAAAATAAACACAAGAACAATTTCCTTTGTGGTGTTCAACTGAAGAAAACATCTGGATTTGCTCCTGCAATATAAATTGTAAGTCTGAACGTTGTCCTTTTTTAGATATTAAAAATAGAATCAAAACCTAAGAACTTGTTTGGAGCCTAACATACAGTCAATATCCACTACCGAATGCAACGGGCTAAATTAATGTATCATGTTGATAATATTTTCTATTTCAGCGGACTTGAACAGAATACCAAAAGATAAAAATGTCTTTAGTTCTCTCTTTTTTTAAAAAAAAAAAAATTCCGCAGCTGACAAAGATGTTACAGAAATCGGAGCAGCAAGGGGGACTTTTAAGTATTTTTAAAGTATGTCAACACACTGAGACACATTTTAGGGGTTTGTTTAGTGGATTGACGTCCGGAGACCTCTAGTGTGGTGTGCCATGTAGCAACCTGCACGTGCCGATGTTCCAGCAGATGTATTTATCGCCTCAATCTGCGATATGCGGCTGCATTGTTGTCTGATTTTTAACCTGGCGCAAGGAAAGTCCCCAACGTTGTCGGTCAGTAAAAGTAGTTGTCCGAAAGCTCGTCTGTCTGTGCTTAGCTGTGTTCATGCTGAGCTTCAGTATCGCCTAATTCAGGAAGACAAGCGGATAATTAGCGACACTTTTCTCAATCGCTTATTGACCAAAGGCTTGGACAAATTCCCACACTTACACAAGAGTGAAATTCTGAGACTCTGAGAGAAGCTTTTCTCAACCTACTTGAACATCTGAGATGCCGGTACCAAGCCGAGGTCAACATTCAGGCGCTTGCCTCACCGCCCACAGTGCCCGCGCGCTCGCCCGCTCGCCCGCCGAAAAAAGAGAAACAGGCTGGCGTGCTTGTGAAAGGAGTTCATATCTAGGGTATCTCTTTGCAAAGACGAGTCTTATTTTTTGTATGTTGGTTCATAGATGTTGGGAGGTTAATTCTACTCTAGAAGCCTCTAGATAATCGTGTAGGCTGTGGTTTTCTGTTTAGATCAACTTTTTGATCCCCATTTAAAAGGAGACTGTTTCATAGACATCGTCATAACACCCAGAACAATTTGCTCACTTTCATATACTGTATATAACTGTAAAAGAGGTGGCAGTCACATGATCATTTGTGGTATTTGCGCTTCAGCTGTCAGAAGCAAGGCGGAATGTGAGATTACGTTGTCCTTTAGTTTATGGTGTTTCACTGTAAGCTCATAAAAAAAACAGCCACCATTTCAGTTTGGGTGGGACATTTGTTACAAGATTGCATGTCGTGACTGTAAATGTATGATTTAAGACGGCTTGTGTGTTCTAACACTTAACACTGTTAAATTTAACTACAGTTTGCATGCCTGTACATTGCAGTATGTTACATTAACTTAGCACTCTCTTGACCAGAGAGACTTGCTGTGTGTGATGGAACACAAGCGCATCTACACAAAGTTATGTGAGCAGCTAACAACAGACCAGGTGAATAACACCAGACCAGGGTGAATATGTGTGAAACAATTACCAAAGCAGTAAGGCAGGTTAACTCTTGCCAGCCCAGAACAAAGACACTGGGCCATGCTTTCAGTAATGCAGGCTGTCCTAGCGAAAACCCCAGCAGCTGCCAGAAGTGTAAAACAGGAAGTGCAGGAAGGTGGGCATGTTTTGAGATGGGGCGTCTATTTGGATGTGCGCTGTGCGCTCTGAAACAGAATCACGTGCAGAGTGACTGAACATGAGATAGAGTTTATCCACAGCAGCCAGTCCTACTTCACATCACAATCAATGGAATTCAAATCAAATCAAGCTTATTTCACAAAACGTGCCTCGCAATACGCAGCAGGCTTAGACCCCTTCAAATGCACGCCACAGGGCAGCAGTGGGACGGAGGAGACACAGAAAACGGGAACCAGCTAACTCTCAGCAACAATGTGCACTGTGAGCAATTTGCAAACGCCACACGACAGAGTTTCAGGCTATGATCAGAGGTAATTCCAGGTTATTTTTTTTATCCTAAAACTTTATACTTTACACTATCTCCAACATAGGGGGATTTGAACACGTGAAAGTGAATTCCACCACTGCTTCACCATCAGGGTTCAGACGCGCTCTCTGGGTGAAAGCTGCCCCAGGGTTCAGAGGCGCTCTCTGGGTGAAAGCTGCCCCAGGGTTCAGAGGCGCTCTCTAGGTGAAAGCTGCCCCAGGGTTCAGACGCACTCTCTGGGTGAAAGCTGCCCTAGGGTTCAGACACGCTCTCTGGGTGAAAGGTGCCCCAGGGTTCAGGCACGCTGTCTGGGTGAAAGCTGCCCCAGGGTTCAGACACGCTCTCTGGGTGAAAGGTGCCCTAGGGTTCAGAGGCGCTCTCTGGGTGAAAGCTGCCCCAGGGTTCAGACGCACTCTCTGGGTGAAAGCTGCCCCAGGGCTCAGACGCGCTCTCTGGGTGAAAGGTGCCCCAGGGTTCAGACGCGCTCTCTGGGTGAAAGCTGCCCCAGGGTTCAGACGCGCTCTCTGGGTGAAAGCTGCCCCAGGGTTCAGACGCGCTCTCTGGGTGAAAGCTGCCCCAGGGTTCAGACGCGCTCTCTGGGTGAAAGCTGCCCCAGGGTTCAGACACGCTCTCTGGGTGAAAGCTGCCCTAGGGTTCAGAGGCGCTCTCTGGGTGAAAGCTGCCCCAGGGTTCAGACGCGCTCTCTGGGTGAAAGCTGCCCCAGGGTTCAGACGCGCTCTCTGGGTGAAAGGTGCCCCAGGGTTCAGAGGCGCTCTCTGGGTGAAAGCTGCCCCAGGGTTCAGACGCGCTCTCTGGGTGAAAGCTGCCCCAGGGTTCAGACGCGCTGTCTGGGTGAAAGGTGCCCCAGGGTTCAGACGCGCTCTCTGGGTGAAAGCTGCCCCAGGGTTCAGACGCGCTCTCTGGGTGAAAGCTGCCCCAGGGTTCAGACGCGCTCTCTGGGTTAAAGCTGCCCCAGGGCTCAGACGCGCTGTCTGGGTGAAAGGTGCCCCAGGGTTCAGACGCGCTCTCTGGGTGAAAGGTGCCCCAGGGTTCAGACGCGCTCTCTGGGTGAAAGCTGCCCCAGGGTTCAGACACGCTCTCTGGGTGAAAGCTGCCCCAAAGTTCAGAGGCGCTCTCTGGGTGAAAGGTGCCCCAGGGTTCAGCATGCCGGCTAAGAATGCACCAACAACGAACAAACAGAAAGCAAAGAGTATAAATAAAATCCTGCAAAGTATATTTTGGACTGAATATGAGTAGACTATAGTGAGGTAAATATGGTACCCACAGGCAGTACAATTAAAAATAAAATTATTTTGTAACTGTAGATTAATGATTAGTTGGAAATTGGTAATTTTGTCCTCACCTGAATAAGCCCTGCTGAATAGCTGTTTCCCATTGGCTCGGGAGGAGGAAGCAGAAACTTTATTTATAGACAGCCGGTGTGACACTAATCATGTGTCCTGCACCCAAGGAGGAACACATGATCATGATCAGTTGCAGAGTCTTGCAGGTGCCCAGCTGGCCAGGGGAGGCCATTGGAGAATGATGGGGCCGGCCATTTTAAATGACTTAACCCCTATTCTCCATCAGCGAGACAGGACCAGCTGCTGCCTCACCGATGTGCCCTCCAGCCATAGCTGGCAAAGGCATAGTTGGGGCACTCTCTGAATGCATGGTCTCACTCCGTGTGCCGCCCAGACCGGCCCGTTTGTACGGAAATATAAGTGGGTTTAACATGGTTTTTCTGGAGAACATCATTGTCTGATTTGGTACTTACGTGGATTTGTCTGGCGGTCAGTTTGTGTCTTGTCATGCTTGTTATGTGTATCTCACATGACGCCAAAGACAGATTTCCACTTGTGTGAACAATAAAGATTCTCTATTCTATTCTATTCTATCCAGTAATCCTGCACAGTTGTGTGCTGTTGGAGCAGATGCATCATGTATCTGTGTGAAAAGCACATGCTATCTGACTTATGTAAATACTTCAGTGCAGTCTCCCCTCAGGCTGCTTTCCCTGTTTGAGTCAACAGTGACGGCTTTCATTCTTGATGACCTGCATCTTCAGCCCAATTTAATGACCACCACAGATGGGGAGAAAGGCGTTAATGATTACTGCAATATCAGTGATAATACTCAGGCAGTCCCCAGCTCCATATTTAAATATAACAGTTGGGGTGGGGGGGTTTTACATACTCCCGTGTGATGACTGCACCGGGGTAAAACGAGCTGACGCCCTGCAAAGTGTTACAGTCTCACTTCCTCCTCTTCATAAATACCTCCCTCAGAATGTCCAGCCAAACATTTTCCCTTGGGTTAACAGTCAAAAGACAGGGTCTAGTCCCTGATTGGCCAGATTTTCACAAGGCACACACATTCTCCTTATGGGAAATGTAGTTCATTTTTGGCGTTTTGTTGCCACTCTTATCTGCTGTGACTTACACTGTTTATATTTCCACACACTGTCCATTTATACAGCTGAATATATTACTGAAGCAATCTGGAGTTAGTTCTTTGCTCTAGGGTGCAACAGCAGTGCCCTACCTGGGACCGGACCCACCAACTCTGCTTTGGAATATGGATCCTACCCATTATTCTACAGTGGTACAAGTCACTACAATTAATTACTTTTTACAATATACTATCTCTTACTACATTTCAAATTTCAGGCAAAAGTTTAGCAAAGTGATTTACACAGCTTACATTTTTATACAACATCTAAAATACTGCTGGATATTGCCATATACTTCATGATTTTGTCCAATTCTTTTTCCCAGGTTCTTGCACTAAGTTATCTGGGTATTTGATTCCAAATAATGTGAGACTGTGATTCAGAATTATTGCTCTTTGACTGTAAGATCATGTGATTCAGTCTGTGATTCAGAACCATATAAGTCTTTGATTCAGACCTTATGAGTCTGTGATTCAGACCCTTATGAGTCTTTGATTCAGAACCATATGAGTCTTTGATTCAGGACACCACATAAGCATTGAGGTTGTGGCAGAATAATACAGAGCTGCACAGAACCGAAACAGTGAATGAACAGAAGAGAGTGGGGCCCATGGGAGGCCATTATCAATGGAGGCAGAGATAATACTTCAGATCCTGAAAGTATTGCGCTTGAGCTGAGACACTGAGAAGCCCATTGACTCTGCTGTGCACCAGACCTGGTTTGTTTCTGATTCCTGCCGCATTCTCAGTGTGCCAGGATTGAGAGAGCAGATTAACTCAAAACTTTTCCCTGCCCACAGGCGGCTGGCAGATTAGTAATCCGTTAACAATGGGGCTCTGTGTTGTGGGTTTTGTTAGAAAGGGCTCCTGGTGTCTGTGCCCGTAGTCTGAGCGTGGGAAGAAGGTGTGACAGAAGATTTGTGAAATTTCACCCCAGCTTCTGACTCATGGCTGCAGACTCAGCTTCAGATTCAGATTGAACCGTGGCTACAGTAGATCCAACCGGAGCTCACTGCAGATTAATGCACCTTTTGTAAAGTTACTACATCTTACCTAATATAAATACAGGCCACCGAAGATAAGTACATCTAAGATAACTACAGTAGTTTGAAGATTACCACTGCTGGTCTAGGATAGCTACAGTAGGCCAAAGGTAAGTACAAAAGGGCTAAGATATTTATTGTAATAACTACTGCAGGTCTAAGATAACTGGACTGGAGGTGGTCTATTGGCCTGGTATCTGTATAATTCCTTGGATCTCAGATTTCCTTTGCAGACCCCCTCATCCCCGGGAGGTCTATGAAGTCATGCTTTGCAACTTAATTTTCCAGCGGGATTCAAACCTGCAGCCTCCTGTTTACATGAAACCTAGTGATGCTGTAGTATGTGTTGTGAAATGGACAGTGGATCTTATTCTGAATGATAACATACTTACTTTTGAAAAGGGAACTAAGTAGACACAAAAAGGAAATGTCTATGCTGGCGTTTTTTCCATCGATTTTAACACTTATGGTTACCAGAACTAACGCCTCACAGAAAGAAGTACAGACATTCAGAAACAGAAGTAGAGTTGAGACACAGCGTGAGAGAGGCTGCCTGACAGCACCAGAAAATGACATTAGAAAGACTATGGCAGAGACCCAATAAAATACACTAACTTTTTTTGGGCAATGTGTAATTTATTCAAAACATACCTGACATTACAATCTCTTCTTTTAGTATGTTGCATTTTATTGGCGTGTTTAGGGTAGTGTTTAGGGTAGTAGTGCATACTGCGATTATATAGTCTGTGTAAGTTAAGGTCTACTTTGTGGTAAGAGCTGGATTAAAGTGAAATGTTGATTTGATTCTGACTTGTGTCTTGTTGTCTTGTTTTTTGTGTTGGAAAGTGACTCTGATGGTCTGTTTTTGTTGTCTTGTTTAATGCTTAATGGAAAAGTGAATATTGTCTTGTTTTGGCTCTGACTGTCTGGTTTCTTGCTGTCTTGTTTTGGCTCTGATTGTCTGGTTTCTTGTTGTCTTGTTTCGGCTCTGACTGTCTGAGTTCTTGTTGTCTTGTTTTGGCTCTAACTGTCTGGTTTCTTGTAATCTTGTTTTGGCTCTGACTGTCTGGTTTCTTGTCATCTTGTTTTGGCTCTGACTGTCTGGTTTCTTGTCACCTTGTTTTGGCTCTGACTGTCTAGTTTCTTGCTGTCTTGTTTTGGCTCTGACTGTCTGGTTTCTTGTTGTCTTGTTTTGGCTCTGACTCTCTGGTTCCTTGTCATTTTGTTTTGGCTCTGACTGTCTGGTTTCTTGCTGTCTTGTTTTGGCTCTGACTGTCTGGTTTCTTGTTGTCTTGTTTTGGCTCTAACTGTCTGGTTTCTTGTTGTCTTGTTTTGGCTCTGACTGTCTGGGTTCTTGTTGTCTTGGTTTGGCTCTGACTGTCTGGTTTCTTGTCATCTTGTTTTGGCTCTGACTGTCTGGTTTCTTGTCATCTTGTTTTGGCTCTGACTGTCTGGGTTCTTGCTGTCTTGTTTTGGCTCTGACTGTCTGGTTTCTTGTTGTCTTGTTTTGGCTCTGACTGTCTGGGTTCTTGTTGTCTTGTTTTGGCTCTGACTGTCTGGTTTCTTGTCATCTTGTTTTGGCTGTGATTGTCTGGTTTCTTGTTGTCTTGTTTTGTTGTAAGACTAAGGTGACTCTGGTTTCTTGCTGTCTGTTTCTTTCTGTCTGTCTGAGTGTGGAAGTGATGATCTGTGTGTCCTACAGACCCCAGGATGGGCTGTGCCAAGTCCAAGCCTGACCATGCCCCAACCAACAAGGCCCTCGAGAGGGAGGAATCCTCCAGCAAAATGCCACCAGGACATTACGTCCAGGACCCCACGTCCAAGAACACCGTAAGTGACCTCCACTGGAGCGAATGCTGGGGAATATGATGCGTATCCTGGGAGTTTCTCCTTTCTGTGTTTCCTTGCCATTACCAGAGGAAAACTGAAATCAACGGTTTTGTGTGTATGTATTAGTTTCTGTCTGTGTATGACAATGTGTTTTCATTTTTCTGTATGCAGATGCAGATGTATTTATTTGTGTGCTTACCTTGTGGGTGACCGTGTGTGTGTATGTATTTCTGCCTCTGTGGTTCTGTGTGTATGTATTTCTGCCTCTGTGGTTCAGTGTGTATGTATTTCTGCCTGTGTGGTTATGTGTGAATGTATTTCTGCCTGTGTGTGTATGTGTGTATGTATTTCTGCCTGTTTCTGTATTTGTAAAATATCTGTATATTTTAACCCAGTTTCCGTCCCTCTGTCTCTCTCCCTCTCTTTCCAGAGCAAACCCAGTCCTCCAGAAAATGATGGTAAGAGTGTGTGTTTTGATCCCTCTCCTGTCCACAGTCACGGCCCAGGGTTGTCACCCTGTCTGAGTCACTCCCTCACTAACTGCAGGAGCCTATCCTAGGACAGGCTGTATATGCACTGGAACTATTCTTCAGTGTGGGAAGGTCAGTCAAGGCCTTCGTGAGAGCAGTCTGCCCATACTGCCCTGCTCCTAACAGTGTCACCCTGATGTTCTAGGGCGTTGTCATGTGTTGCCGTGGCATTGTGAAGACTGCAGTTCCGATAAGTGATGTGACAACAGTCGTGCCCCCTCACCCGCACTGGGCTGGTGCAGTGGCACTTCAGTGCTTATTATTGGGAAATTCAGCACTGCTCCACCCCCCCCCCCCCACCCCACTCCTCAGATCTCTTTAGCATGAAGCACAGATCTTCCTTTGCACTTTAGAACTGCAACGTCAGTGTTTCCTTTTTACACCGTCGTTTAACTCAAGAAAACGTGTTTGGTTTTGGTGATTAACCGGTTTTATTATCTGTATCTACTTTAGCAGATTAGCGCTGTCTGTCTGGTGCTATGGACCGGCAGAGGGGTCCAGGTTCTGGTTCTGGTACTGGTACGCTTTGCAGCCTGTGTCCGTGTTCCTAGTTTGTACTGAGACATTCTACCCAAAGAGACCTGAGCTGGCGAGAGCAGTGGTTGCTTTTATGCTGTACTCTGTTGCTGATCACGCAGTGACGAGCTGATCTTATTTCTGAGAAGAGAAGCGAACATTCGGCAACGCAGACAGACAGCACTGATGGACATACAAAGACGTCAAATGATCTCAGAAGGGAACCCAAGCATGCAGCTAATAGCTGTGTGCATGTAAATACATTTTCACTGCATAAATTATCAGCCATAGATTAGTTTCCTCCCTTTTGTGTTCACAGTTTTGTTGGTATACTTTTGCCTCAAACGAGAGTTCCCGTTGCTGAAGTCAAATAAAATTGAGCCAGTATCGGAAATGAAGTAGGGTCTCACCAGCTCTGTTCGGGTCCCACCAGCTGGGCGGGATTTGACCCAATGTCAAGGCTGTGAAATGGAGTGGGTTTGGGTCAGAGTCAGCAGGACTCAGGTCGTTGGATCAAACATGCCGGTGCTGGAAGGAGATAAGGGCGTCATATTCTTCTCCTGTGTGTGACTGTGCTCTCCTGCAGCAAAGTCATGCACATATGCGTAGATGTATACACATACAGTGCATATGTGGGCAGTAGGCCATATATCCTGGTGGCCCGTTTATGCATAGAGCAGTTTTATACCCAGCAGCCCGTGCAGCTCTGCATGAGGCTGTGGCATTTTGTTTCCCCTTTTGTTTTGCACAGATTTAAAGATGATAAAAGTTCATGTGAACATTTATTTTGAATGTCTTTTTTTTTCGTTGTTGTAATTTTGACATCATGCTGGTGTTTTTATGCTTGATGTTGCCTGAATACCAGAGTGTCTCCCTGCAGGATCACCTGGATTTTAAATTCAGTTCAAACAGAGCTAAGAGGAAAATACACAGTGAATAAATTACAGATTCAGATTGAACATTAAAAAAATTATTGGACTGACTTTTAGCAAAATAAAAAAAAAATTCACTCTTGGCAAAATATAGTTTTTATGCACCACAGGTCAGTCCTGATATAAAATTGTAATTAATTTGAACTTTTTTTTGTACCAAAACTGAAGCATGCTATGAGCCCCTCCTGCTGTAAGCTTCTCCCAAAGACTCCAGAGGAAGCAGAAAACAAGTGTGACTCTTCTGAGAAGGCCACCAAGCCTGCGCTAATTTTGACACCAATCACATTCATAAACATGAAGATAACATCCGATTAGTTCACATACAGCAGTTGCCCAGTCGGCCAGTAGGGGTCACCAGAGAGCATTGGGTTTAAACACGCTTTATCAAGCGTTTTACCTGGTTCAGGTCACAGCTGATAATGGTGTGACTGGGACCTGAACTCTGATGTTGATATTTTGAGTGTGTGGTTTGAGTGGTGGAATTTGTCAGGGGATGTATTTTC
>JAFBMS010000525.1:0-7500 GCA_019788955.1 Albula glossodonta | reverse complement strand
GTGTGTGTGTGTGTATGTATAACTCACTCACCGGGCTGTGTGTGTGTGTGTGTGTGTGTGTGTGTGTGTGTATAACTCACTCACCGGGCTGTGTGTGTGTGTGTGTGTGGTGTGTGTGTGTATAACTCACTCACCGGCTGTGTGGTGTGTGTGTGTATGTATAACTCACTCACCGGGCTGTGTGTGTGTGTGGTGTGTTGTGTGTATAACTCACTCACCGGGCTGTGTGTGTGTGTGTGTGTGTATGTGTGTGTGTGTTGTGTGTGTGTTGTGTATAACTCACTCACCGGGCTGTGTGTGTGTGTGTGTGTGTGTGTGTCTGTGTGTGTGTGTGGTGTGTATGTGTGTGTGTGTGTGTGTGTGTGTGTGTGTGTATAACTCACTCACCGGGCTGTGTGTGTGTGTGTGTGGGTGTATAACTCACTCACCGGCTGTGTGTGTGTGTGTGTATGTATAACTCACTCACCGGGCTGTGTGTGTGTGTGTGTGTGTGTGTGTGTGTGTGTGTGTATAACTCACTCACCGGGCTGTGTGTGTGTGTGTGTGTGTACCGGGCTGTGTGTGCGTGTGTGTGTGTGTGTATATCTCACTCACCGGGCTGTGTGTGTGTGTGTGTGTGTGTGTATAACTCACTCACCGGGCTGTGTGTGTGTGTGTGTGTGTGTATAACTCACTCACCGGGCTGTGTGTGTGTGTGTGTGTGTACGTATAACTCACTCACCGGCTGTGTGGTGTGTGACCGGGGTGTGTGTGTGTGTGTGTGTGTGTGTATATCTCACTCACCGGGCTGTGTGTGTGTGTGTGTGTGTGTGTGTGTATGTATAACTCACTCACCGGGCTGTGTGTGTGTGTGTGTGTGTATAACTCACTCACCGGGCTGTGTGTGTGTGTGTGTGTGTGTGTGTGTGTATAACTCACTCACCGGGCTGTGTGTGTGTGTGTGTGTGTGTGTGTATAACTCACTCACCGGGCTGTGTGTGTGTGTGTGTGTGTGTGTGTGTAACTCACTCACCTGTGTGTGTTTGTGTGTTTGTGTGTGTGTGTATAACTCACTCACCGGTCTGTGTGTGTGTGTGTGTGTGTATGTATAACTCACTCACCGGTCTGTGTGTTGTGTGTGTGTGGTGTGGTGTGTATGTATAACTCACTCACCGGGCTGTGTGTGTGTGTGTGTGGTGTGTGTATAACTCACTCACCGTCCTGTGTGTGTGTGTGTGTGTGTGTGTGTATAACTCACTCACCGGTCTGTGTGTGTGTGTGTGTGTGTGTATGTATAACTCACTCACCTGGCTGTGTATGTGGTTCTGTTGTCCAGGTGGTTCTTTAAAGGTGTGAGCCGTAAAGACGCGGAGCGGCAGCTGCTGGCATCAGGAAATCGGGTTGGGTCCTTCATGATCCGGGACAGCGAGACCTCCCAAGGTACAGCCACAACTTTACACTGACCGCTGCTCCTCACTGACTGCTGCTCCACACTGACCGCTGCTCTGCACTGATCACTGCTCCACACTGATCGCTGCTCTACAATGACTGCTGCTCCACACTGACCGCTGCTCCTCACTGACTGCTGCTCCACACTGACCGCTGCTCTGCACTGATCACTGCTCCACACTGATCGCTGCTCTACAATGACTGCTGCTCCACAATGACTGCTGCTCCACACTGACCGCTGCTCCACACTGACCGCTGCTCCTCACTGACCGCTGCTCCACACTGACCTCTGCTCCTCTCTGACCGCTTCTCCACACTGACCGCTGCTCCTCACTGACCTCTGCTCTGCACTGATCACTGCTCCACACTGATCGCTGCTCTACAATGACTGCTGCTCCACATTGATCGCTGTTCTACACTGACTGCTGCTCCTGTCTGACCGCTGCTCCACACTGACCGCTGCTCCGCACTGACCACTGCTCCACACTGACCGCTGCTCCACACTGACCGCTGCTCCTCACTGACCGCTGCTCCTCACTGACCGCTGCTCCGCACTGACCACTGCTCCTCTCTGACTGCTGCTCCACACTGACCACTACTCCTCACTGACCTCTGCTCTGCACTGATCACTGCTCCACACTGATCGCTGTTCTACACTGACTGCTGCTCCGCACTGACCGCTGCTCCGCACTGACCGCTGCTCCTAACTGACCGCTGCTCCGTCCTGATTACTTCTCCAGTCTGCTGCTCTCTGTTGGCTACTGACCCCGCTTTCATGCTCCCTCAGGCAGCTACTCCCTGTCCGTCAGAGACAATGACGGCCAGTCTGACACGGTCAAGCATTACAAGATCCGCACACTGGACAGCGGCGGCTTCTACATCTCCCCCCGGATGACATTCAACACCCTGCAGGACATGATCAATCACTACAAGAGTGAGTGCTGGCCTCTGCTGGCCGGCGTGTGCCGGTGCAGTCCCATGAACACAGTGTGTGTGTGCACATGTGCATGTGTGTGTAGGCCTGTGTTTGTGTGTTAGTTCATGTGTGTGTTTGTCTGCGTGTTTGCGTATGGTATAGTGTGTATACATATAATTGTGGTTGGTGTGTGAATTGTGGTAAGTGTATATTGGTGTATGTGTATGTGTGTAGTGTTTGTACGTAATCATGTCTATGTGTGTGTGTATGTGTGTGTGTGTGGTCTGTGTATTGTGATGGTGTGAAGTGTGTATTGTGTGTGCACGTGTGTATGGCGTTGTAAATGGCTGTGTGGTGTGTGTGTTTGCAGAGCAGAATGACGGGTTGTGTCAGTGCCTGAAGGCGCCGTGTTTGAGTGCCAAGCCGCAGAAGCCATGGGAGAAGGATGCGTGGGAGATTCCCAGGGAGTCGCTGAAGCTGGACAAACGGCTAGGGGCGGGGCAGTTTGGAGAGGTCTGGATGGGTGAGCCACGCGTCACTCAACCATCTCATCCAATCAGAATAGACACTAGCACTGATGGCTAAGGAAGTGCTAGCTCAAGACGTTCGCATTGTTGTGTGGGAGCGCTCACTGGCATTGCTGCACATGTGCCTATGTCAGAATATCAATCTAAAAACAACTAACTGTCGCAGCAACTGCTGAATTTCATGCTGGAGCTCTCACACATTATAGCGAGCAAACTGTCCTCTGGGAGAAGGTCTGCCAAAGTGATATTCACTGGCTGGCACTTAGCATTAATGTGGCATTTTTAGGCAAGTCCCCAATTGTGTTGCATTAGATTCAGCAGAGCACAGCTTCCCATTGTTTTCAATGGTGTTAGCATTATGGCTAATGGTCCTAATGGTCCTGAAGAGAGTCTTTGGCCAAGGGCTATTGTAACATGATGCATGATGGGTAATGTAGTTCTCTCCGGCTAGCTACGTACAACAAGCACACCAAGGTGGCGGTGAAGACGATGAAGCCAGGCAGCATGTCGGTGGAGGCCTTCCTGGCCGAGGCTAACCTGATGAAGAGCCTGCAGCATGACAAGCTGGTGCGCCTCAACGCCGTGGTAACCAAGGAAGAGCCCATTTACATTATCACAGAGTTCATGGAGAAAGGTGAGGAGAGTTGGGTTACCCTCACCTGGTTACCCTCACCTGTTTGCTATCCTTTATCACCTATCTGCCAAACCCACTCCGATATCCCCTCTGTCTGCCTCTTTTCATCTCTCTCTCCCTCCCTCAAGGTCAAATTCAAATTTAAATACCTTTTACTTGCACAAGCACATGTTCTCATGCTATTACCAAAGCAAAAATGGCAAGAGTATCACTTCAAGTACAGTGTGCATGTGTGTATGTTGTGCATATGTATGTGTGTGTGTATGTGTATCTTGTGCGCGTGTGTGTGCATGTGTATATGTTGTGCATGTATGTGTGTGTATGTTGCGTGTGTGTGTGTGCGTGCGTGTGTGTATGTTGTGCATGTGTGTGTGTGCGCACATGTGTGTATGTTGTGCATGTGTGTGTGTATGCATATGTTGTGCGTTTGTGTGTATGTTGTGCATGTGTGTGTGTTTGTTGTGCGTGTGTGTATGCGCGTGTGTATATGTTGTGCGTGTGTGTGCGCGTGTGTGCATGTTGTGCATGTGTGTGTATGTTGTACGTGTGTGTGTGTATGCTTATGTTGTGCGTTTGTGTGTATGTTGTGCATGTGTGTGTGTTTTCCCTGTATCTGTGTCTGATGGTGTGTGTTGTGTGGGTCTGTAGGAAGCTTACTCGACTTCCTGAAGACTGATGAGGGAAACCGGGTCCAGCTGCCTAAACTCATCGATTTCTCAGCCCAGGTGAGTGTGGAAGTGTGTAGGAGGCCCACTGACCAGCTCAGGTGAGTGTGGAAGTGTGTAGGAGGCCCACTGACCAGCTCAGGTGAGTGTGGAAGTGTGTAGGAGGTCCACTGACCAGCTCAGGTGAGTGTGGAAGTGTGTAGGAGGCCCACTGACCAGCTCAGGTGAGTGTGGAAGTGTGAAAGAGGCCCACTGACCAGCTCAGGTGAGTGTGGAAGTGTGTAGGAGGCCCACTAACCAGCTCAGGTGAGTGTGGAAGTGTGAAAGAGGCCCACTGACCAGCTCAGGTGAGTGTGGAAGTGTATAAGAGGCCCACTGACCAGCTCAGGTGAGTGTGGAAGTGTATAGGAGGCCCACTGACCAGCTCAGGTGAGTGTGGAAGTTTGTAGGAGGCCCACTGACCAGCTCAGGTGAGTGTGGAAGTGTATAAGAGGCCCACTGACCAGCTCAGGTGAGTGTGGAAGTTTATAGGAGGCCCACTGACCAGCTCAGGTGAGTGTGGAAGTTTGTAGGAGGCCCACTGACCAGCTCAGGTGAGTGTGGAAGTGTATAAGAGGCCCACTGACCAGCTCAGGTGAGTGTGGAAGTGTGTAAGAGGCCCACTGACCAGCTCAGGTGAGTGTGGAAGTGTGTAGGAGGCCCACTGACCAGCTCAGGTGAGTGTGGAAGTGTATAAGAGGCCCACTGACCAGCTCAGGTGAGTGTGGAAGTGTATAAGAGGCCCACTGACCAGCTCAGGTGAGTGTGGAAGTGTATAAGAGGCCCACTGACCAGCTCAGGTGAGTGTGGAAGTGTATAAGAGGCCCACTGACCAGCTCAGGTGAGTGTGGAAGTTTATAGGAGGCCCACTGGCCAGCTCAGGTGAGTGTGGAAGTTTATAGGAGGCCCACTGGCCAGCTCAGGTGAGTGTGGAAGTTTATAGGAGGCCCACTGACCAGCTCAGGTGAGTGTGGAAGTGTGTAGGAGGCCCACTGACCAGCTCAGGTGAGTGTGGAAGTGTGTAGGAGGCCCACTGACCAGCTCAGGTGAGTGTGGAAGTGTAGAAGAGGCCCACTGACCAGCTCAGGTGAGTGTGGAAGTGTATAAGAGGCCCACTGACCTGCTCAGGTGAGTGTGGAAGGAAGTTTATAGGAGGCCCACTGACCAGCTCAGGTGAGTGTGGAAGTTTATAGGAGGCCACTGACCAGCTCAGGTGAGTGTGGAGGTTATAGGAGGCCCATGACCAGCTCAGGTGAGTGTGGAAGTGTGTAAGAGGCCCACTGACCAGCTCAGGTGAGTGTGGAAGTTTATAGGAGGCCCACTGACCAGCTCAGGTGAGTGTGGAAGTGTATAAGAGGCCCACTGACCAGCTCAGGTGAGTGTGGAAGTGTATAAGAGGCCCACTGACCTGCTCAGGTGAGTGTGGAAGTTTATAGGAGGCCCACTGACCAGCTCAGGTGAGTGTGGAAGTTTATAGGAGGCCCACTGACCAGCTCAGGTGAGTGTGGAAGTTTATAGGAGGCCCACTGGCCAGCTCAGGTGAGTGTGGAAGTTTATAGGAGGCCCACTGGCCAGCTCAGGTGAGTGTGGAAGTTTATAGGAGGCCCACTGACCAGCTCAGGTGAGTGTGGAAGTTTATAGGAGGCCCACTGGCCTTCAGCGTGTGATTCCAGCCTCTCTGTGTGTGGAGGAGACTCACCTGTCATATAGCTTCCATAACGATAAAGTTCCTTTCAGGCCCTTCTCTGCTCTGGGCTTTGAACACTGAGTAGATTTCTGACCGCTATGTATATGATGGAGAGTGTGTGAGTGTGCATGTGTGTGAGTGTGTGTGTTTGTGTATGTGAGTGTGTGAAAATTAAGCAGAGTAGGATTGCTTATCTTGGATCAAGTTTTACCTGTCAATATCTTAATGTTATTGATTATCAGCTAACAGGCCAAACTGATCCTCGATATAAAAAAACATCTTTGAGAGGGAATGCTGATCTAGAATCATGTTTTACTAGTAAATTCCATATCCTTACCTATTCTGAGCTGAAGGGTGCAAACTGACCCCAGGTCAGTGTTCCCACTCTGACACACCATGCAGTGAGTGTCTGTGTGTGTCAGATTGCAGAGGGAATGGCCTTCATAGAGGAAAAGAACTACATCCACAGAGATCTGCGCGCCGCCAACATCCTGGTCAACAAGGCGCTGGTGTGCAAGATCGCTGACTTTGGCCTCGCCCGTATCATCGAGGACAACGAGTACACGGCCAGAGAGGGTGAGCCCAACCAAATGAGTGACAGAATGAATGACTGAATAAATGGTCTGTTTGTTAGGGAATTTGTTTTTTTACTAGGACACCTACAGGGGTGGGTCTTTAATGAGTGTGATTGGATGAAACTGAGCCACTGCCCTGGCCCCCTGCCACAGGGGCAGGTCTTTATTGAGTGTGATTGGATGAAACTGAGCCACCCCCCCACCCCCTCACCCACAGGTGCAAAGTTCCCCATTAAATGGACGGCTCCAGAGGCCATAAACTATGGTTCCTTCACCATCAAGTCCGACGTCTGGTCCTTCGGCATCCTACTGATGGAGATCATCACCTACGGACGCACCCCGTATCCAGGTGAATGTGGAGGGTTGCCATGACACCCTTGGTTACCTGGGTAACTGCCCCAGGCAACCATCACTAAATACCACTCAGCCTACAGTCCTTGATGACCGTGTTTGTGTGTGTGTGAGTATGTGTTGTACATGCTTATTGTGTTATAAATGTGTGTTGTGCATGTGTCTCTATGAGTTGTAATTGTTTATATGTGTGTGCGTGTGTAAGTGTATGTTGGTGGTGGGTATGTGTGTGTGTGTGTGTATGTTGGTGGTTGGTGTGTGTGTTGTACATGTTTATATGCGTGCGTGTGTGAGTGTATGTGGGTGTGTGTTGTTTATGTGTGCATGTCCTCTCAGGCATGACGAACCCAGAGGTGATCCGCTCCCTGGAGAAGGGCTACCGCATGCAGCGCACAGAGAACTGCCCTGAGGAGCTGTATGAAATCATGCTGGACTGCTGGAAGAACAAGCCTGAGACCAGGCCCACCTTTGAGTACCTGCAGAGTGTGCTGGAGGACTTCTACACAGCCACAGAGAGCCAGTACCAACAGCAGCCCTGATACACACACACACTCACTCACACACTCACTCACACACTCACTCACTCACTCACTCACACACACACACACTCACTCACACACACACACATACACTCACACTCACTCACACACTCACTCACTCACTCACACACTCACTCAC
>JAFBMS010000524.1:0-93230 GCA_019788955.1 Albula glossodonta | reverse complement strand
TCCAGTGGAGCCCGTTCATTCACTTTGGCCAGCGAGATATCCACCACCACCGTATACTCCGAGAAGGTGCTGCAGCCCATAAAGTGGAACAGCTGCTGGCCCTTGCAGGTGAACCTGGAGGTCTTGTCTGGCATAAGACCCTGACCCTGGGTCACCCTGCAGGAGCAAATGAGGAGAGGAGTGAACAAGAAACCTAACCCAGGATCAGTTTTGCTGGAAAGCTTAAAATCTGGATATGTCATGAGGCGGAATCTCCAAATGATTAAGAAGCAAGTAATACCGTCAAGGCATCGCTCTGATTCCAGTTTAACATGGAGTAGTTCTGGGTCCAAAATTCTGTCCATACCTGATCTTTTGACAGAGGTTTGTCTTAGGAATTTTTGCAGAACTTGCATTCATTCCCACCATTGAGGAACATATAGGGGAATCACGGTGTCACCTTTAAAAAAAATGTCATTTTTTTTAAATGTCAAAACTGCAAACAGTCACACAGGGATTTATCAAAATGATTATAAGACCATTGATCTCAAGTCATACTACATAAATGACAAAATACCAACCTATGGAAGAATTTATTAAATGATTTTTTGTGACAGGACATAACTTCATCATTTGTCTATGTTCAAAGAATAATAATCCAGTATGTGTAAAACATAAAAGCAATATAAAAATAAGTCAATGTGTAAAAACCCTGTTCTTTAAACCCTAAAGATTTTTACGCAAAGAAAATATGCAATAGTTTTCCTCTCCATTTACTTAAGTGCATTTTCCGCCCCTGCTTTTGAGTAGAGCATTAGGTGTAGACATCCATTCATTATAAAGTCAATCCGCATGCTTGAAAGCACATAGTAATTAGACGGATTGAGCAACAGGAGTCTTACGGAGGGATTACAGTGATTCCCAAGTACTGGGGAGAGGGAACTAACTTCCGCTTACAAAATGGGCCCTAAATATAGGGCACTGGTTCTTAACCTGGGTTCAATCGAACCCCAGGGGTTCGGTGAGTCAGTCTCAGGGGTTCGGCGGAGGTCAAGACACACACCCGACTGTGATGTCACGGCCCGTTTTTGTTTTTGTGTGAAAATCATGTTTTGATGGTTTTGTTCTTTGAACACAGTGATGTTGATGCACAGTTCATTGTGTGCACCAGTAAAATATATACCTATGTGTTGAATGTGAAAAAATTATATTTTATTTTTCCAATTAAGAAGGGTTCGGTGAATGCGCATATGAAACTGGTGGGGTTCAGTACCTCCAACAAGGTTAAGAACCACTGATATAGGGTTAGTCTGTGGAGTTTATGCACAGTTTATGCAAACAGTTACTCAATCTTAACCAAGAGTTTTACTGAGCCGTGGTATAAATGTATTTCATCAGCGTCTACCTGGCTTGAATTTAGTGACACCCTCTCCAACGCTCTCCACTGTCCCGGCACCCTCGTGACCCAGCACCACCGGGAAGATCCCCTCGGGATCAGACCCACTCAGAGTGTAGGAATCCGTGTGACAGATCCCAGTGGCGAAGAGCTGGAACACATTCACACGACAGCTTATGGCTATCGTCATAACCGTAACACACGTCATTACCACAGTCACTGTCATTCCTGAAACATCATCACCATCACTGGCATCAGTACCATGATAACTACCATTATGGTAACACTGTGACGATCACTCGTGTCATTACGGTAATCCCTGTTTTTGCTGTAAAATCATCGTCACTGAAATTGCCATAATTACTCTCTTACTAGTATCACTGATTAGTGATTACTAATCACTATCATCATTGTCATTACCATTGCTATTATTACTCTAGTCATATAAATCAATGTTAGAGGGCGTAGGTGATGAGGGCATCGGGTGTAACCATGGAGATGTTACCTTTATGCGAACCTCATGGGCCTTGGGCGGGGCCACCTCGATCTCCTCGATGGACAGGGGCTTCCCCGCCTCCCACGCCACCGCCGCCTTACACCTGATCACCTGGACGCAGGTGAGAGGTCAATTCGATGCAAAGCTGCATTGTTCTCTAATGAAAAAACTCTTCACAAAGCAGAAACACCTGTCTGGTGCTGGCTACAAAACTGCATTTTCCCTATCACTGTAATGGGCCAGTACAAAACTATTATTTTATATCTAATTGTAATGGCTACATTATAGGTATCAGTCTCTGGTTGTAGTATGTTCTCTGAGCCTTCTCCTCATTTAGAGGACCTAATGATTCAATTAATCAGTTTGATATTGCTCTTCTGTGAGCTTTTAGTCCTTTGCAAAGTATGAGAGTAAGAGTCTGCACACCTGACTGTGTAAGCCACAGGTGCTGGAGACGCGCAAATGCCAACAATAAAACAAAAAACTTTGCAACACTGTGTCTCTTGCTGTGCTTGCAACTTGATTGAATGAAAATGACTTATGTTTTCGGACATTGTCCGTCCTTCATCAGAGTCTTAATAAATAAGAAAGACCCTAAAACGTGTCCCCTGGATTGTGGTTAAATGGTTGTGGCAAATCGAATTAGGCCAATCAATGCACATAGTGCATCCATAGTGTAACTCTCAGTCTACTGTATGTGATATATTGCACAAAGGTCTGATATAATTATAAGATAAACAGTTTTCAAATCGGTACTTTGCTACAAGTATTTACTGGGGTGTTGTATGACAATACATAATGGTACATTATTTTAGCTAAGAGGAAATAAATGTGAAATTTACAATATGCTACATAAAAGAAAGGCTATGGGCATAGATGAATTTAATTAAAACAAACTTTCAGTGGGAAATATAAAAAATTTTTTCAAGTTATAGCTAACAAACCCAGATGAGTAAATAAGGTGAACAGGTGTGCCACATCATAGTTGTTACTGTCATGGATTTTAGAATACGTGGAGCTCTATAGGAACTCTATATTGACTAATCAGTATCAAGGACAGGAGCTATCCTGGACCAATCAGCATCCAGAACAGAAGCTGTCCTTGACCAATCGGTATCCAGAACAAGAGGTACTCGTTTCATATGAATGAAATATACATGGAGCTCAGCTTTCTAGCAGCTGCCATAATTCCTTTGAAGCAAGAGAAAAGATTGTTCAAAGTTCAAGTCATTACAATGGAGACAATCAGGTCAATGAGAGAAAACAAAAGGTCCAAGTAAAATATGTATTTAAACATTTTATCTCATTAGATTTTGGAAACTGTTTTAGCATACTGACATATTCAGCACAGAGAGCTTTCTGCTAAACATATTATAAAAATATACACCATAAGCTTGAAGAATTATGTTTTCCTTTCTGAAAAAAACATGTTTCTTTTACCAGTGTGAGTGATCTATAGAATATTGCCAGTGTCTACAGGGTTAAGTATTTCAAAGAAGGTTTTTTGATCCAGGATTGGAATGTCTCCAGGTTCGGCGCATTTGTGCAACAGTATAGGGTCACGATAGATAAATGCATTCATTGCATTCCATTGCTTTGCATTATGGGAAATGGAGTGGGCAATTGGGGTTCTGCAGCTGCTGTCCTGTTTGCTCCTGCCTCTGTCAGTTCTCAAAGTTGTGTAAGTGCAGCCATTAATTAGGTCGGAGGTCACATCACCATGCTTTAAAAGAGGAAATCAGTTACTCATTGTAAGATCTAAGACCTGACAATCTTCAGTCGTGCAAGATGGGAATTCACTCGTTCCGTAAAGTACTTTTTGTTTACCGACACTGCTAACTCTGTAAATATTTACTGTAGGGATTCCACTGTCATCCATGGAAAGAAGTCAAAATCCCCACAAAGCACACCCAGATCCTCTTTTGTTGAAACTAAACCCGTCATATCTTTCCCTGTTTCTGGACGATTATAAACTTTACACGCTGAAATGTAATAGCAATGAACTGCAGAGCCAGAAAGAAGAACTGTGTAGTTAAGCGTATCATAACAGTCTTTCTAAACTTGAAGAAAATAAAGGAATGTACTTACTTTCCCAGTGGTAGCCATAGCCCTTCTCAAGCAGCAAGTGAGGGGGTAGAAAGAGTTCAAGTTCCATTGAATCACGACAGGGCCAATCAGAGAGCAGGGGTGTTCAGTATAGAACCAATCACAGTGCAGCACTGAGGGTTCCGGTTTGTAACAATGCCTTGTCAGAACAAGCCGATTTGTTGTGCATGCATTGAATTCAACTGGTTTTCTGCTCTAAAAATCACAGAACTGTGGAAAGACATGACTGAGAATAATATAGTATAAGCAGTACTGAAATATGGCCACAAGAGGGCAGTAGCTAAGTATAGTTAAACTGTTTTTCTGTATCAAATGTGTTTGCCTATGTTTTCCATTTTTCCAATGTGCCTCCAGTGTACCCAACAGGAAACAGCACTCAAAAACCACGCCCCATTAACCCTTGCGGTAAGAGATGTCTGTGCTCATAAAGCGCTGCATTTTACTTTTTTTTGGTTCCTGTCATAATATCAGTACATTTTTGGAACTTTGCTCTAATACAAATTCAAACATTTTTTAAAATTGTATCTCTATTGTCATCTTTGAGAGTAAGACCCCCTTCCCCATCTCTTTGGGCCAGTACAAAAAATACTTCCTTCAAAAAGGTTATTTTTGATTCACAGTATGAATATATTTTTAAAATTAAGAAAAATTTTTACATTTGTGTGGAATCCAGTACATAACCAAATAAGGTCAAAGTCTACACTAGTAATAAACTGAAGAAAGAACTGAAATGCTATTTAAATCAATAGATGAAATTAGCCTTTTTGCAGTGTGAGCTACAAAGAGTGAGAGAAAGGAACAGGGAAATTAAATTCATGATCAAAAGACCAAATATGATTACAAAGATACAGTAAAACAGAAAATTAATACTGTCAATGAAACAGAAGCATGATGGAGAGAACTCAACACTATGACGGACAGACAGACAGAATTGCACTACGTTTTCAATCAAACTTGATCTGAATAATAGAGGTTAAGCATATGAGTTAGGTGAGGTTTTGTTCGGTAAGAACGAAACAGGATACTTACAGAACAAATGTCATGGCACACTTGCTAAGACCCATGAGCAAATATTGGAATGGCTTATGTGTGTACACGGCCCGCTCCCATTCAAAGGTAATTGTTGCCCTCACATTTCAACCTACACAGTGAAAATTTGAATCGTTTATTTGATTCGATGAAAGATAAATCCACCTCATTCTTGCAGATTCACATGACCACTCCATTCCATAATCATTCACTCACTCCATAGACAGTCATAGATTTTTACCCTCACTGCTTAATGTATATGCCACTAGCACGGACCCTTAGCTGAAGATGCAGGTCGATCAAAAGCATGTGACAGTGGGTAGTTTACCTTGACTTTTCTGACCTCCTTTAGTCACATGACAGGTGATTAATTTTATGATCCGGTGGAGGAATTTCTAATGGCTGGGTCTTATTGTATAATCGGATACAAGAATGTAATAGGTGATGCTGAATTATGATCATCTGTTTCACACATTTTCAATGAATGACTTGGAGACTGTAGAATCAACCGTTCAAAGCTGGATGATCTTGTATATAAACACAAAAAAGGTAAGAGGTTGCTTATAACCAGTAGGTGATTTGTTCATTTTTTACAGGGGTATGTCAACAACAATGGGATAACAAGGGGGGCACCCACCTGCCCCCACACCACCAAACAACACATACACGTGTAAAATGTACCTCCCAAAGGACGTTGTTGCTGGACGCCTTAACCATAACTGTGACATTTATCATTCTACAACTTCATTTTATCCAGTTATCTTACTTTGTTTCCAACTAAAATTGTTTTTCTTTTTTTATATAACTGCATCAAAGTAATGAGTAAATACACCTTTAAATTTTATGCAGCAGACTGAGTTTATTCAGGTCGGGTTTTCTCATGTCTCTCGCAATACGCGACAAGCAAGGCCCTTTTAAGTTACATGACCCCTTGGAATTTTTTTACCGTATAAATTCCTTGAAGGACACAAAGTGAACATTGTGAAAAATAGAAAAGAGTACATGACAGCCTAATATAGCTAGTTGTATCCATATCTCTTTTGCTCAAAGACTTCTGGCCAGTAGCCCTTAATTCCCTTCTTAGGGAATGTATGGAGCGTTTTATCTGCAAAGAATTTATACTACAAACCACTGCGCTGATGGATCCCCTATAGCTGGCCTACCGCGCTTATCATGGTATCAGAGGTGCAGCCCCAGACTCCCTTTGGACAAGGTTTATTGTCGCTTAGATAAAGCTCAAACCCATTTCAGAATGTAATTTATGAACTTCTTCTCAGCCTTCAGTGCAGTTCAGTTGCACCTCCTGTTCAGATGCCTCAGTGATTTGAATGGGATGTGATTCGGCCGGGCCTCCTCCGCAACCCACAATAAAAAAAACCTCAAGTAATCTACGTCATTGGTGTTCCAACAAACAATAACACCAATAATTTACATATAATTTAGTCCATCATTAATTCATCCAGTGCTCGTGTAATCACACTTTTTTCATCTAATACTTTTCCTCAATTCTTATGCAAATTGAATTTCCACCAGTGTCATTCGTAAATGTTACCTGAAACGACCTTTCACTTCACTTTCTGTTATCTCCTGAAAATGTCCTGTCTTTCAGGTATTTTTGGATTCACCTGAGTGCATTTGCTCCTCACTCCACCCGCCAGACAAGTCTTATCTGGCCAACAGATGGCGCCACCACCCTGTGGTACAAGTTCTGTTTGATATGGGATGCATGGGATATGAACAGCACATTTTATTATTCGAGGATAACAGGTTAACAAACCAGCTGTGGTTTTTGTTATTCTTACACAGTATGATTACTAAAAACTATAAATCTTGGCAAGGTGCTAGATATGGCAGGACAAATTGAGTCATAACTGAAGCAAGACTGATTGTTTAGGGGGCAACTATACATGTGAATACAGTGTTTTCTACAATTAATCTAAAAATGGAATGCCACGAAGATGAATTACACACTGATAACGAAGATCTTACATCATTTATTACCCATGAAGCCCTGCACAGATACTGTAGGGTCCAATATGGATTAAGCTTGACACCTGGGGATTCTCAGAAAATGATGAGCACTGTTCTGAGGGTGAAAAGCTAAACAAGCGTCACTGTTCTATACAGAAACTCGGGTCCTATTAAGGAAGATTATGGGAATAACCATGTCACTCGAGTAAACGAGTGACGAGTAAAATTCTAATTAAATTCCGCAGAAGGAGGAAGTCCCTCTTCTTGCCTTCACAATGCTCCACAATGCTATGGAACTTGATCGCCTTCAAAACCCTCATATCGCTCAGCACACAAGTTGGTATATGTGTGTACATTTAAAAATAAACTGACAGGTTTACCTAACTTAATACAAAAATATAGAAACCAGACTTAAGAGTACTTTTTTAATATGGTTATGAGAAGACATAACCATAAGTACAAACAGATTTTTCCCTCATTCAGAAGACATTATGTACTTTTAGATGCAACAGTATCACTACTGCAGTAAAGTAATAAGATGAACACATACTACATTTCTTCATTGACAGAATGCAGCACATCATAATTACAGAATAAATAACACATGAATCTAGTTTAAATTCAACTTTTATTTAGATATTTAGCATACACTTTAAAATCTGTTTAAACATTGCTTTGATTAAGATGGTAAAATGTACAATTCTTAGACCTAAGCCTTCACTACAGTAATACATCCTTGGCATAATAGTAGTACATACTTACGCTGTTAAGATATAAATGCAGAATTATTCCTAAGACTATCACTACAAGCATCTTACAGTGTGTTCATTTAGCATAAACATTTCAAATAATGCAGAAAAAAGAAATAAAAGGCTGTTAAAATACAGATATATGCTGAACACATTTCTATCAGGCAGTCATTTTAGCAAGAGGTCATTGTTTCATCATAGATTGTGATGTAGACCTGATGATTCCAAACACAAATGTCTGTTAAAAGACTCAAATATTGGTAACTGTGTAAATCTTCCCAGGTGAAGAATCATGTGAGACACATGGAGACACAGAGAGGTTCACCTCCAGATCTCCTGTAGTCTTTCCCACAAGCACAATCCTCAGTTCTTTCATTCTCTACTTTCCTGCAGAATAACAAAATTAATTACCAATTAAAAACATACCAAACAAAACTGTACCTCAGTCTCACTGAGGTCATCTAAAGTGATGTTGTGGTCTTAACATTCAGCTGTTTAGTGACTGAAAATACTACAGAATGGGGGCAATAAATTGCCACTGGCTGGTCTGAGCAAACAATAATTTCTAATCCGCAATCTTCCACATAATAAATTATTTCAGACAGGCATAATGACACCGTTTCACTGGTGACCATGAGTTTTGTATTCAGTCCTGTAATCCAGCTTTGTGATACAGGATAGTACAGGATTATTAGCCTGTAGGTGGCGCTCTCTCTTTTACAGACATCTGTAGAAGCGCCCTCACTCTGTACCCCATATTCATACTTACATGTGTGTGCTTGTGTTGAACAGGCCCTGCTCCTGGTGCCGTTATGAAGCACTGTGCAGATGCTGAAGCTGTACTCCATCCCTGGCTTCAGATCACACAGGTCTGCTGTATTGATGTTGGATTCAGCAGTCAGTTCTCTGGGTTCCTCTCCATCACAGGTGTAGGTGATGCTGAAGGTGTAAGACACTCCCTCCATATTAGTGGGTGTCTTCCAGCACAGCTTCACTGATCTGCTCTTCACCTCCTCCATACTCAGATTCCCTGGAGGAGACGGGTCTGCAGGGTACAGAAAAGAATAAGATGAGTCACAGAGCAAGAGCTTCACCTGATCACACAACACAATAAAAAGAACAAAACGTTAGAACCAAAATTAAGACTCAATTAAGACACACACATTTAAAAATTGTATAAGAACAAAAAAAAAAAAACTCAAAACACAAATTTAAAAACAACACCTTGACTGGCTAATTACCATTCACAGACACTAAGGGTGAGTATGTACTGCTTTATTTCCAGGCCCAGTTTAACTATATACTAGCTACTCATGACCTGCACTCTACTGGCAGAGCAGCTTAAGTGGGGTGACATGAGGATGAATTGGCCATCAGAGGGGCAGCAACTGGTGATCCACAGAAAAGAGTCTAAACTTGAAGAGTCAGGTCAGTATGCCGAACAGTTTGAAAGAGTGACTCAGTAAAACGAGTAGTAGTAATGTTTACACAGAACAGAGCATTACTTTGGTCTTCAGCTTCTATGCCATATGTTTTGTTTCTGTAATTAATTGTAGATTGATTCAATGGAATTCAAAATCATTGATCTCTATGCCTGACAACGCTCCAAACCCAAAAATAATTTGTATGGACCTTAGCCAGACCAATATCTCATTTGAGAACTGGTGTATACAAGAATCCAAGTGAAGTCACTTTGGATAAAAGTATCAGCTAAATGACTATCACGTAATGTACTCAAAAATGGAAATGAAATACAAAACCATTTATGACATTTAGCCCAATACAGTACTTCCCTATGGTTATTCAGTCACAAGCATATCCAGGCCCACCTCCCTAGATCACATGTAACTGAATATGTAAGTGAAATGCTGATGGCAAGTACAACACCGTCTCTTCAATTAAAAAAAGAAAAACAAACAAATCACATGCAGTCCACACACAGACAAACACACAACAGCAGGATACTGAAGATGACGATTGTTACTGTCAGAATTCCAAAATTTTGTGTTCAGAGTGCATACGTGTACTTATCCACTCTCATACATGCTCTCATAGGTCTGGAAAAATAAAGTTGGAGAATGGAATGTAATAATAGTGCTTGTAAATAGGATATTAAACATACATGTGAACAAGCATGCAAAAAATGAATAAACTCATACAAGCAAAACCAAAATTACAAACACGTTAGGGAGACGGCGGGGGAGGGCACTCCTTTGAAAATCGCATTATAATCACATCAATACCATGCTTCAGCCGTTACTTGTGTGTATTTGAACATTGTAACAGTACAGATTACTGTAAATATAATACAGCTTTGTACTGTGAATCCTAAAATTAAACATAACATTCAGTCCTTCACCTCCCTCCATTGCTGAGAGGCCCATAAGTTATAGGGTGTTACTTACTTGTACAAACAGTGGTGTGGACAGGTTCACTCTCCAGACCAGTGCACTGCACTACAGCACAGACTGAGATGTTGTACTCGGTCCCAGGTCTCAGGTGTGACAGGACTGTGAAGTTCTCATCTGCAGTGATGGACTCTCTCTGCCCTGTGGAGTCTCCCCAGGTCACCCTGAATGTGTAAGGGAGATCCTCCAGGTAGGGGTTTCTGTCCCAGGACAGACAGACTAAAGTTGTACTCACAAAGAGGGTGTTCACCTTTTTTGGTATCTTGGCTGGGGAAAAAAGCATAATTGCTGTTAGTGCCAATGAATTACTTGAGAGTAGAAATTAATAACAAAGGGGCCCAGACTAGCCCCTCCCACAGTGTAAATGAAGACAATAATAACAGTGTGGTCCCTAACTAATATTTCAGGGGAAAAATTCTCCAAATAATATTGCTCTCAGAGAGACCTTACTGATTAAGGGTGATCTATCCCAGTCATTTAGCTGTGCCATACCATATATTTTCATTTTTGGGGCAAATTTCTCAGCATCACACTCAGTTTATATTTAGTCCTAATTGAAGGGATGCCTTACTGATTTATGAAATGACTCCACAGCCAAATCTGATCATAAACTGAATACGCTTGGCAGTTATCATGTTGCAGGTAGCCGTGGGTAAGATCAAATCTAACGTAAACTCTCACTACCGAAAGCAAAAGAACAATGGTCCTTTTTGAAACTGTGAGTAAAAGATAATTTGACAAAGACCATGTCAAACATTTTGACTACCCATCAGGTTTTAATAGTCCAACCTCTTCCACGGTTTTCTGACTTCTCTTTTCCCCAAAGTTCAAGATGGTATGTGATAAGGGACACACATACAATCATGTACACGCCCACTTATGAACCTCATTTACATTTTCATCACCGCTGGCAATGGTGTTTTTCAGTGAGGGTTAGAATACCATGCTTTACTGAACTCTCTGTGTATTTTCCAGGAATGAAACTGAGCAGAAACCAGTCCTCTGAGAGTTCTAGTAGTTGTTCTTGCACGTGCTCAGGTAACAAAGATGGTGACGTTGTCTCTATCCTAAAGCAGATAGTAAGAAGCTGTGTGACTTGTCAGAAATACAGCAGACCTCAACCCAAGCCCGCTGTTGGTTTGCACCTGGCATCAAAGTACAATGAAACGGTTGCAGTAGACTTACACGAACTTACAGGGCCTAGCTTATTGGTACCTACACATAATTGACCATTTCACACGTTTAAGTGCTGGAAGCATTCTTAACACAAAGAAATCTTCAGAACTTGTGAAACATTTCATTCATGACTGGATAAGAGTCCATGGACCGCCACAGAGACTGTATAGTGACAATGGTGGAGAATTCAATAATGATGAAGTGAGAGACATGGCTGAAAATTTCAACATTGATATCAAGGCAACGGCTGCATACAGCCCTTGGAGCAACGGCCTCCTTGAGAGGCACAATCAAACGCTAACTGAAATTCTGCTTAAGGTTAAGAAGAACAATGCCTGTGACTGGGAAACAGCGCTTGCCTGGGCCTTAATGGCAAAGAACTCTATGCACAATGTCCATGGCTACAGCCCATACCAACTGGTGTTTGGACAGAACCCAAATCTCCCCTCTGTGCTGATTGACAGCCCACCTGCAATTGAGGGGACAACAATGAGTGCCTGGGTTGGAAAACACATCTCTGCTCTGCATGCAGCGTGAAAGACCTTCACAGAAGCAGAATGTTCTGAAAGAATACGAAGGGCTCTAAGAAAACAACTTCGTCCTACTGGTGACAAATATGAAACCGATGACAAACTGTACTACGAGAGCATTGACTGTGCTGAATAGAAAGGCCCTGGCACTGTCATTGGCCAGGATGGTATGGTGATATTTGTGAGGCATGGTGGCACCTACGTTTGAGTACATCACTCCAGACCTAGCAAAGTGAATGCACAAAATGTGGAGGAAGCGGAAACTGATCCTCTGAAAACCAAACAAGATGAAGAAAAATGTGGCCAAGACATGCATGACACTGAATCCATCACTACATATAGCCCTCCCATGCCGGAAAATGGACACAAAATTACAGACCATGATGTGGACAGTGACGTTGACGATACAGAGGAAGAAGAGCATGTCCCTCCTCAAATGATTAGGCAAACACAAAGACTCAATCTGAAGACAGGAAAGACTGTGCAATACACTAACAGAGATAGGGGAACTAAACATATTGTTGAAGTCCTTGGGCATGCAGGGAAAGCAAAAGGAAAACACAAGCACTGGTACAACCTTCGATACTCCAAACCAGCTATCATTTCGGGCACATCGGGGTCAGCTGACCTATCAAAAGTTAATCATCTTTACATTGATCCACTGGAAAATCCAGTACCCAGCCTTGACGTCAGTGAGGATGATGTCCTGGTAATGAGTGAGGTGTCATTTGATGCTGCAAAGCAAAATGAGCTCACCAATGGAAGAATAATGGTGTGTTTGAGGAGATCACAGATGTTGGACAAAAGCGGGTCTCTACAAGATGGGTTTGCACTTTGAAAGAGACCCAGAGTGGCATAGTTCGGAAAGTGTGCTTAGTTGCAGGAGGTTTTGAAGAACTGGACATTAAGGAACTTCCTAAGGACTCACCTACATGTGCTTCAGAGTCCCTCCGATTACTCTTGGCAGTAATTTGCCAAAACCAATGGAGACTGCACTCCATGGACATCAAATCTGCATTTCTCCAAGCAGCTGAGCTGTCAAGAGCCATTTATATTCACCCTCCTCCTGAAGCTAACAGTGAGGGTAAAGTTTGGAAGCTAAAGAAATGTGTCTATGGCCGCCTGGCTGATGCTTCACTTCACTAGTACAGCAGAGTGTAAGGCACCATGCAAAGAACGGTGGGCAGAATGTCACAGGTCAACCCTGCTGTGTTTTACTGGATGGATCAAGACTGCAATGTTAATGGAATACTTGCTTGTCATGTTGATGACTTTATTTGGGCTGGCTCAACCGACTTTGCAGCTACAGTGATTCCACAGCTGAAGGCTGATTTTGAGGTTGGTCATGAAGAGATAGATTACTTATATGTTATCCTGCATGCAATCTAGCGTACTCCACAAAACATGCAACAGTACAAAGTTTACACAAGGTTATCAAGATTGTTAGGAAACTGAAAACTGATCACGTAACTTTGAAATTCCAACAACTGGGAAAAAAATGATTCTCTCAACTTAGTCATTTTCAGTGATGTATCACAAGGCAATCTCCCAGAGGGCGGTACACAAGGTGGACACCTCATCATGCCAATGAGTAAGGAAGGAAGGTTCTCCCCCATCTGCTGGTAGTCAAAAAGGATAAGAAGACTTCCTGGAAAAACACTAGCTCTTGCTGATGGAACTGACAGTGGTGTGTTCCTGACAACACTGCTCTCTGAGCTGACCACAGGTGAGGTTAATGGACATGTGTTACCCATAACATGCATCACTGACAAATACTCACTGGTTGATGCGATCGAATCCACAAAATTCATCACTACAAAATTAATCAAGTCTACGTCTGGAGATCAACAGCATCAAGGAGCTGATCCAAGCTCAGAACATACAACGTGTTCTTTGGTCAGCTACAAAAGAACAGCTTGCTGACTGCCTGACTAAAAAAGGAGCATCGGCACTTGTGCTTCAAAAGGCGCTAAATAAGGGCACATGGCTTTTGAAATAAAGCATCCCGACTACAAGACATTTTTATTAAACCTATCTCCCAGACTTAAGTATTGCTTTTGTTTTGTTTAAAAAAAAAGAGAGGGAGATTGTTAAGTTTACCTTTTGGTATTGTGCCTATGTGATTGAATTTACGGTACTTCTGTTCAATTATTGTAGAGTAATGCACACATCCTTCTTGTTCTAGGCAATGGAAGCTATGTTGTGTACTTGACAGTTAGTTAAGTATTAAATTCAAAATTTGTTTCCTGGTCTTTAATACAAATTAACAACTCTTGTTGTATTTCCTCACCACTGTTTTATGGTTTAAATGTGCATTTGAATGTCACCATCCAGCAAAACCAAAGTAAAATTTTTTTCAAGCTCTATCCTTCATATTTAAATATCTGGATACTTTTCACCAGGCTGTTTGATCAGGTAACATTTATCTGAGAGTGAAAGCATCCTCCCTCCTTCTGATTGGCCAGTGAAGTTCTGAGAAACATCCTGACTATTCAGAGCTCCAGCCCACTTAAAGATGAACTGCTCCACTCCCTCAACACGCCCACAGAAGGGTCAGACCCTTACCTCGCTTGAAGAATGCTCTGAACTCATCAGTAAAATCACCTGAAAAGGAGAAATGTGGACGTTAGTGAGAATGCCCACAGTGAGGTGCCTGACTTTTAGTCAGTTTATTCTGCACTTAATGAGTTTCCCCCTCTACAGTCCACTGCGGTTTCACATCAGAACCAGCACTGTTTTTAACACAGACACTGTGTTACTGTGAACCAAGGGGTTGGTTTGCTTTGGCAAATGGTTGGGCCACAAGCTGGAGGGGACTGTAGGAGTACTATTACAATCATTGAGATATTATACACATTTGCTTTTAGGCCATCTTCATCAACATGCTTATCACTCATGGTTACCACAAAGTTTGAGGGGGAAAAAAAAAGTAACAGGAGAAGGCTACATTTCATGAGTTCTGTTCAGTTCAGGTGTGCAGCTGTTTATGCCTGAAACAAAGCTTTAGATTTATGACTCTCCTTTTTTTGTTACATGGTTCAATGTTTTAAAATTGTAACCAAAAAAAATCAGAAAAACTAATAATCGTATCTGTAATATCGAATCAGGATATTTATAGAATCGTGATACCAAACGAATCGCAATACAAATCCTATCGGCACCTACGTATCATGATAATATCATATCAAAAGGTCCCTGGCGATTCCCATCCCTAGTAACAACAGTGTATGATTTTACAATGCCATTCTAAAAGCTGAGTTTTCCCTAGTCTACCTGGTTTAACAATGACTATGTGTTAATGTGATAAAATAATAATAATAACGTGTTATGATTTTAAAATTAATTGCATGCGTTAAATCTGACATTCTGAACGTTTTCTTTTAACAGTATGGATTACTGTAAATATGACAGTTTTGTACTGTAAATCCTAAAGACTCATTTTACAAAGTAATTTGCTTAAAATTGCTAAAACCTCCGACAATGCACTGCAATGTAAAGCCTGAAGAAAATATACACTTCCTTACTACTCCACATTTTGTAGTATACTTACTAAATTTTAAGTAATTTTCTGCAAGTACTAACACTCTCATATTAAGACTTATATTAAGTGTATAACAGATAGTCAGGTGGGTGCTACTTACTTGTGCAGACGGTGGTGTGGGCAGGTTTACTCTCCCGACCGGTTCTCTGTAGTACAGTACAGACTGAGATGCTGTACTCAGTCCCAGGTGCCAGATGGGAGAGGACTATGAGGTTCTCATTTGCAGTGATGGACTCTCTCTGCCCTGTGGATTCTCCCCAGGTCACCCTGAATGTGTGGGGGACTCTCTCCATGTCTGTGGGTCTGTTCCAGGAGAGACCGACTGATGATGCACTCACAAAGCAGATGTTCAGTCTCTCTGGTGGGGAGGGCTCTGGGGGATTTCAGCAAAGTTATTATGAGTGCCAGTGTATTACCTGTGAGTAGAAATTAACAATGGGGTCCAGTCTGCCCACTCTCATAGTGTAAAGCGTACAAAGAGAGGGGTCCAGTGTGGGTACCCCTCCCACAGTGTACATGAGGCCCAGTTATTCCCCTCCCACAGTGTAAACGGTAATGGCACCCAGCGCTCTTTGCACCTGATGTGTGTGTAAGGACACAGCACATCTCACTGTCAGTCCAGCACACCGTTTCAGAATAAATCTGTGTGTGTGCAACAGGAATTCATGTCTTTCACTGTCAAATTTTGGCATTAAAGTAACACCATCAATTAAATGTGCAGATTCCTTAAAATTCACAGTAATTTCCTGACAATAAGGCCGTGTGTCCACCAAAGCTGAAAGTGCTGTATGCTCTCTGATTAAAATGCTGAGCCCACAGCATTTTGAAGTGCAACGTCTTTTATTTCAGTTAGGCCTTTATATTTGCTATGATACAGTCAGGTTGGCCAGATCACTCATAAATTAGCTGGCTATTTATAATCATGCGAGTGATATACTCATACCATCAGACCATAGTGCAGTTTGAGATTATAAATTAGTGCCCTAGAGAACAGGGCTGCAAAATAATTTAGAGGAGTAGCATTATGGCAGGATATTTACCCTCACCAAGCAGTGAGCCATAAAGATTTATGGGTGGATATGGTACCATGATACCTTGGGTTAAATTTTATTACAGTCATAATTATAAATTACCAACTAGTGGACAAGCAATCTGACTGGCTCCCTAGTCAAATAGTTCTCATTTTTGCCAGATGTTTTAAAATAGATTAATATGGTAACTTTATGAGCAAGTAGGGATACTTATCTACTTCAACTTTACGATTAGACAAAGCTGTCATATGTTTCCATCTAAAATTAATCAGTTAAGTAAGCTTCCAATAAGCTATTGTAAAAAATTCTACAGTAATTTTACAAGATGAGGCAAATACAATGAGTTGTCTACATTTACAGTACTTCACATTATTAGCATATTCATACAGAATGAATAGTTTATATTATATAGTGCTTCACTGGACTTGTTGGCTTCATTGAAAAAGCAAATATTACCTAGAATGCACATTTTTTACATTTTAATTTAAGCCTTCAAACTAAACACTTATTTATCATATTACTCACTAATTTCCCTGAAACACATTCACACCACATGCTGTTGGCCTCTTTGATAGGATTAAGTGAATTTGATGAGACATTGATCAAAAAGGTACAATACCAGTACATACCTTCAGTGTGGATGTCCATGATTTGAAATGTATTAAGCATGATAACCTATATATAGCATTATGTAATATAAAGGAAAATAATATAAATATAATATAAATACTGAATCTCAGCTTTCAAGAATTAAAATTGATATATTGGTATATCAATTGATATATATATATTTTGACCGTATGAAATATTGTAAAGATGATAGTTTTGTGCTGTAAATCTTGAACAAAATATAGGCAGGAGAGGCTCATCGGGTATATAGAACACAGGCAGGTGGGTGCTAAATTTTTGAGTAATTTTCTGCAAACTACTAAAATCTCATAGAGTACATAGCAATATATGAGAATATATTGAAAAATTTTTTTGCAGTGTAGTCAGGTGAGAGAGGCTCATATTAAGTGTATAACAGATAGTCAGGTGGGTGCTACTAACTTGTGCTGATGGTGGTGTGGACAGGTTCACTCTCCACACCGGTGCTCTGCAGTACAGTACAGACTGAGATGCAGTACTCAGTCCCAGGTCTCAGGAGTGACAGGACTGTGAGGTTCTCATCTGTACTGATGGACTCTCCCTGCCCTCTGGAGTCCTCCCAGGTCACCCTGAATGTGTGGGGGACTCCCTCCATGTCTGTGGGTCTGTCCCAGGACAGACTGAGGGACATCTCACACACAGAGGAGATGTTCAGCTTCCCTGGTGCAGATGGCTCTGGGGGATTTCAGCATAATTATAATTAATTATGATACATTATGATAAATATTTTATAATAAATATTTACATATAACTCCCTCTGACCTACATTACTTAAGAGTGGAATCTGACAAAAACAAATAATCAGGAGAGAAAATAGTAAATACAACATTAGCAGCTTCTACTAAGTTATGAAATGTTTGCCTAAATTCAGCAAAACAAATGAAAAACTGAGCTTGATTTTGACATTCTTTCAGACCAGGTTTCTTGCTCAAGATACGAAGAGAATCCCATCAAGAATGCTCACTTAAGACTGAGGTCCTTAAAGGGAATTACATTAGCATGTGATCCTGTTTCTACAAATGATACATTATCTTAAACAGGCTTAATGACACCATTTCACAGGTTACCATGGGGTAATACGTGGGGTATATTCTGGCATTCAGCATTGTGAGAGGAGATACAGCAGTATTAGCCTGTAGGTGGCGCTCTCTCTTTTACAGACATCTGTAGAAGCGCCCTCACTCTGTACCCCATATCCATACTTACGTGTGCGTGCTCGTGCTGAACAGGCTGTGCTCCTGTTGTCATTATGAAGCACTGTGCAGATGCTGAAGCTGTACTCCATTCCTGGCTTCAGATCACACAGGTCTGCTGCATTGCTGTTGGATTCAGCAGTCAGTTCTCTGGGTTCCTCTCCATCACAGGTGTAGGTGATGCTGAAGGTGTAAGACACTCCCTCCATATTAGTGGGTGTCTTCCAGCACAGCCTCACTGATCTGCTCTTCACCTCCTCCATACTCAGACTCCCTGGAGGAGACGGCTCTGCAGTGAAGAGAGAAGATGAAGATGAGTCCCAGAACTATAGTTTCACCAAATCGCACAACACTGTAACTGTAAGAAGCAAATTTAATGAGCGATCTACATTTACAGTACTTTACATTATTTGCATATTCATGAGGTATGAATCGTATGTAGTACAGTGCTTCATTGTAAAAGCCAGTACTATCAAGCATGCACATTTTTTACATTTTACATTCATTTAAGCAATTACTCTACACACTTCTCATATTACTCACTAATTTCCTTGAAACATGTTCAAACCATATGCTGTTGTCACCTGTAACAGGATTAGTGCAGTGAATTTGATACCACGAGGCTCAAATGGGTACAATACCAGCACGTACTTTCAGTGTGGATGTACATATTAATGTATTAAGTATTATAATCTATATACAGCATTACCAAATATAATGGAAAAAGGAAAGTGATATACAATAAAATAGTGAGTCTCAGCTTTCAAGACTTAACAATTATGTATTGATTTTTTTTTCTTTTAACAGTATGAACTACTGTAAATATGATAGTTGTGTACTATAAAATCCTAAAATTATAAGATAGATTCCTTCACCCCCCCCCCCACCCCATTTGTTGGCAAAGTGAGTTCAGTAATTTACTGAAAATGTACTGAAATGTAAAGCCTAAAAAATATATACCCTTTACTCCTCCATATGTGGTGGTATACTAACTACATTTTTGAGTAATTTTCTGCAAACTACTAAAATCTCACAGAGTACATAGCAATGTATGAGAATATATTGAAAAAATTTTTTGCAGTGTAGTCAGGTGAGAGAGGCTCATATTAAGTGTATAACAGATAGTCAGGTGGGTGCTACTAACTTGTGCTGATGGTGGTGTGGACAGGTTCACTCTCCACACCGGTGCTCTGCAGTACAGTACAGACTGAGATGCAGTACTCAGTCCCAGGTCTCAGGAGTGACAGGACTGTGAGGTTCTCATCTGTACTGATGGACTCTCCCTGCCCTCTGGAGTCCTCCCAGGTCACCCTGAATGTGTGGGGGACTCCCTCCATGTCTGTGGGTCTGTCCCAGGACAGACTGAGGGACATCTCACACACAGAGGAGACGTTCAGCTTCCCTGGTGCAGATGGCTCTGGGGGATTTCAGCATAATTATAATTAATTATGATACATTATGATAAATATTTTATAATAAATATTTACATATAACTCCCTCTGACCTATATTGCAAAAGAGTGGAATCTGGAGAGAGAAACATTTCCAGGAGAGAAAAAATTAAAAACAAATTAGCACCTTCTTATAAGTTATGAAATGTTTGGCTAAAGTCTCACCTAAATTTAGCAAAACAAATGAAAAACTGAGCTTGATTTTGACATTCTTTCAGACCAGGTTTCCTGCTCAAGATACAAAAAGAAACAAAAAGAATGCTCACTTAAGACTGAGGTCCTTAAAGGGAATTACATTAGCATGTGATCCTGTTTCTACAAATGATACATTATCTTAAACAGGCTTAATGACACCATTTCACAGGTTACCATGAGGTAACCTGTGGGGTATATTCTGGCATTCAGCATTGTGAGAGGAGATACAGCAGTATTAGCCTGTAGGTGGCGCTCTCTCTTTTACAGACATCCGTAGAAGCGCCCTCACTCTGTACCCCATATCCATACTTACGTGTGCGTGCTCATGCTGAACAGGCTGTGCTCCTGTTGTCATTATGAAGCACTGTGCAGATGCTGAAGCTGTACTCCATCCCTGGCTTCAGATCACACAGGTCTGCTGCATTGCTGTTGGATTCAGCAGTCAGTTCTCTGGGTTCCTCTCCATCACAGGTGTAGGTGATGCTGAAGGTGTAAGACACTCCCTCCATATTAGTGGGTGTCTTCCAGCACAGCCTCACTGATCTGCTCTTCACCTCCTCCATACTCAGACTCCCTGGAGGAGACGGCTCTGCAGTGAAGAGAGAAGATGAAGATGAGTCCCAGAACTATAGTTTCACCAAATCGCACAACACTGTAACTGTAAGAAGCAAATTTAATGAGCGATCTACATTTACAGTACTTTACATTATTTGCATATTCATGAGGTATGAATCGTATGTAGTACAGTGCTTCATTGTAAAAGCCAGTACTATCAAGCATGCACATTTTTTACATTTTACATTCATTTAAGCAATTACTCTACACACTTCTCATATTACTCACTAATTTCCTTGAAACATGTTCAAACCATATGCTGTTGTCACCTGTAACAGGATTAGTGCAGTGAATTTGATACCACGAGGCTCAAATGGGTACAATACCAGCACGTACTTTCAGTGTGGATGTACATATTAATGTATTAAGTATTATAATCTATATACAGCATTACCAAATATAATGGAAAAAGGAAAGTGATATACAATAAAATAGTGAGTCTCAGCTTTCAAGACTTAACAATTATGTATTGATTTTTTTTTCTTTTAACAGTATGAACTACTGTAAATATGATAGTTGTGTACTATAAAATCCTAAAATTATAAGATAGATTCCTTCACCCCCCCCCCCACCCCATTTGTTGGCAAAGTGAGTTCAGTAATTTACTGAAAATGTACTGAAATGTAAAGCCTAAAAAATATATACCCTTTACTCCTCCATATGTGGTGGTATACTAACTACATTTTTGAGTAATTTTCTGCAAACTACTAAAATCTCACAGAGTACATAGCAATGTATGAGAATATATTGAAAAATTTTTTTGCAGTGTAGTCAGGTGAGAGAGGCTCATATTAAGTGTATAACAGATAGTCAGGTGGGTGCTACTAACTTGTGCTGATGGTGGTGTGGACAGGTTCACTCTCCACACCGGTGCTCTGCAGTACAGTACAGACTGAGATGCAGTACTCAGTCCCAGGTCTCAGGAGTGACAGGACTGTGAGGTTCTCATCTGTACTGATGGACTCTCCCTGCCCTCTGGAGTCCTCCCAGGTCACCCTGAATGTGTGGGGGACTCCCTCCATGTCTGTGGGTCTGTCCCAGGACAGACTGAGGGACATCTCACACACAGAGGAGATGTTCAGCTTCCCTGGTGCAGATGGCTCTGGGGGATTTCAGCATAATTATAATTAATTATGATACATTATGATAAATATTTTATAATAAATATTTACATATAACTCCCTCTGACCTATATTGCAAAAGAGTGGAATCTGGAGAGAGAAACATTTCCAGGAGAGAAAAAATTAAAAACAAATTAGCACCTTCTTATAAGTTATGAAATGTTTGGCTAAAGTCTCACCTAAATTTAGCAAAACAAATGAAAAACTGAGCTTGATTTTGACATTCTTTCAGACCAGGTTTCTTGCTCAAGATACAAAGAGAAACCCATCAAGAATGCTCACTTAAGACTGAGGTCCTTAAAGGGAATTACATTAGCATGTGATCCTGTTTCTACAAATGATACATTATCTTAAACAGGCTTAATGACACCATTTCACAGGTTACCATGAGGTAACCTGTGGGGTATATTCTGGCATTCAGCATTGTGAGAGGAGATACAGCAGTATTAGCCTGTAGATGGCGCTCTCTCTTTTACAGACATCCGTAGAAGCGCCCTCACTCTGTACCCCATATCCATACTTACGTGTGCGTGCTCGTGCTGAACAGGCCCTGCTCCTGTTGTCATTATGAAGCACTGTGCAGATGCTGAAGCTGTACTCCATCCCTGGCTTCAGATCACACAGGTCTGCTGTATTGCTGTTGGATTCAGCAGTCAGTTCTCTGGGCTTCTCTCCATCACAGGTGTAGGTGATGCTGAAGGTGTAAGACACTCCCTCCATATTAGTGGGTGTCTTCCAGCACAGCCTCACTGATCTGCTCTTCACCTCCTCCATACTCAGACTCCCTGGAGGAGACGGCTCTGCAGTGAAGAGAGAAGATGAAGATGAGTCCCAGAACTATAGTTTCACCAAATCGCACAACACTGTAACTGTAAGAAGCAAATTTAATGAGCGATCTACATTTACAGTACTTTACATTATTTGCATATTCATGAGGTATGAATCGTATGTAGTACAGTGCTTCATTGTAAAAGCCAGTACTATCAAGCATGCACATTTTTTACATTTTACATTCATTTAAGCAATTACTCTACACACTTCTCATATTACTCACTAATTTCCTTGAAACATGTTCAAACCATATGCTGTTGTCACCTGTAACAGGATCAGTGCAGTGAATTTGATACCACGAGGCTCAAATGGGTACAATACCAGCACGTACTTTCAGTGTGGATGTACATATTAATGTATTAAGTATTATAATCTATATACAGCATTACCAAATATAATGGAAAAAGGAAAGTTATATACAATAAAATAGTGAGTCTCAGCTTTCAAGACTTAACAATTATGTATTGATTTTTTTTTCTTTTAACAGTATGAACTACTGTAAATATGATAGTTGTGTACTATAAAATCCTAAAATTATAAGACAGATTCCTTCACCCCCCCCCCCCCCACCCCGTTTGTTGGCAAAGTGAGTTCAGTAATTTACTGAAAATGTACTGAAATGTAAAGCCTAAAAAATATATACCCTTTACTCCTCCATATGTGGTGGTATACTAACTACATTTTTGAGTAATTTTCTGCAAACTACTAAAATCTCACAGAGTACATAGCAATGTATGAGAATATATTGAAAAATTTTTTTGCAGTGTAGTCAGGTGAGAGAGGCTCATATTAAGTGTATAACAGATAGTCAGGTGGGTGCTACTAACTTGTGCTGATGGTGGTGTGGACAGGTTCACTCTCCACACCGGTGCTCTGCAGTACAGTACAGACTGAGATGCAGTACTCAGTCCCAGGTCTCAGGAGTGACAGGACTGTGAGGTTCTCATCTGTACTGATGGACTCTCTCTGCCCTGTGGAGTCTTCCCAGGTCACCCTGAATGTGTGGGGGACTCCCTCCATGTCTGTGGGTCTGTCCCAGGACAGACTGAGGGACATCTCACACACAGAGGAGATGTTCAGCTTCCCTGGTGCAGATGGCTCTGGGGGATTTCAGCATAATTATAATTAATTATGATACATTATGATAAATATTTTATAATAAATATTTACATATAACTCCCTCTGACCTATATTGCAAAAGAGTGGAATCTGGAGAGAGAAAAATTTCCAGGAGAGAAAAAATTAAAAACAAATTAGCACCTTCTTATAAGTTATGAAATGTTTGGCTAAAGTCTCACCTAAATTTAGCAAGACAAATGAAAAACTGAGCTTGATTTTGACATTCTTTCAGACCAGGTTTCTTGCTCAAGATACAAAGAGAAACCCATCAAGAATGCTCACTTAAGACTGAGGTCCTTAAAGGGAATTACATTAGCATGTGATCCAGTGTCTACAAATGATACATTATCTTAAACAGGCTTAATGACACCATTTCACAGGTTACCATGGGGTAATACGTGGGGTATATTCTGGCATTCAGCATTGTGAGAGGAGATACAGCAGTATTAGCCTGTAGGTGGCGCTCTCTCTTTTACAGACATCTGTAGAAGCGCCCTCACTCTGTACCCCATATCCATACTTACGTGTGCGTGCTCGTGCTGAACAGGCTGTGCTCCTGTTGTCATTATGAAGCACTGTGCAGATGCTGAAGCTGTACTCCATCCCTGGCTTCAGATCACACAGGTCTGCTGCATTGCTGTTGGATTCAGCAGTCAGTTCTCTGGGTTCCTCTCCATCACAGGTGTAGGTGATGCTGAAGGTGTAAGACACTCCCTCCATATTAGTGGGTGTCTTCCAGCACAGCCTCACTGATCTGCTCTTCACCTCCTCCATACTCAGATTCCCTGGAGGAGACGGGTCTGCAGGGTACAGAAAAGAATAAGATGAGTCACAGAGCAAGAGCTTCACCTGATCACACAACAACACTGTGCATAACCCCATAAAAATACACAGTGTACATAATGCCCATATAACTACACTGTATACAACCCTGTACAACAATGTATACAACCCAGTTTAACTACTTTGGAAATAACACTGTATATCTACACTTAACTGCACATTAGGGGTGTAACAGTACGCTCAGGTAACAATTCGGTTTGGTTCATGTCGGCGTGGTAACGGTTTCATTTTTATCATCTTTTTTTTTTTTACAAACGTAATTAAACTGAAGTGAAATGACAACAATTTATTTATTTATGATGCATTACCAGTGTTTGACTTTTTTCCTTTTTTGTTTATTGCAGACAAAACTAAATACAGCTTGACCCTAAAAGAGGAATTCTTAAAAATCTTTACATAGGCTAATAAAAATACTGTATTGCTTTGGCCTTTGCTTTGTTGTACAAGCTTGGTATTTCAGACTGGCTGAAGTGAGGTTAAGACGAGATATTGTATTTGGGCTCCGGTGTCTGAAGGAGGTTGCGAAAACCATAATTCTCGACTACTGAGAATGTTCTCATATCCTTAGCGATGAAAACTCCAATGTATCCGGTTATATCCTGGACCCTGGCAGATGTGTGAGATATCAGGGCTGCAAAACGTGTTGTCAGAGATGTCTGGCCTTTGAGCAGTCTCTTTCTTTCTTGCATTGACCTGAGCTCTTCGCTGTGGTGGCATTGTAGATGTTGCATCGTATTACTGGTGTTACCAGTTGCATAGCTGATTAATTGTTCACAATGTTTGCAAATTGTTTTGGTCCTGTGCGTTTTTTTTTTCTTCATTCTCATGTCCAGTGATGGGGAAACCGAAATGTTGCCACACATGTCATAAAAGTAGACGGGGCATCCTCTATCTCAGGTTCTGCTAGGGTAGGCCTACACATGTCACTGCTAGTCTTCAGTTGAAATCAAAGTTGGTGAAACTGAGTGAAACTCACAACCGGGACTGGGATGCCGGAACTGTGATGGACTTGAATTGCTAATGGTAACGCAAAAAAACATAGTGATAGAGCTAACTAAGTAGGTCTGTTTTGATTTCATAGATTTTCATGTTTGCATGCCTCTGTGTATGTGTAAAAGTTAGAAACAAACTGTATTTTTGCAAAGATGATTGCAAAAAAAATATTTTGAAAACAATGAAGCACATCCCCATGACCCGTTCTGAACTGACCAAACTCCATGGTGAAAACCATCTTACCGCGGTTCACCGCGGCACAATAAACCGTACATAAACTGCACATAATCAAATGTAATAACATTGTGAATAACCCACAATTGGAAGGACTAAAGACTTAATTTCCCATTAATGAATTTCATAATGGCAATAAAGCATTAAAGGCAGAGACAGATTATGAACATTCACCAACATTCATAATCAAACCTTTCCTCCTTATTACTTCATTACCATAGAGTTGTTTTTATGGTATACCACGGCCTTTCCTCAATATTTCTTTAGTATAACAGAGCTGGTTCAGGGATAAAAAGTTTGATAAAGATATGATCAGATCTGAGGTCTGCTTCCTGGTAGCAGTAACAGCACAGGCAGCCTGCAGATGGCGTTCTTACCTGTATAGAGGGTTTTGGAGACGGCCTCACTCTGTTCCCCATTTTCCAGCACAGTGCAGACACTGGCAGTGTACTGACGGCCTGGCTGCAGGTTTGAGAGGACAGCGCTGGGGAGCTCAGTGGAGATGAACTGTGGTTCTGTCCCACGGCTGCAGTTGGACACTAAGAAACTGGGAGTTTGGTCCAGTCCATCAGGTTTACTCCAGTGCAGAGAGAATGATGTCACAGTCACAGAGTCCACTGTCAGCCCCACTGGTGCAGGGATTACTGCAGTTAACAAAAAGCTTTATTAACACACAGGAGCAGGGATTACTGTGACAAACACAAAGCTTTATTAATACACTGGTGCAGGGATTACTGCAGTTAACAAAAAGCTTTATTAATACACAGGAGCAGGGATTACTGTGACAAACACAAAGCTTTATTAATACACTGGTGCAGGGATTACTGTGACAAACACAAAGCTTTATTAATACAGTGGTGCAGGGATTACTGTGACAAACACAAAGCTTTATTAATACACAGGAGCAGGGATTACTGTGACAAACACAAAGCTTTATTAATACACAGGAGCAGGGATTACTGTGACAAACACAAAGCTTTATTAATACACTGGAGCAGGGATTACTGTGACAAACACAAAGCTTTATTAATACACTGGAGCAGGGATTACTGTAATAAACACAAACATATAATTCTGCGATTGTAGTAGATTTAAGGGACTGCTGAGTGGAGCCATGTTGTCATACCTGTGCTCACGGTTGCTGAAACACTTCGGCTTTGAGTGCCCTTGTCCCCAATTGTAACCACAGTGAAGGTGTATTCCTTCCCTGGACTGAGTGACTGTATATTAGTGTGATTGGCCCCTGTGACTTTGAAGCTGCGTTGCTTTGTGTCACTGATGCACGTCACTCTAAATCTCAGAGACTGTGTGTCCATCCCTTCAGGAGACCCCCAGCTCAGAGACACAGAGTCTGACCCCACTGTGGGGAACGCTATCTCTCCTGGAGGAGGGGGGACTGGAGGAGAGTAATAAAGAGAGAGAAAGAGGGAGAATATAAGCAGGGGTGGGCAGGGTACAGAGACTGTATACTTGAGGTAAAGTTTTGCTATGTAATGGAAATGATGCAGGACTAAAGGAACACATTAGCAAGTTCCACTCGTGATAATCAAACTCAAGGACAGGCTTTGTTACTGAGGCTAAGTACCACTAGGCCTGCTGAATGTAGCCTGCTATTAGCAATGCCTTCCAAGATAACTGATGTGCACAACACTTTTCCTCATTATTCTATCAATCATAAATAATTTTTTATCCTGAGGGAAACTTTGGAGAGAACCAGCTACTAGATGGTTTGATTAGTCTTTTGGTCCTATACTCAGGTCTGATGACCGATTAGCATGTCAGAATCGCTGCAGGCCAAGGGGGGCTCTTTCTCGTTGCGCCACCGGGTTTCAATGAATGCACATGTGTTAAGACTACTTGCTCTGTGTTTCAAGATGGGTAGGGCGGGTTCCCGCCATTGCTGTGAACCACTGGCACCCTCACCATCGGCACGACACGTGATATACTCACCAACAGTAAACCACAAAGACCACAGAATCACATGACATATGGAAGCTCACATGACACCCACCTCCTACTGAAGCCTGTATGAGATGATGCTGAACGATCCATTCATCTACTCTCTTGGTGTTGGAATCATTCTGCAGCATTACATAAAGGACAAACAAAACACATAAACACACAAAGCTGTTGGGTTAGTTCAACAATGCATGAACAGGACACTACAACGATGGAATAAACTCAACATGATCAATAAATCACATGAGTAATACATCAAAAAAGTCTTGAGTGGCACACATGCTTGTGTAGCACCCACTTGGGTGATATACAGTAGCCATTTGGTGTCAGATTTTATGTTCACCATGCATCAGGCTGAGGTGGACAGGGAAGGAATCATTGAGCAAATTAAGAAACAGTCGCAATCACCTTTGATCCATTATAATAAGTATAGTAAATATACTATACTTAAAATATATACGACAGTAAAATATGACTAAAGCTACATTTTTACTGCTCAAATGCTCTTAATTACTGGGTCATGGGTGAAACAAGTCAAATTTCTTCAAATAACAGATGATTCAATTAAGATGGGGAACATCCAAACTGGAGAGACAAGCTCCAAGGACAAACTCCTTTTTATAACACTGTACGTTCTCCATAAGTTAACAACTGCCATGAACATCGTATAGATATTATTGATTTTTTAAGAATTTATAATAACTGGGCTTAGGTGGATTATAACCCTTACCTGTTTCCCAGGCTCAGAACAGACCACATCACGTCCTCTGTGTGCCGGAGTTAAACACAGACTGCAGATGGGCATCTGGTCAGTGTTGCAGAACAGCTCCAGAGCTCTGTGGTGCTGAGGGCATTGTCCGTGCTCCAGGTTTCCAGTGGCCTCCACCAGTATGTGTCTCTGCCGCACTGGCACGGAGGAGTGCTGCCGTAGATGTGTCTCACAGTAGGAGGCAGTGCAGGTCAAACAGAACTTCACAGCTCTGAGCCTCTCTTCAGTGCAGAAGTCACAGTTCTCACCCCCAAGCCACACCCCACTGTGATACATAAGAACATTAAGAACAGGATTGACCAGTTTAAAATGAGGATCTATAACTAACAAAGTGCTCTGTTCTACAGATACAGTGTACCCTGTAGCAATGACCATAACATGAACAGAATTATCATTACAGTGCTATGAAAATGATTTGACTGCAGTCTGAATCTCTGACTGTGTTTTCCAAATTTTGTCAGCTCTTTTATGGGGTGTCGTCATATATACAGGGAGCAAACCCACAACCTAAAAATCTTAGTAAAAAAAACTTGTAGTAAATTATAGTAAATTAAAAACAGAAGGATAAAAAGAATATCTAGATATCTGTGGTTACCTATCTATGCTCCCATCATCAGAAAGACACTGTGTAAAATTGAGATTCATAGCAATGTAGCATTTAGGAAAAACCACTGCTCACTGAGAAGCATAAATGCTTGTTTCACATTTGCAAAAGGCACCTGGATGTTCAACAATTGTATAAGAGCACTCTAAGGACAAATTATTCAAAACCAGAACTTTCTGGCATGAAATGGGCTCTATTTCGTCTGGCAAGAACCGAATGCTGCATTCCACATTATGAAACTCTAATTATGGGTCAAACATGGTGGCAGTGGAGTCATGGTGTGGTGATGCTTTGCTGCAGCAGGACCAGTGACTAGCCATCGATGAAAGAACCATGAATTCTGTTCTATACACTGATACACTATAACAGAGAACTCTGCAGGAGAATGTCCATCTGTGAGCTGAACTGCAGCTGATCCTGCTGTGATCCAAAACACAAACGCAACTCTGCATCTGAGTAACTGATGGACAAGAAATGCTCTAAAAGGATTTGAATGGAGCAGTTCTTGCTTGAAAATCCACAGATGTCACAGGGGTGATTCTGTATGGAATCGTGAGCTAGAATTCCTCCATTACGCACTGTAAGAGACGTATCAATGAGAACAGAAGTTTGGTTGAAGTCATTGATGCTGAAGCTGGCATAACTAGTATTGAGTCTAAGGGGGAGATTATAGGGGCTTTGGGTACTGCAGACCCTTCATTAATTAATACCAGAAATAAGTATAAAAATGAAGGACTATTTGTTCGTTCAGGTTAACTTTTATCTACTGTTATTTTTTTTGTTGAAGATATAACGTCTAAAATATGCAAAAATGCATACATTCTGATAGGAGAAATTCTTTCATGTAATTTCCCTATTCATTTATGCCAGTTAAATATAAAAATGTTATCATGTGATTGAAGCTTGTTCAAATACTGGACGTCTAAACCTGCATCAGCAGGGAACCCATCTACACATTGAAATTAAACAACAAACCTTTCATCTGGAGAAAAGACTCCTTTGAAATTAAGGGGTCTGTCCCTCGACTGGTCACTCTTCACTGACATACAGGTGGATACAGGTGACCCTGCTCTCTCCACCTGGACCCTGTGAACAAAAAATGGAGAAGGAGCTTCCAGTTTAACTCATTCACTTACTGCAGCTCTAATTCACAGCGCATGTAGGCAGAACATATCCAGTACTTAATGCCACTGTACACCACATGCAGTGCGTACCCACTGCATATTATGGTCTGTAGAATGAAACACAGGAATCTGAACCACGTTGTACACCAACTCCAATTCAACTCCAGTTCAATTCAGTGTTCATGCAAAACAGAATTTGTGGAAACATGTAATCAAAAACGTTAAGACTATGCATTATAAAGTGCATATATTATGTCACTGCAAACAGAGAAAAGTAGAATTTTAAATTGAATTTAAATCACAAATTACAAGTTCTAAATACATTGGTTTTAGTAAAAAGTTAAATTTTGGTTCTACCGAGGTTGCCAGCCTCAGGCCCAAGGGAACCTGGGTACAGGTTCCAAACCACACTCAGCATATGCTCCAGTTGAGCAACCAGGAGTGGTTGCCTTGGTGCAATGAACTAGTGAACTTTGACTGACCTAAATCACTGCTGTTACTGGTGAAGCTGGGCCATTTCCTGCTTGGCTGATGTGGGTCTCTGGTTATGCTGAGGCTGGGGTTTGAGCACCCAGCCTCAGGGCTCCCAGGCACATGCTTTACACTGTGATGGTCCAGATCAGATGACATTTCTACTTGGGTCTGTGCGTTGTATAACATCATCCCCTCTTCTCTGTCCCCCGTCCTCTACAGATCTGATCTTATACTGTGCATACGTACAACCATTTTGAGTTCATACACATTTGGCTGAATTCTAATCTCTGTATTTGCAAAGATGAAGTAAGACTAGAACTAGAAAAAATAAACACTGGAAACCTAATATTATTTTTTTCTGTCCTATATCTCTTGAAAATTATTCTATGATTGTACCTGTTTAAATGCACAAAAAATGAGAACAAGAATATTTTGAACCATTTTGACATTTTATAATTCTGCAATTTTCCATCCAAAATGTTATCATTTGGAAACAGAAACAATGTGCTGTTTTTCATACACTGAATGCTAGGTGTCCTAAACACTTTGAGTCACTGCAGATGAAAACAGGACTGTCAGCTGACCTATGTGGTTGGATTAAAGTAAAAAAAATATAATTTTTGTAAGAATTTTTGAAACAGAAATACTAAACCGTAAAATGACCTTGGCTCAAAGGCAGTGCCTTCCTTTAAATCGACTGGTCGCTCCATGGATGTATCTGTTCTCATAGACAGGTAGCTATGTGGAGGTGAAGGTGGCTGCTCCTGCTGGATCCTGAAAACCAAAGAATGTGTAAAACATGGGTGGCATTGCTTTGGAGTAAGGCTTTTTTGGTTTCTGCAAATCATGGGGGTTTCCATGATTTTACAGAATGTGTCGGCAGGCCAATTTTAGCACGTGATTAACAAATTTAAGCTCCTTTCACACATGCACTGCAACTCTACATTTTTCTGGACATTACCCGGAGGATCTGTATGTGTGAACGCAAATGTCCGAATCAGTCGCACCGGACATTAAACAGACCTTATCCTGAAAACTCCCAAGTACATAGTCTGGGTAATGTCCGGCTGAGCCCATGTGTGAATACAGCAGGTAATTTTCCGGAGAATTCACAGCGAGCGGGCATGTTGATGATGTTTCTATCATGAAACTGGTGCAATTTCGGAAGAACACAAGCATCTCAGGGTAGATGCTTCGTACTCTTTTCTGCTTGTCTATATATTGCTTTCCACTCTTTCGCCCATATTGCAGATACATCCAAGTACATGATTTAAATGCAAAAACAGTTCATGTGTGAAAACGGCTTTACATTGAGAATATGTTCTGGTCATCTGGCTAACTTTGGTAAATACTATGAAAAACATTTACCAACATTAACAAAATTTTTTAAAAAACATTTTCAAGAAATCTATTTAATGTACTCTTTGTGTGAAATCTAGATCAGCCTCCTAAATATTTTTTCAGCATTTGAGAGTCCACATGTGACACTGTGTGTTTCAGAGACATTAAAAGTTTTTTCAGGGTCGTTAACACTAAGTGTAGGCTGGGAAGATAGGGGTGGGCTCATGGCATATTATATTTACACCCAACAGACTTTGTTTGCGGTCTGTATTCCTGATTTTTCACTCCATGAATCCATAGTTTATTTTTATTTTTTTCTTTTGACTTCATGGCTTTATACAATGCAATCAATTTTACTGTTTGTGATTGTTGGCACTTGTCTTAATAAAACTGCTCTGATACAGGACTACACAACTCATTTAATGGTATTTTGAGTCATTCATCGGTTAATACTTTAATTATAGATATGTAGTACATTCAGATTTTACATGACAGATAAATTAATTTAAAATGGATCATCAAGCTAATTATGTGTGAACGCATAAGTTATATACACATGTTTATTCTGAGGAATTGGTGCAACGTTGTTGTTTTTTTATCATCAAAAGTTTACCTCCAAAATGATCTGTGTCGAGTAAAACCACAATTCCTTATGGGATACAGTAGGCAAGGTAGACTGGTCTGATGTATACTAGCAAAATTTTCCAAACCAGTACATCATCCAGGTATCTTTGGCATACTGGAATTTTCATTTTCTTTGAATACTACATACTAAATTTTGGTCAAAATCAGTACGCACTTGTAGTATAGTATGCAGTTTCAAACACAGCCCTAGTTACCAAGGCCTAAATTAGTTGGTCCAAAGTTTGACACACCTGGTTTAGATAAACATTGCTGCTCATGTAAATGTAGATACAAGCTGAGGACTGACATCACCTTGGGTCTGGACGAACATTTCCAGAGGCTCTGATTGGTGGATCCATCTTGGCAGAGCTGGATGGAGGTGAAGATGAGCTCTCCAGCTGCAGCCTGTGAGCAGAAACCACATTCATTTAGTCATTACACTGCAGTATTTATTTTCAACTTCCCACACAAAAACCCTGGCCTGCTTGTGTGACATAATGTATAATATATGCAAGGAAAACAACAGCAAGAAAGCTCATAGCCCTTCTAACCTCTCAACTTCGAGGTCTGTGATGTCATCACAAATCTTCTGTTCCACAGCGTTCACCCTCAAATCAGAAACAGCACTCCTCTCCTCCATTTCAGTTTATTCAGCCAACTGGAATAATTAATAGGCTATACTTCAATCGGAGAGATGTATGACGAACTGACATCAACACATTCTGTTGAAAAAATACACATGAGAAATACAACAAATGAACTTTTCTCCCAATCACTTTTGAAACTGAACTGTGTTAAATATTTTATTTTCATTTAATCTTCATGATAATAAAAGTACAACTTTAACAAAAGCAACACTGTAACTCGAGACAGTTGTACAAGTTCCATTGTGTAACTCTATAAATTATTATCAAGACGAAATTACATCAAGCATGTACCAATTTCAACCTGAAAATTTACAGGCAACAATACAGGCAACACAACAAGTTGCCTGTATTGTGTCAGTCTTGTAGGCTACCTTAAACCGTTTTTTATCTTTAAAGGGTAAAACCCAAGTCACTTGTCATTTTGACGAAAAAAAAAAATAGAACAGAGAACATGCCATTACGCAGGCCTACCCTGGATTACTCACTCTCTAAATTATATTTAGTACCTGTTTGGTACCCACGATACCTACAGTCGCCATTTTGTCAAACAACAATTTCACCGTTATTCGTGTACCATCAAACTATAACACCAAAAGCTTACCTGTAATGGAATCTGTCGATACTTCATACAGTCGTCGTAAAATCCCAAGACATCCAGACAACTTAATATCTTTCTGAAATACTTTTTCCCGTTGGATTAACTCCGTTCCAGCTGTTGTTTCTTCAAAATGCGTAGAAGTTTACTTTTAATTTCACTTTGTTTCTTCCGGTTATCTCTGGATTCATCTGAAGCGCACTTACACTCGTCACTCCACCCGTCTGAAATGGTCACACAGCCTATCTCTGTGTGTCGAGCTGTATATTAATAATTTTTGTATGGTTCTCATGAACAATATTATTACATTTATTTAAGGCTTTAAAAACTATTTAGGGCTAAAACTATTTCTGAAAACTTGTTCTCGTGATTCGGTCGGGCTGCGAACGCATCGTTAATACTGAGTGGCAAATTTACATCGTAGCTGCAGTTATTTATTGTAGGTGCAGGTATTTCGTCTGCAAACCTACAAATACGAGTTGCATGAATTGAGAATATCTGCGCACTGAACTCCACGGAAGTGTTAGCCTGTTTACAAACCACGCTACGCATGAGTGATGCGAGGCTCAATATTATAATTAATTACCTATAACAATATTATAAAAAAACATTGACAAAATTGAGTTATGATTGAATTTTGGCTCTGTACTTTGTGTTATATCTTGTGACTACGTGTCCAAACTGAACTATGTTCCGTTTGAGAGAAAACTGCGTGTTTAGAAAATATTGTGGAGTACGAGCTGCTATTCTAATTTCAGCTTTATTCCCTGTCCTCTTTCCTTGCCCACTCTCCAATAAAGGGGTATAATCAAGTGTCAGTCTTGTAGGCTACCTTCAACCGTTTTTTTATCTTAAAAAGGGTAAAACCCAAGTCACTTGTCATTTTGACTAAAAAAATATCGACGCTTTAAAAAGATAGGGATTGTTCCGGTCCTGATTGTGTGGCCAGTACAGCCGTGGAATATTCACAACAAAAAGTTTCATTTGTAAGGCTGTTCATGGGGGTATCAAATATAATTCAATATTTTTGTATTGAGTAAAATTTTTGACTAAAACTTTGCATTTAACAATGTCAAGTTTGGCGATTAATATTTTCAAATCAAGAACAATATAGTTAGGCTATATTTCTCACATAAAAGCAACAAAGAAAGTGCAGGCTACTATGTTGTGTTATCAAGACGAAATTACATCAAGCATGTACCAATTTCAACCTGAAAATTCACAGGCAACAATACAGGCAAGACGACACTGTTAAACATAACAAGGCATAAGTTGTGTGTTGAGACTTTGTAATTTGTCAGGTTTTTAAAATTGTATGGATGCAGGAGAAAGGGGGTCCGTTGTGATATGAAGTCAACTGTTGCTCACAGTTTTCACCCCATTGCAGGCAAACTAGCGTGCTGTCTTTTGACCAGCACAACCAAATACGCACCCTCTCTTCCAGCCCACATTTAAAGCGACTGGTTTCGAGTTAATCTCATGCTGCATTCGGCACATCAACTTTCAGAAGCTAAAAAATGTTTGATGTAAGAGGTACTGATGTGTTTGTTTGTGAATAAATAAGAACATCCCATTGTAATACCTTTTTTGTGGACTTCAGTACCTCGCATTGACTTTCGAAGCTGAACTGGCAAAGCAGAGAAAGTGGGGTAGGTTGTTACACACATAAAAAATGGACTCCTAAGTAGCCTAATCTCTTCTTTTCCTGGTGTTGTGGCTAATACAGTCCCCAGCTTCAGTACCTATGAAATATCTTGCTTTGTAGGGTCACTGCAGTCTTATTTTTTATGTTATTAGCTTACCAGGCTAATGCAATGTCTGTGTGAAGGAGTGCCCCTTTCCTAATGTGTTAAATAGTTAATTTGTTAATTGGTATTAGTCATTAAATTGGTTGCAAGCATTTAAAAGTGGCAGTTGGTAAGGAGGTCTGGAAGGAGTACCACTAATCAGTTCTTATGGGCTTCAATTTTTTTTTATAACATTTATAATATTTTTAAAAACCGTCTTGATTGAAGTTTGTGTTTGTCAGTTGTTTTTTTAAGTCTTCTTTACCATCTGCTCATTTAACAGGCTAATTTGAACCATCATGCCTGCACATAATTTCAATTTCTATTCAAAATAATGTTGTGATATTAAATATCATTTCAATGTCTGAAAGTTTCATTATTCGTCTTGACAACTGATTTGTTTGTGTTGTTAAAGCCTATGTTATAATTGAAGCGTAACTGGCTATATAGAAAGTAAATGGTCACACATAACAGAAATTAATAATAAATAGGTAACTCAAGGAAAAGACGTTCACGAGTATTAATGCATTAATAAGCCTTTTCCTTCGTAAAAGATAACAGAGAAAATGCCATTACGCAGGCCTACCCTGGATTACTCACTCTCTAAATTATATTTAGTACCTGTTTGGTACCCACGATACCTACAATCGCCATTTTGTCAAAAAACAATTTTCACCGTTATTCGTGTACCATCAAACTTTAACACCAAAAGCTTACCTGTAATGGAATCTGTCGATACTTCATACAGTCCTCGTACAATCCCAAGACATCCAGACAACTTAATATCTTTCTGAAATACTTTTCCCCGTTGGATTAACTCCGTTCCAGCTGTTGTTTCTTCAAAATGCCTAGAAGTTTACTTTTAATTTCACTTTGTTTCTTCCGGTTATCTCTGGATTCATCTGAAGCGCACTTACACTCGTCACTCCACCCGTCTGAAATGGTCACACAGCCTATCTCTGTGTGTCGAGCTGTATATTGATCATTTTTCTATGGTTCTCATGAACAATATTATTTTATTTATTTAAGATTTATTTATGAGTTCAAGGTTTCTTTATTATCGTCTGTATAACAGTCTAGCCTGTATTTCTCTGATACCCTAACCTTTTGATAGTCTTATCTTTCACTTTAGGCATTTATAGAAGGAGATCTAGAGAAGATGGATGAGTAGGCTACATTTTACGTGTTATTGAACGGTATGACTTAATGCCTTAAGGCTTTAAAAACTATGTAGGGCTAAAACAATTTCTGAAAACTTGTTCTCGTGATTCGGTCGGGCGCATCATTAATACTGAGTGACAAATTTAAATCGTAGCTGCAATGTTATTTATTGTAGGTGCGGGTATTTTCGCACGCGTCTGCAAGCCTATAAAGACGAGTTGCATGAATTGAGAACATCTGCACACTGAACTCCGCGGAAGTGTTAGCTTGTTTACAAACCACGCTATGCATTAGTGATGCGAGGCTCAATATGATAACTGCGGCCATCGCGGTTAATCGGACCGGCCGGATCATAAAAATGAAGCCTCTGATAAATCGCAGATGATTACGGATGGTTGAAGCAATAATGCATCATTAATGTGGAAAACATTTATAACATGATTTTTAATTAGCCTAAAATATATACAGTGATCCCTCTCCTATCGCGGTAGTTACGTTCCAAGACCGCCCGCGAAATGGGAAAAACCGCGAAGTAGAGGCGAGATAGTTATTATATTATTTACGTATATATTAACCCTTTACGAACCTCCCCCACACTGTTATCAACCCTCCCTAGACTGTATTACCTTTTCCCACACTCTTACATGTTGTTCTACCTTCTTTACAATCGTTAACATCCTCCTGGTTCTTTTGGTTGCACTACCAGAAACTGGAGTGGGTGCAGGGCGTTTAGGAGGCATTGTAGGGCGTGAAATTAGGCACAAATTTTACGAAACTTTCACAAAACACAAGAGCACAAAGTATACAGTATGCACTGATACGCGACGGAGAGCGAAGTGAATGACAGAAATGCGGGACTATTGGACGACGGACAAGGCGAGATGCTGAAACACTTCTCTCCATGAGCCAATCAGCGTGAGGAACAGTATTACCCAAACGTACAGGTTTTTTTTTTTTTTTTTTGCAATACCCTGTATGTATGTGTTACAAAATGTCTTAATTTATTATTTCTTTTACTGTTTTTTTTTTCCTTTTTAGACTAGAAAATGATTATTGTTTGACGAAAATAATGAAAATATTGGAAATTTTACAATTTTAAACACCGCAAAAATCCGCGATAGAGTGAAAATTCCGCGAGATGGGATTACATATAATGTACATAAAAACCGCGATGTACTGAGGGAGCGAAAGCAGAACAGCGATACAGAGAGGGAACACTGTATTTAAGCATCATTTGTTATCAGGCATGCCTAGTTTGATATGGATGTATAAAATATTAAAAAGCCAACGTTGGGCGAGAGGTACTGACTGTAACACCAGGTGGTGCCAACACATTTAGTAACTTTGTTGGACAAAGTCATATTTTATGGATTTAGCTCTGTACTAATTTTAGTTTTGTAAGCAAGAAATTGACATGTAGTAAAAGCGCAGATTCTCAGCATTTAAGAAAGGGAATTTTCAGACAGATTGGTTTCATCATGTAGAAATTTCAGCAATTTTTTTTACACATTACACACACACAGGCCTCTTCCGTTAAACGGAAAATCAAAAGGGAAGAGCATTAAACAAACGTAAATTATACAGAAGAACCTAAAAGCTGACAGTTAGCACCTAGTCTACAGTAGTAGGCCTACACAGTGGTGTATGGCGTTGCTATGAAGACGCCATAACCAACGGTAACATTTTCGTCAAAACTTAACAAAACTATTAAAAGAAACAAATGTAACATACCTGACAAGACACAAAAATGAAATAAACATAATATCCCGGGGACTTTTTCCCCCACACCTGCAGAACCAAAATGACAATTTAATACACAAGAGTAGGCCTATACAAAATAACATTTAGCCTACATAATGTGTAAATCAATATCCATGGGCTATAACTAACTACACTAATAACTCTAAAAACACCATAAACCTATTAAATATAACACAAAACACACACAGGAATGTTTTAAAGTAAATACTATTTACGATTTCATGACTGTTAAACTAATAAAGTACATAAGTAAAGAGATGTACTTTTGTACATTTCTATACTTTTTGTACACAAGTATAGATATGTATCAAAAAATGAAGCAAAAAAATTAAAATCAGTATTGATATCAGAAGCATTAACCCAAAATTCTACCGTGATTCATATAGCCAATTATACCGGCATGTTTAAATGGCGATTGAAAAAAATATGTGCTCAAAAGAAAATTCTATTTCATGCTGTGTGGATGGTTGAAGCTATGGGTAGTGTAATTCTTACATTTCAAGATTCAGGAAATGTAGGCTATTTTTAACAAAACGCATGGATACGGCTACTATGCCACCACTAGCTTATGAGAGCTGAAACATGGTTAAAACGTCATGGCCAAAATGTCTATGTACTTTTGGACTGCTGATTAATTCATATTTTAACTTGATAAGCCGGTATTAAGTGAGAGTTGGTCATTTCCTTTGAATTTGTAAGAATTAGATAAACGATCACCAACAAAAACGTGGCGTTTTAGCGAATGGATTGTATAATCAATCGGCAACGGAGGTCTTTGATCTTTGTAAACATTTTTTTTTTAATTCGCTAGTTCTTTAGGAGCAAGAGGATGATATTCAAATAAAGTTAAACACGTGAGCAAGCGAGCAAGCATCGCCATGCATTCTGGGCAGTATCACAGCTGAAAGGGATGGATTTGCTGGCTCAGCTGGAGGGAGGAAAACCAGGGGCTTGAGCAAATGAAAATCCTCCCTCCACTCACTTAAACTGGAATGGAATCACCCTTCTGGTGGCGGCCATCTTACATCCGGGACTTTTTGGGGATTCCCTCCTCCATTGAAGGACGAGTGAACAGGAAGAAGCAAACATTTTGATGGCTGCGTTCCAATCCGAAAAAATGCTTGCTTCTTCGTGCTCACTTCCCTTCAATCAAGGGGGGAATCCCCAAAAAGTCCCGTATGCAAGATGGCTGCCACCGTGAGGGCGATTCCAATCCAGATTTGTGGAGGGTAGGGCGAATTTTCATTTGCTCAAGCCCTCGGTTTCACTCCCTCCAACAGAGCCAACAAAAATCATCCCTCCAAGCGTTGATATTGCCCAGAATGCACGGCGATATCGAATTGGAATGACCCTCACGGTTCTACCTCACTTTGCGTTCCTGCGCAAGGACTGGATTACTGCGATGTGTTACTTGCAGGCTGCAGTACCTGTTCCAGTTCAACTCTCCACCATATAACCATTGTAAAGACGGAGAGAGTTCTCTCTAGGCTACGTTATGCAACTTAACCATTAATATATTTAGACGGTGAAGATGCATGCTAACTAGATATGCCTACATGTTAATTCCCCATGCCAAAATCCTTGTATTTTCCATGACCATAAAATCGATGTTTTATCTACTATTAATTGATGTGATGTTATTTGCAATAAGGTTGCCAAGCTTTTCCGATGTGAAGCCGCTTATTTGTATGCAAAATTTAATCATATTAAATGATTATCACAATCATAACAATAGTCACTGTAATTATTTGTGTAGCACCTTTTGAGCAGAGTGCATCCCAAAGTGATTCGCATAGACAAGTAAAGATAATTAATAAAATCGGTAACGATAAAATATGGTAAAACAGATCAATAAACCAACTAATGATACATAATTTTGAAGTGTAACAGTGTGTAAAAGTAAATATGTGTAGAGACAGGTAAAATGATGAAGCAAAAAATCATTTTCAATGTCAGAAGAACATCAGTAACCTCAGGGGCCGTCACGGAGACAATTACCTACTATTGTTTTATAAAATATTTTTAAGTGTTTTCAGTACAACTAAGTTTGATAATCTCTGCTTATGTTTATTGATTAATAGGCCATTTTCATAAATACTCACGTGTTACATTTGATTTTACCTTTTAAGAAAGATTGAGCAATGATAATCTAGTTACCTGTGAAAATAATATGTTTATTTACTTGTGTACTTACCTGTGAAAGAAAAGAAAAAATATTAGATTGGAAAGTTTACATTGAAATGCAAAGACATTATTGTTGGGATATTTTATATTGGAAGGACTTTGTACCTATGTAAATACTTCCTTGAAATGGAAAAACAATTTGTTGTACTAGTCACATGCCACAGATCGCGCTGGATCAGTCGCAGTAGATTAGTCTTACTCTCTGCAGATCAGTCTCACAGTGGATCAGCCTCATGTACATCAGTCTCACAGTGGATCAGCCTCATGTACATCAGTCTCACAGTGGATCAGTCTCATGTACATCAGTCTCACAGTGGATCAGCCTCATGCAGATCAGTCAGCTCACAGTAATTCAGTCTAACAGTAGATCAGTCTCATTTAGACCAGTCTCACAGGAAATTGGTGTCATATTTGATATTATTTAATGTATCAACAAATTAATTTACTTTGTATTAACTGATCAGAAGACAGAACTGATCAGAAAACTATTTGGTATCTACAAATCACACAGTCTTCATTGTTCTTCACATTGTTCGGTGCACCTTTGGCCCAGTTTTCAGCTTCTTTCATGAGTATTTTTGTTGTTTCCACCCCGGTCTAATCATTGTTGATTTTACAAATTCCGATCCAGCAGTAAGACTTTTGCCATGGCAAAAAATCATTGAGATGTGCAATTTCGTTCTGGTTCTGAATAGCCACCATGTCTGTGTAGCACTCCCTGCACCATTTTCTTGCATTGTCCCAGTTCAAAGGTTTGTCTGAGTAGTGATATGACCAACCATCCGCTCTTGTCCAAGTGGCTGCAACAAGAACAGGAATTAGAAATAGTAGTTGTTTTTATATGGGTATATTTATAGGGGTATATATAAAAATAAACATTAGTGTCGTAATGGGTACTTAAAAATAGATAATAAATTAAGACATTGTGAGGCAAATACAGCATTTAATCAATATAATCATTCTTACTGAACTTAAACATAGATTTTAAACATGATGCAATACAGTGTGGTACAATTTATGATATAACACCTACCATTGTCAAAATATAAGTGAACAATCTCTAAAGATGTTGCTGAGGTCTTTATGAAATGGTTATCTTCTGTTTTATTCTTCAGGTATATATATGTATGCATGCATCAATGACAACCAGTCTGTTTGTTAAGAGGAAAGTGCTATCATTTCACAGCCAAGACGGAAAACTCCAGGAAACTAACAGAGGATTTCAAGGCAACGCTCTCCATAAAGAAAGTCTGGCTGTTTGAGTTTGGCGTCTGTCGGGGCATTCCCAGAAACATTTCAAAATTCCTCCCTTCCCAGTCATAAATAATTGGAAAATGGCTTAAGAATCTCTGATTTGAACATATCACTCAACATGACAAACATTTGCATCTTAATTTCATTATGGCCATACCAACAGACGTACAATTGTCTGTCCTTATTTCTCTATTTGAAACAATGCATACTACTTTCTTATTTATCAGTAAGTAAAAATAGCAGTGTATTGATTAATTTGTATTAAAAATAGCCAACATAATTATATACTGTGGGAATTATTTTTGAATTACAGTACAAAATCTGCTAAATAATGCAAAAGGTGTGTATACAGACAGTCAAAATGATCATCTTGAAAATAGGTTCAGCCCACAATCACCCTTGATAAATATGTTACACTTCACTCATTTGATTAACGATAATACATAGTAATAAGTAAGTGTTTCTTTTAAATTACAACTACAGCTTAATTAACATTCTATTCAGGCTTTTAACATCCACATTTTACCTCACTGTCAGCATCTACTTAATTTGTGAAAAAGCCTGCAGCTGTCAGTGTTTTTCTGACTTAAATCCTGAAAATCACCATGAACAGCTGTATTTTAACCTTTAGCTGAAATATTCAAGATACAATATAAATGTATGTCCATGTCTTGAAAGGGCATTCATGCCATCGGATACATTTTTACTGGGTTTATGCAGGAAGGAAATGAGCCCTTAGTCTTTCTATAACTGCCTGACAATGCCTATATGTTGAGCAATCATACAAGTAAACAGATTAGTCTGTTTGTCTATTGGCACCTTTGAAGTGATAATAAGGCTTTAAATCAGCTGGAGCTGCTTCAGACTAGATTTTTAAAGATTCACCCCAATCCAATTATATTATATACACTATACACACACACATACAGTATATGATAAATGTTCTCTATTTTGCCTATCTACATTTATTTTTCAGATGCCATACTCAACTATGTACAAAATATGATAATTGTAAATAAATAAAAGTTCATATTGGCAAGCAATGTGTTCCATGTAAGTGTGATTTTGAGAGACCGGATGCCATCTGGATATTTACCAGTAATTTTCAGGTATAGTAATTAGTAATTGTTATTGTACGTTTTCATTCTTGAACAGCTTCTCCATTGTATATGGAGGACAACATTAAAAATTAATTTTTAAAGAAAACAAAAAACAAACAGATTAGTCTGACTTGTCCCATAAAATACATACATGATCGCAGTTTTTTATTTGTTTTTATTTAATGCATGCATACATTTTTTCAGCCAAAAAATGTGCTTGTACAATACAGATTGAATTTTGACAAGCAAGAGGATGTCCATACTGGATTATTGGACTCAAATGTATACATTAACTGAAATACATAAGGATTCTGTAAAAACAATGCATAACAGAGGTAACCAGGTTTTTATTTTTAATGTAAATGTTGTTTTCATCTGATTCATCCATTGAATATGGAGAAGCAAGGGTGCTCCCAGCACAATTCAGCTTCCTCTTACAGAAAAGGTATATGTGAAGAAGCTAATATAGCTGTACCACATATCATAGGTTATATGTTTTCTGCTATCTTTGATATATAAATATCAAACATCATATAGGTAATTATAAGTAGCAAACAGTGTAACACAACAACAACATTTAATAAATCTTCAAATAATATGCTGTATAAACATTTTAAAATACACAAAGCTTCACTATTTTATGGAGGTGTGGGATCAGGACAGATTGCCAACATTAGCTAAATCCCACTCCAGAGAAAACTATTTTTTTTAATGAAATGTGATGCGGTTTGCACCAGAAAAAAAAAATGTACAGCATATCATTTTATTTTTTTTTAGAAATATACATTTTTCTTGTTTTAGCAGTTTCCTTTTTGCTATTTGTTAAAATGACAGGATAACCTCAAAAATACAGAGGCCCTCTGCATACTGCATGAAGAACAAAGAAACAGGTTTCGTTAATTAAATTCTTGCAGTGTCATCTGTTATGATGTATCAGGAAAAGATCAAGTATACCTACTTAACATTTTGTTCAGTCTATTGTAGAGAACATGCTCCTCCAACAAGATAATTATATCATGACCCACTTTACAGGAAAGACATTTCTTGTGAAGGATTTTAAATTGTTTCCCTGGTATGTCCATGAAACACTGCAATGCACAACAAACTTGAAAAATAAAAAAATCTGAGCTGCGATTGCCTCTCCAGATTGTCGCATTTTAGATCATAAATGTATGTTTTGGTGAGGGTAGGGGTGTTCCCGCTGCATAGCGGTCCCCCGCCTATAATCGCCGGCCCAAACCAGCTACAAGAGAAAGGCTGCAGCACCGTGGACAGCGCTGGGCATACATCCAAAACTTCAGGACCCCGGAGAGTGGCACTAGCTGCAGGAAAACACCAAAAGAGTCACACCTGAATAGGATGATTAGCAAGCCAGCCGTCCCACATATGAGTACACACACACTGATTTGTTTATTGTGTATTTTTCGTTGGTTTTGTTGAACTTGAGCCCTAATCTATTTTTGTTTTTTTGATTTTTGTGTTTAAATCTTTGAACATTAAAACAGCTTCACGTCCTTGTTGTGGAAACCCTCATGCCCTTGTGTCTCTGTGCCACCTCACTGTGCCAACACACCCCTACCGGCACCACAGTGGGGGAGGTTGAGCGCAGCGCACTGAGTAATAGAAAGGCAACGCAACTTGCTGAGTTCAGGGATTTTGTACTGTTCTGACTGAGTAAGAGAGTGTATTGGACTTCGGATTTTTCTTCTGTGGTGTTTGTCTGTCTCTCCTGTAATTTTTTTCTAATGGATGAGACATGGGGGAGTTGATGAGGACCCTGGTGGAGTCCTGCCTGGCTCAGCACTGCATGATCCAGGTCATGGCAGAGCAGATCTCCCGGCTGACGGAAGCGATGCACTCCCGCGGGGCAGGGGCCACCCCTCTTGCAGCCACTGCTAGCAAGGTGAAAGAAATTCTGGTGAAAATGACGGAAAGCGACATTCTTTTGAGCGGATGGCACAACAGGAGCTGTGGGACCCACTGGAGTTGGCCAACCTCCTCGCCTTGTTCCTGACTGGACAGGACCAACTATGAGGTACGCCTTCGTCAAAATGATATGCCCAGCTTCCAGGAGCATTTGAGACTAACATGCACAGAGGTATGGTACGTGGGCTGTTTACCTTGCACAGCATACTGTATGCATTTTCATTTGGAAAGGCCTTATCATTATCTTGCAGTTCACTAATATTTAGGCAACCATTTAAAATACTGAACATCTATAGATTTTAGCCATGGGCATAAATTACAGGAGGGAAGGGGAGGCCAATTCTACCCCCCCAAATAGTCATATCATCAAAATGGGTGAAGACCTCAACCCCCCCAATGCTCAACCCAAACTTACGCCCTTGCATGTCACTACCCATTGGACAAACATTTTTCAGTGTCATTTGTACATCTCAAATCAGTTGAACATTTATTGAATAGAAATTCTAAAGGTTTACATTCACATTTTCATCCTCTGACAGCACACTTATTGCAATGTTAATACAGTCGACTGCACCAATTAGGGAAAACAGGTAATTACTGCAAATTGCCTTTTAATGTTTGCCTGCTCACCAGCTGTATAGTGGAATCTTATGTACTCGATCTCGAGCTCAGACGAATGATGCCATCCAACACTCTTGGTATGATATGATTGATTGAGGTTTGGGTTATACCCGAATGGTCCACTATTTCCTGCTGGAAATTCCCCGTGGCCAAGAACCCCAGAGCTCAGGACTGGACAGGACTTGCAGACAGGACTTGCAGATGGGCAGGTATTGGGTGGTCGCTATGTGTAGGGCGCTCCAGCGCCCGCCCCAATTTAGCACAGATTTCCAGGAGCACAGCTCATGTTAAGCGAAACCAACTCATGAGCCAGTCATCACCATGGGCAAAAAGGTCTGAACAGTCCCTGAAAACACATTCCCATCGCATCATACCATTCGCTATATCTTATATCTACCAGTGCCAACACAGCCATGGTCATGCTATCTTGCTATCGCCACATGCTTTAGGTCTACTTATGCAAGCAAAATAAATTGAGTAAAAACACACTGATTGCTTATATCTGTTAATTTAATCAATCATTTATTTATGAGCAAAAAAACACTAATTACAAATGATAATGTGACCTTAATTAATCAGAGGGAATAAGGAAACAACAGTGCAAATTCCTTTTGGTCTCTAGGGTGTGGTATTTACAGCAAATATGTGCCCTAAATGTATGTACGCACAGGTCAAACGTTGTGAATGGGCACACGCATCCTCACGTCAAGTAGAAGTTTTATAAATCCTGAATTATGTATGAAAATTAGCATAAGCTGAGCGTTTTTTGTGTGTGTACGCACCGTTTATAAATGAGGCCCCTGGTACACTGACATTACTTAATGACAATATGACGTCCTGTTTCTTGTTTGGCCTGTTTGGTTTCTCTTCCTGGAACAGTGTTATTAACATTCAATACATTCATCAGCATTAATTTGAATTGGCGTCAGGTGTGTTTTTTAATAGAATGTAAGATAAGCCCTGGGGAGATTGTACCAGGAAAACTTCCGCGGCCAGTCCAACCTATTTGCAGCCAATTGGCCCTACAGCTCCTGCATAAACAGGTCTATGGTCTTCAACTCTGCTGCAGTTTTAAGGTTCTTCATTGCTCTTCCTCCCCACTGCCATCACCTTTTAGAGGGATTCCGCACCTTGCCCAATTGCTACCAACCGGTCCTTCAGCGCCTCGATGTGGCTGAGCGCCGAAGGTACGGTTTGCCGTCTATGACATCATCCCCTAGCACATTGAAGGGAGTAGGTACACCTCGATAAGCAGGTGCAGTCACAATAGCGCAGCGGTTAGCGCAATCGTCCCTTCAGAGGGTGTACGAGAGGATGGTGAGTTCGAATCTCACCTTGTGACATGTTTTGTGTTCTCTAAACTGAAGGGGTTGGCATTACCAGTAACATGTTACCTGCCCAGGTAAGATCCACCTATCCGCACAATCCCGTGCTTAAAAATAGATATACAGATACAGGACGACAAATTCAAGCTATCTTTTTAGCGCTCTTATTCTTCAATGAACACATCTCTTAACACATACATTTCCAACAACATTATGTTTTCAATGAATACACTTTACTATGTGTATATTTTTAAAGTAGACAGTAAGAAATACAAAGAAGAACAATAAATAATTTAATTAAATCTACAAATCAAGAACATGTACTAAATAGTTTTCACATCCATATAGTAAATCTACATTATTAGTAAATGAACAAAACAAATACTTTTGATCACTGCGTTAGTATTGGCATAACTGAATTAATACTTCACTCCCTATGTGTTTCACTTCATATGCATTTCACCATCTCTACATTCATTACATTTTATTTTAGGCATGGTAAAAACTGACCACCAACCTTGATTTGGGACTGACTCAAGACCTTATGAAGATCAAATAAAAATGTAAATATGAATATCATCCCAACTTCGTCATACCAAACCTGTCCTAAAGTAGAACTCACAAAACAAATCAGCTGTAGATTGCAAGCTGTAGTTTTGTTTTAAAAAAAAGAAAAACAAAAAGAAAAAACTATGAACTCACCTTTAGAACTCTGACACAGGTAAGGATCAGCAACTCAATAAATAGAATATATATGCAGTGAGTGAGCTCTCCCTGGCAGCAGTAGCAAGGCAACACCCTTTGGTGGAGTGGCAATGGATCATGCAAATAATTTCCCTGAAGGAAATTTGCATATGTTTCCAATGGGACTGTCAGAAAAACAGCACAAACAATCAACTATTTGATGTGTTTAATGTGTGTATCTATACCGGTGATGGATTTGGGTTCTTCTGTAAAGAATCAATAGAGGTCCCAACCTCACTCACATTGATTTTCTCCATTTTTTCAGTATACCATTAAAGTGGATGAAGAGGGCATGCCAAATATACTGTACACCTGGTACATACTGAAAAGATGTTTGCATATTTTTTCATTTATTTACAATATGTAAAACACAAAGAATTGTCAACACTTCAAATGTCATTGCTTCAATGTCAATGGGCAAATAACTTGGATTCAAAATTTGCTGGAAATCCTATCTTATAAAAATGGTAAAAGGGTATCAGCCACAGGTTCAGAGAGGTATTACACAAAAGGTGTTTATCCTTGAACCCATATGCCATAGTCAGAATACATACAAAAAGAAAAATTTGGATGTGAAGGCATCACTTGATCACTGACAGAACTACCCATGTGTACTCATAGCTATTTGCCACATTATTTAGTGTTGTTCATATCACTCATCTTCCAAAGCTTTGTTGTTAATGTCTGCAGGGACACTTCATTGTGTGTGAAATGGCCAAGTTTTTGTGTCTGTCTTTGTACTTTATATAACGAGAGTTTCATCCAAAGGTTCCAGTTGTGCAGGTTTACCATGAAACGATGCAACAGCACATCAATAAGTCAGCAAACTAGATCGGTGACATTCCTTTTTGCGGAGGAAGACACAACAGCAACCAAATAGCAAAAGAAGAAAGGAGAATTGTGCAAAAACAGTGACAGGTGTACAGGAGCAGTATTCACAATATACACAATCTTTACACACAGGGCTCAGCAATCAGTCCTATCATAGTGGGCCTAGAAATTGATGTTAACCCTCAGTGCAGTGTACAGTGGCCCCTATCTCACCTTTCCTGCCTCAGAGTGGCCGAAAGGCTGGCACACAACAGGTAATTATGAGGGGAAGGCTACACTATCAATAAAAAGGGGGACTAACAGATCACAAAAACAAACACAGAACTACAAATCCCAGAGACAAGCAGCACATGCCGTACAAATAAATTAGTTGGCTTTTTTTGCTCCCTGGAACTGTTTGAATGGGGTGTTTGAAAAATGTATTCATCCTCTGACTGGTAGAATGAATGTCAGGCTGCAGCGAGGAAATGAAGATTGGCACCGGTGTGTGTGTGTGTATACATACGTACATAAATACCTAATAATATATTTCTTGACTCAATTGTTTATTAACATTGTTATATAAGTTGAGATATATTTTTTAAATAGTCATAATAGCAGCAGTATGTTCATTACATTTCAGTTTTAAACCAAACAATGCAACAGCACAGTAATGCAACCACAAAGCAAAACATCTACATTCTTCTTTCATCAATCATGATAATTATATCTTCCAACATGTGACCAACCAAACAGGAAAAAAATGAGAAGGTAAGAATGTAAGTTCAAGTTTTCCATTACAGTGATGGAAATAACTTCATCTTCGGAGAAAAACAATGACTAAAATCATTTGTCATACTTACCCTGCTAAATAAAATAGATTTTATACAAATCTGGCCCCTAGATCTCAACATCCGTCATACCTGTAATCCTACAACCCCAACAATTTTGCTGACTGACCACCACTGGCACAACTGATGCTAATGAAGATGAATGTGTTTTGATGTCATAATTTAATGTTTTAATTTTATTTAACCTCTATTTAACCAGGTAAAGTCTCATTGAGATTAAAATCTCTTTTACAAGAGAGACCTGGCCAAGAAGGCAGCATAAAAAAAACATATCACAAAGACAATATGAAAACATCAACCCTTCAGTCACAATAGAACCTAATTAAAAAACAGAGCACTGGAATTATATAATTTAAGTGACAGTACATAATACAGATTTTGCTTTTTTGATAAAAGATGTTAATCTGTTTCTTAACTGTCTGAAATGGAGCCAGTTAGCCTCAGTTTTAAGTTTCCGTGCCCTACCCCTGGCAGCCTCCCTTTCTTTAAGAAGACTGGACAGCTCAGAAGAAAACCAGGGATTGTTACGACCTTTCACTCTGAACTTGTGAAAAGGAACATGTTTATCCATAAAAGCCATTTTGAAAGAAATTGAAAAAAGGCTTGTTCACAAAAATGTTTTAGGTCTCTTTTGAGGAGAAATTATGGCCTTGCCTTAGGTATCTTAGCATTTCTAACTGCTGCTATAACACAATGGTCACTCAGATCATTTGCAAAAATACCAATATCAGAGTATTTATGAGGTGCATTTGTTAGTAATTAGTAATTTGTTAGTAATTTGTAATTAAGTCAAGCAAGGAGGATTTTTCAGGACATTTAGGGTTTGGACGGATTGGGCCATCGATTAACTGTATAAGATTAAAAGAATCACAGACAGTTTTAAAGCTTTCTGAGGCTGAGGATAGCCAGTCCCAATTTAGGTCACCAACAAGAAGAAGCTCATTACAGTCAAACCTGGATAAATATTGGGTTAAAGAAGATAAGGTCTCAGTACATGCTGAAGGGGGTTTATAACAACTAATAACAATAATAAACTGACCACGAGTAAACTCAATCTTCAGGGCTAAAAATTCAAACTATTTGCTGACAGATATTGATATTATTATGCTTGACTGAAATTTATTCTTTACATATATTTCAATAACACCACCCTTCCTGGGGCGGTCACAACGAAAGACATTACAGCCCTTAACTGAAATGTCTTTCAGTATTATTATTCAAGTTAACGAATTTGGTATGTCTAGCATCATCTCAGTATTACACCAATATTAAGTCAACGGATGCCGTTTTTTTTTTAAAGCTTTATAGTTTAAAACAAGTATAAAGCGTATATTTAGAAACGTACAAGCAACCTGGCCAGTATTATTCAAGTTACCAAATTTGGTACGTCTAGTTTAAAACGTAGATAATATTTAGAACGGCAAATCCTTACCGCTGAAGTAGTTCATACAATTCAATGATACATTAAAACTGTTTGTGAGCCGAGCAGCGGCCGTTAAAATTGTTGCTTAGTAACGTTAGCCACATTAGCATACTCAACATTTCCCCAAAGTGAAGTTCACAGTCTGGTCCATAAATATTACACAGAAAACCCCAAATATCAGTGAGTATCTTCAGGATATCAAACAAAGTACGTTCTGAATCTGTTTGCACAAAGAAGGTCTTAGATCTAAGAGGTCGACTACACCTACTGGGGACTCGCATCCCAAGAAACGTTTAGCTCTGCCACAAAGGTATATGAATAAAACAAGAGGATTCCCAACCACACATTTTGGGAATAGCAAGTGGAGACATGGTATTCCAATCTAATAGGCAATTTTAGGGGACGTGTCTGATTAAAACATTTTAAAACATCTTTCAGTTGCTCTTACTTTATGGCAGGGGGTATTAAAATTTAAAGCTGCACACATTTTAAGTCAAAGATTTTGAAATATTGCAGGACACGATTGAAAATTACCGACTGTAACATTATTTATGATCCTATATTTTGTACAATAGGAATTTGTACTGGTGTTTATATAATTGTGTATAAAAGTATATTTCTGTACAGTATGCATATTAAGCTGTTTGTTTAGATATTTTCTGTTCATAATCACTTTAATTAAAAAATGATTAACCTTGTTTATAAACGCTGTTGGTATTTGTTTATTTCCTCATTGTTTTAATCATGTTGGACTGTCACAATATGAAGTTGTATTGTCTGCCTGGAATAAAGAGAAAGGACATTCTAAAATACAGTTTGCATTCTGAAATAAATGAAGCTGTTTGGTTAAAAAAACATTTGGAAATAAATATTTTAAAATAAATAATGTTTTTTGAAAATAAGCGTGAGGAAATAGAATTGTATTGAAATGAGCTGAGTATTATTTATTTAATTATTTCAGAATTCATTTAATCATTTTCTAGACATATTTGTTTATCTAATTTAGACTAGAATGGCATTTGATAACTATGATGTCACAATAGTAAGGAAATTCAAATGTAAGGCACTGACAACTGATGCAGAACAGAACATACAGAACGGAACAATAAAGGCTACTATGACTGACCACTCTCTTCCTTCGGAATCAGACGAAGGAGTCAAGGACAGATTTGGAGTCCACCCGAATCCAAATAGAAAAATAGAAATATACCAATAGATGTACAGCAGTAGTTCAACTTGGGCAGTTCACCATGTTTCAGTTGTCAAAAATATTATTCATAATACATCCCTAATCCGGAAGTTAACTACTCATCTTATGTTAGCTGTGTGTAACGTAATTATCAGTTCCATTGGCTTGGAAATGAATGTTATGCAAACGGGGTACGTGTGTGTGTTTTTTGTTGGATTATGTCTGGATTGGCCTGGCTTGAGTGAACGGTGAAATTTGAGTCGTTAAGATAAAGGTGGTCGGTTAAGTCGGTAACAGTTGCCTGAAGGGTGATGCTGAAATAAGAACCAAACGACCAGGAGGACATGCACTGCTGCAAACCTACACTGAAGCCGTACAGGGATAGCAGTTTAAAATTGCTAATGAAAAACTGAACATTGCGGTGGTAACTACAAAAGAAGAGACAACAGCTAACGTTTGAAAAATAAATCTCGAAATAATGAAACGAAATTCAGGCGGCGCTATCTGGTCTAAGACGGGCGCGCGGGAGCTGGCTGGGTGTGCAAGAGACAACCCCTGGAGTTCAGGGCTGCCAGACAAGGTAAGAACTGTTTGTGAACACTAAAGCCAAAGGTTTATGTTTGTCCCCCCTCACAGTGGCCGGATGATGTACACGGCCATAGCTACTGTCGAGGACACCGAGGTCATGTCCTCGGGTGTTTTTGCCCAGTTTATAGAGGTGGAGGAAGGAGCAAGCTCCTCGGCTCCTCCCATTGTACTGCTGTCAGTCTCCTGGTTCCCTCCCTCAGCCTGGAGCTGCAACAGCAGAGGCCTCACGAACAGACAGGCTCACCTGCGAGTGATTTCAACTCAGCTGCCAGCACTTGCCTTCAATTAGGCCATCTATTTAAGCACAGGTTTAGAGGTTGAACAACTTTTTTTGATAGGCTGTGCACCAAAAAAAGATTTAAACAATAAATAAAAAGCTCAATGCCATCCAGGGGAAGGAAGAAGGCCAAGCGGAAACTCCAGACAGAGCACCAGAGACTGCCAGGACCCATCTCCTGGCCCTGCTGGGAGAGGCGAGTGACCTGGGAAGACTTAGAGGCCTGCCCAACAGACTTGCTGGCGGAGCTGCTTTGTCTGGCAGCTGGGGAGGCCCTGCCCTCAACCTCACTCTCAGACAGGTGTAGGCCCTTGCCAGGTTGGGCCTGGTCGGGCCCTGGAGAGTCATCTAGCCCCACACAGTCGCCAGAGGTGGATCCCTGGAGGGAGCTTGGGCTCTGCTTCATGGAGTGTGACTGGTGTGGGGAAGAACACCACTGGTCGGTGTGCCCAGCCCTGGAGACAGTCTGGTGTGGGAGCTGCGACCGGTATGAGGATTATCACTGGTGTGAGTGCCCTGACCCTGAGAACGTGGCCGTACACAACCTCCTCCTTAGTATGACTGAAGAGGAAAGGAAGGCACTCACGCCATTCCAGGTGCACTCACCGGCCCATGCGGCTCAGCCACGATCCTTGCCCAGTCACCACCGCTACCGGAGCGCCCAGTCTGCCATCCACCGCCTGCTGACCCAGTGGGCCTGCCTGAGAGCCCGGCCTGCTCTCCGCCGCCTGCTGACCCAGCGGGCCTACCCAAGAGCCCTTCAGCCGTCTATTTTTCAACAACAAACTATGGCTGTGTGCATTCACTTTTGTCTCTACTGTTTCAAAATTTCAAATTCAGACTTCCACAGAATAAGGTACATGTTCAAAGTTCAAAGTTCACATTTTCTTGTTTATTTTCTGACAGAAAAAAATACTTTGACAAAAAGCTTAAATAACTGTTGGAGAAATGCACACAGTCATATAATGACCAAAATATATCCTCTCATGTGTATACAGCACGCAGCAACATTTGCTGCAACAGGCAACGTGCTGCAATTGATGGAAAATACAGTCTGCTACCATTCTAATTACAGTAATTTACTTTACAGCATGTGTGAGTGACAGAATGCATCAATGTTATATTGGCAGGTCTGCAAATATAAGATTATTTATCTTACATCATTATTCTGACCTGTTTAGTACCAGACAACATCCCTGACCCTGGATTTCTTCTTTGCGTACCGCTAGCTGTTTTGTTTTGTTTTAGATTCTTTTCTGAATTTGTCCCTGCTGCAGCATAAAAGACAAATATAGATGAAAGGACAAAATGTAAGGGCAACCCCGTGTGACAAGCAGTAAAAAAATGGAAGAATGATGTATCACCGAGGCTCAGAATACAGCTTTTCAGGGTAATTTAAATGAATTTGAATAACTGAAAGAGAACAGCATATCTACTTTTCTCTCTGAGTTTTCATTGTGTTCACTCAAGTACAGTTGGTTAATTAAATGAACGCTATAGGGGCAGATAGGGATAGAGCATATCTGTGGAAACAAAATGTGCCTTTGTGTGAGCATGATAACTAAACCCGCAGTCACTAAAGGTAAGAGGGGGTAGGGTGAAACATCACATCAGTGACCTGGGACAGTAATGACACAGAGTATGCATTTCCTTATGCTGGAGAATACGATTCATTCATTCCCAACGCTGTTTGCATGATACAGTTAACAGCAATGAGTCTATATATCTTTTATCCTGGTAAGACGTTACAGTCTGTTCATACAATGTTCTCATTCAGCTCACTTCATTAATAGATATGTTGAAACCTAAATTTCATGAAAGAAAGTTATGTCTATTAAAAAAACATCCATTAATAGATCATATAGTGATGATGGTACTATATTTTGGGGAATTTCTTAATGTAATGTCTATCATATTATTTCTAAATGTCATTTATTAAATTAATTATTGTCACTGTAATTCATAAAATTATTTATGTAATTTCTGATATGACAGCATATTCGCCTGAAGTTCCATTATTGAAAATGAAGTTCTTTTATTCTATATACGGTTCTACTGCAGATATTAACCAGGTAAAGTGGGGGCTGAAGACTGGTGGTAGGTGCACCCAGGTTTGTGCCTGCGCTGCTGGGTCTGCAAGTGACCAGTGTGGTGGCTTTGAGCATTTAAAAGTATGAGCGCAGTTATGCGTAATTGTACACAATTGTTTTTAATTAAGACACAGCAGCAGTTTGATTAGTCTTAAACCTCTTCAAAGTCTCTTGTCAGATAGCCTGAGACCAGTAGAGAGTATTAGATACCGTTGTACTCTACAGTATATTGTTGATAATTGGGAAACATGGGGACAGCGTGTAGATTGGGGAATTTTAGTGACTCATGGGGCCACTAAAAGTGACTGACTGGGGACTCAGCTGTGTGAGAGAAACTGTGCCAACACAGACAACATTCCCAACACAGCGGCTGTACACCATCTGTCTGACTATCAGAGAGTGGGTCTGAATCAAAAAATAAACAAGTATTTAAAACAAAGCAAATAGTTAAACAGAATCTTAATTATATTAAAGAAGTCAATTATGTTTCTATGACAGCTTTCTTGGAGTTTTTTTTTCAGGCGTACCATCCTGTATTTTTTATTCAGTTGCTACGGCTGAGGTTTATGACTGGCACAGGTGGCTATATTCAATTTGCACATTGGCTTTCACGTGCATCTGTATTTTAAAGGTATTATTTCAGAGAGCTAAATTAAGTCGGTAGTGGTCAGTTTGTGATAAGGAGAGAAGAAACATTGGTCAGTTTGTGATTGGGAGGACAGAGTCATTGGTCCGTTTGTGATAAGGATGAGAGGGGTATGGTAAGGTGTGTGCATATCCTGTGTGCTTGTGCCTGACTCTCAGCTAACAGCTCAGTAACTGAGTAACTGAATGCCAGTCATGAGAATACTCCTCATTTCCTTGCTGGGGTTGGCAGGTAAGCCTTACTAAGTGTTCTGCTGAATTAATGTGTTGGATAGTGATGATGTGTTAATAACGGAAACAAAGCTATAACATGCATGGTGCATTTATCAATAAAATATGTGCTGAATTCTGTATTGATATGTGCATCACTAGCATGAAAGGGTAAAAAGTTTCTCAGTTAAATATTTCCATTGAGGTCTGACTCAACCTCAGTGTACACAGGCACTGCCAATGTCAGTCAGGGATGTTATGACAAAGGGAGGTAACTGGTTGGAGGCAGTACCATAAACCTTAACATTACGAGGCTTGTGTTATTGTCTTTAACATATTTATTATGAGATTCTGTTGGTTTGCTTCCAATTTCCCGTTGCAGAAATCTTGATGATCGGTGCTACCCCAGTGGAGATTTATAAAAAGATCTACGGAGTTGACAAGCGAAGATGCGGTAACAATGAAGCACCGTACCAGGTTTTGGTGACTATGGGTCCATATCGGTGTGGGGGCACCCTGCTGCCCGGTGGATGGGTCCTCACTGCTGCTCACTGCTATGAAAAGTAAGTACTGATAATTATTTCAAAGTTCATAAAAATAAACTTTATATGAAACTAAGACAACATGCTGTCATTTGAAGGCAATGTAAGCTTTAGTGACATATTTACTGACATGACAACACAATATTACTTTGTGTTCTAAAATTTAATAATTATAGATATTTACTCAAAGTTGAATATGTTACAAAAGGATCAAAACTTGCTGTTCAGTAACTGGTATTTTAGAAGGCAAATATAGACACATCATCATAGTGCATGTTATGCATATTAAGTATAGAAAGACAGAAAAAGGTATTCCTGACTATTAGGTTTTATATACTGTATATATACACACACACACACATATTCACATGTTTTTTTTAAGCTATGTACCTGCTTTTGAAAATAATATGATATGATAAATAATATGAGCTAAGATGTCAATACACCATGTTCAACAACACCACGTTCAACTAATACAACATGTACAACTGAAACCCATGGCTTAGTCATTTTGGTCTCAACAGTCTGCATATACTCCCATTGTTGTCAGACAGTTATTCTAACCTTGCTACCATTGGTGGATTCTGTGTTCGCGTGGACAGCTGATATGCACAGAGGTTTGGTTTGCATAAATGTTTACATACATTTGAAAGCAGAAACTATACATACACTTTAAGTAGTGAAATTGTCAGACTTACGCAAATGCTTGTAACTGTACAGTCTAAATTGTGGGAGCTACAATGCTCAAAGCTTGACATGGGGGATTGACATGAGCTAATTTTCCTGGATTGGTTAAAAACTCTTTCAGAAATGGACTTGAATTAGCTTGTAAATTTGTAGCTAAGATCATCAGGGTCATGGTATTTTTTTTCCTACCACACTGCTGGGAAATTACGAAAGCTATGAGAATGTATGAATCATTGTAATGCAGGCATGTATCTGTGCTTGTGTGCATTTTCTTTATGCAGGAAAATGGAGGCGTATATTGGCCTCAGGAAATTTTCAGAAAAAAAGAACCCCTACATTGGTACAGCACATCCACACCCTGAGTTTAAAAAGGAGAATGGTGCTGATATGAACGATATCATGCTCATCAAGCTGAATAGAGTTCCTGGCGCCGCAACTGCTGCTCTCCCACAACCTTGCTCCAGCGAGAAATACAAACCGCCTCCAACGAACACAAAATTCATCTTTGCTGGCTGGGGAGAGATTGGTAAGAGAGCTGGCAAAGACCTCACGGAAAATATTGTATTATTTAACATTCATGACATGAAACTCTGCTTTTGGTGATTGGTGGACAATAAGCAGTATCGTTGGGGAAAATCAAGGGTGTGGAAAATGTCATACAGCTAACTATGGGTAACTATGGTTTCAATCCATCTTTCCTCAGACAATAACAAGTATCCTGATGATTTGCAGTGCATGGATATCAAAAATCCAAATGCTGATTTCACAACAGATCTTGTTTTTCTGTACTTGACAGAAAAATCATGGGTAGGTCAGGTAAGTACTGTATCATCCTTCTAATGATTCATATTTATCAATAGTGTTGTGGTCATGTTTGCCTAGGGGTATAATTTTACTCACAACAGAAGGCAGCCAGCCAGAAATGGTGAAACTGGAAGGAAACCAGGACTTACTTCCACCAGGTAGCTTCACCAGTTCACTGGGCCATCCCAAGCCGCCGCTCCACCGGCGAAGAGCTCTGCATCTTTTGTTTTCGAGTTTAGTTTAAACGTTGGTTTTCTTAAAGCACAATGGTAGTGCACGGAAAGGTAAAACAAACAGAACAAAATGGCCTGGACGGAGAAATGGGGGTTGGTTGGCTTTTCACTCGGGCACACCAGTTCCAGGTGCATTACAAACACGCTCCCCTTCTTGGGGTAATTTTTCCTGTTCTTTTCTCTGTGTGATCTGGGTTGAGTGCTGATAGGTTCCAGGTTTTTGTGATATTATTTAAGGCTTCCTTTAGGTGACAGAACTGTGTTGTATCCTGTATTTGTACTTTGTGACACCTCCACCTCATGACACCTTTGGCCTAGCCAGCTCCAGTCATCAACCAAACATTTGCATTTGTGTAAGGTATCCTGTCTCCACAGCATACCTCTGATAATGGCTCTGCCAGGGTTCCCATGGAGGGACAAGACCAGTTGTCTCTGGCCTGCCCCTTGTCTCATTCCTTTGATATGTATGACAAGGAACTGTATATCAACACACCACACAACCTGATTCTTTAGAGATTCTCTCGGCACAGGCAGCCCGAATGTTCTGAGTTTGTCTCTCCCTTGCGCATTGTAATAAATCAACTTCTCTTAAGAGAAGTCGTCAGCGTGTTCTTCATTGTCCTGCATTTGGTTCCACGGAGAAGGGCAAAATATCCTAACAGTGCCGACTCCCTCGGCCACAGTTTCATATTTCATATTTTGGTTTTAGATATGTAGTGTTTGTGAAATACAAAAAGAAAAACAACAGAAAAAGAGGAAACATTGTTCCAAATCTGAGGAGCATCAACAATAATAACAATACAACGTTGCAATTTAATAGAGACAATTTCTGTTTGTGGTTTTAACAATGTCGATCTGTCAGACCATTATTTCACTTTAGACCAACATTTCAACTGCTACGGCAATATTGAAAAAATACCACCCATATCCAAAGTATCACTTGAACAAAACAACTCACAAGCTACCTAATAGGTAAGTGTAGTAACAGTGCTAGGCTAGCGATAACCAAGTTCTTGCTATTATTCTCCATTTCCTAAATTATCCAATAAAAACCCAGAGACTATCCTCCATGTCTAGACAGCAATTACCTGTGATTTAACAAGGCTAGTGAGCCTATCTATAGCCAGCTATTACTATCATTCTTCATCTCTGATGAAAAAATGGAAAATGTCATCCATTTCCATCTGAAATGAGAGTTTCAGTTCTCTGAACATGAGTGACCAATGAAAACCACGTGAAGTGAGGGGCCTGAGAGGTGAGCCTGCAGACAGACCTTTTTGTTGGAAGCAGCTGAGCAGGACGTGCCAATCAGAGACAAATTGGCCCTGGTGGAACTTATAGAACAGAAATATGAATCTTGCAAGGTGAGGTAATAGTAAAATTCAAGAGCTGGCAGGGTGAGATGCAGAGGAAACAAACACAAACAAACCAAATGTGATTATGGATGCTACTTCCTTCAGTTTTTGCTAAGTAAAAGATCATATCAGGGACAAACATGATAGTTTCAGGTTTCATCCGACAGGTTACATCGCATCCATTTCCCAGTAGACGTGGAGCTTATTGGCTGAACAGGAAACAGTGCCAAAGCCAGTGCCATCACTGCTTCTCTACTATACCACACTGTACTACAGGAGGTGTAAAACTCCTCACACTCACCCACATTAACTTCTGCTTTATCCTTCTCTCCCAGGGTGACTCTGGAGGAGGTCTGGTGTATGATACTGGTAACGGGAAAGAAGTGGTTGGAGTTGCTCAAGGAGGAAGTGAGGGATTGTCCATGTTCACATCTGTGTGCTATCACATGAAATGGCTTGATGGTGTTATGCATCCTAAAAAGCAATAATAAATTATATGATCTTTGATCACCATTAAGAGCAAAAAAAATCACTGCCTCTTCTGTTGTCTTTCAATTTTGCTGTTTGTTTTAGAAGAAGAGAGGGAAGTCGTATGTTCCAAAGTAGTTATGGGAAAAGTAGAAAGAGCAGCACATGTATTTTTGATTATTTCCTGCAGGTAACAGATTTTGTCTAGATTCCATCTTATTTCATATATTTATATCTTGGAGAAAATCATGAACACATGAATGTTTAACTTGTTACACTGAATTTCAGGATCCCTTTTGTACTGGTTTGACAATTAGCAGAGACACGTGACTGTATAATTATGCAAAACATTAGGGTTCTATCGGTGCAAAACAATAAAATGACTCTGGTAGAGTTAAGTGTAGAAAAAGTAAAATATGGAGATCCAAACAACCCCCAATATCCATCTATAACCAAGTAAAACATACTGAGGGATTTAATTAATTCTGACTAAATCGGAACTCAACTTCAGATCACATAACAAAGATTGTAACAGATTGGCAGTTAAAAACACAAAAAGGAGAACATGAGAAAGACAAAATGTTCAGGTGCTGTGTGAGCTCCATGGTTGATTAAATTAGTGGATGATACTGAGCTAATTAGTGAGCAAATTAACCTAAAGCTGTCACCCTGTCTCTGTCCATTACCAATACTTCAAGATACTGCTAGGTTCACCTCTACAAAAGCTGCTTTCCTGTAGAACCCAAAGGGACATTATCTAGACAGAATCCCAGTCAATATATCCATACATCTACAGTGGCTAACATAGAAGGAATGTTATTCCAACGTACATATATGTTGCAATTAAAAACATTATTTCAAAAAGTACGTTGCTATGTTTGTCCATTTGCCAGAGAGCACTGTTAAAACAAAACATTCAATAATTGAATTATTGTATTAGTAAATATTTATTAATCATTTATCCCCTAAATTTGCCAAATGTGTTTGAGAATGTTACTACAATTCCAACAATTAAGAAGGTGATGTTATTTTATCGATTGAGTTTTCACTGAGGGGGTATCCGGTGAAGGTGGCTCACAGGAGGAACGAAGAAGAAAAGCTGCTGCCTGTGGACAGGGTCAATTTCCCAATCAAATCGATATTGGTTTGACAGTATTACTGTAGCGTACACTAATTTTGCTACCACCCAATTGCTGGAAATTTGATGTGCTAAATGCTGTTTATTTTGAATGCTTTCTATGTACCTTTGACGAAAATGACAAAAACTGTGGTAAAACTGAAGGCGGGGTTTGAGTTTAAGCTCTGTGATTGGAGGAACCAGCAAACCCCTCCCTATACCAGCAGGAAAAGATAAAAGAGAATATGTTTGACTAATGTCTTGGAGCGAATGTTGGAGTGTTTGGAGAGTGTGTGTGTGTTTGAGTGCATGGAGAACGATTGGGGAAATTATTGCTCTGTGTGCAGACCAGCCCGGTTTGCTGTATGTTCTTTGTTGCATATGCAATAATTTGCTTATATCAGACTTTTGTGAATTGTACTTGTTTAACTCTGTAAAATATAAATGTTTTTTGATATCCAGTGAATAAAGTGTGGAGGGGAGGCTCAGCCGATATAGCCCAGGTTGGGTTTGTTTCTCCCACACACGATTGAATTTTTTAATTTTCTTATCTCTCAACTCATTTGATAATTTATTCTGTAGGTCAGGATTTGTCTTCACCAGTTCATCAGATTTGGTTGGATCACTTAATTAATTTTGAAGAGCTAGTTGAGCATTGTTAATTGAGCTCTGAATTAGAGAAATATATTTTTTAGTTGCTTTATTATAAATGTCATCAAATCAATTGAACATTTATTAAGAATAGAACACCACCGTTTGCAAAACTCATCCGTTTTTTTTTTTTTTTTTTTTTTTTTACCAAGGGATGGTTCTTTTTGACAGCGTAAGCCGCAGGGAATTATTCCATTCCGAACACAATCACTTAGAGTGACAATGTGGAGATTACCATTTTTTCCCGTTTTCTGGCTGGAAAGGTCTCAAAGTTCTTTAAAACATGTTTCCCAGTTGGCTTGCGGTCGATCAAATAAGGATTCTGGACAATGATATTGTCACGTTCCTGTTAACTATATTCAAAAATGTTTGTTCCAGGCAGGTCCACCAACAAAACTGTTTAGTCAGGTTCACTTCCTATGTTTTTTTTGTTTTAAAAAAGGAGCTATTAGTTAGGGGGCCGTCCACGAAGGTAAGTGTGATTATAAAAAAGCAGGAAGACGCACACCCTATATCAGTGGTTCTTAACCTTGTTGGAGGTACTGAACCCCACCAGTTTCATATGCGCATTCACCGAACCCTTCTTAATTGGGAAAATAAAATATGATTTTTTCAAATTCAAAACATAGGTATATATTTTACTGGTGCACAAAATGAACCGTGCATCAACATCACTGTGTTCAAAGAACAAAACCATCAAAACATGATTTTCACACAAAAACGGAGCGTGTCATCACGAATCATATGAGTCGGCTGTGTGTCTTGGCCTCCGCCGAACCCCTGAGACTGACTCACCGAACCCCTGGGGTTCGATCGAACCCAGGTTAAGAACCAGTGCCCTATATTTAATGAGGTCCTAATCATCGAAAATAACATTAAAGAAAGAAATGACTACTTATGCTTCTAATTTTTTTTATACCAAGAAAACAACATTTTCATATATAAACATATAGACATATATAAACAATTGCATGTAATAATAATCTATATATACTAATAAGTAATAATAAATAAACTAATTGTCAAAATTGTTTGACACCCTTGATTGATTGATTGATCGGAGAGGTGACACTTACAAGTGTCCAGTCAGACGCTCCACTTCACAGCAATGCCGCTGCCCTTGCATCAGCATCTCATCAAATAGATCTATCCGATCTCTAAAACCGCGTTCTCTGCATAAGGCCTGGATGGCCAAAGCATCTAAGAGCAGTATGTAAGCTATTCAGAAGCTGAACACATGCAATGTCATCCAAGGGTTTTTATAGTCTTAATTGGCCCATTAACATAATAATCCAATCATTGTAATTGCTCTAAAATATATTATAATTTACATTTTATTACATGATATTCATGCATTTTTTATGTTACTCAAATTTACAACTTGTTTCCTTGCATTGGACAAACAATTTGTGGACTGCGAGCAAAAATAAGAAAACATTGGTGAATTCCAGAAATCAATGGGTACTAACAAAAAAGAACAAATCATGGATACAAACAAAATTAAGAGGAAATTTATTTGTACATCACTTCTTGCATGGTGCTCCTTCTTAAAATAGTTTTGTTTTATCAGATATTTTTCACTTGCTGACTTCAGGAGGAGGAGGCTGAGCATGTGACTCTTGTAGTTCACATGACGACATCCCTCACTTCTTTACATGCTGCTGATACACCACCAATCACATGCTGTCCATGTTGTTGGAAGACTCCAGGGCCAGCATGGTCTCGGTTCATGCACCTGTAGGTGCCCAGCCTGACCAGTGAGGCTGCTAGAGAGTGATGAGACCAATGGAGCTTGCAGTTGCTGCCGTGCCATTTTAGGCTGTTTTTTCTGACCAGCACGTGAGCCCCTGATCGCAGGGCTCGTGCTTTACTTACTGAAGGAGCGTCTTTACAGCATGAGCCACCTGAAGGCCTCACACTGCTCTTTTCTAATGCGTTTTCCACAGCAGCGGATGTCAGGCTGTCTCCAGGCTCCTCCATTTTAAAGCTTAGATTACAGCCCACACATGAAATGAGATGGTAACATGGCCTAATTCAGTGTCAGAGGGTTAGCCTTTTATCTATGCACTGATTGGTCACTAATATCACAAGAGGAGCCTCATGGTACCATAAACAAGGATCTACTATGAAGAATAGCAAGTTTGAGCTGATTTTTTAGGTCTTTCATTGGTGTGGAAAAACATCTGGGTAAAAGTATCAGGTGTCCAATATAAAACTATACGTGATCCAAGTTTGCTTTTAAGGGGAGTTTGCAGGAATGGCATAATTGTTGCACCCTGGAGTAAAGTATCTAATCTGATGTGTTTTAGGTAAATATCTTGCCACAGAAATATAACAAACTGTTTAAGTTGGTCAGAATAAGAACAACTAAATGTAAATATTTTAAAACATAAAAAGGAAATCAAACAAATTGTATCATGAAGAACAACTAATTTTATAATGGGATGAGACAAGTGTAGTAATTTCAGATGTAGGATTCTCCACCTGACAAAATATGATTAATTTCGTTAACTTTTACATTTAACGAAATTGCATTTATCATGATTAAAGCTGAAATGCAGGCTCATATTGGTATTAAAATCAAACATTAATTATTTGAAAATGAGAATGGCCAAACCATCCTCCTTATGTATTTTTTCTTTATTCAGACAGTAGGAAAGCTGAGAGGGACACAGAGGAGGGGAGGCATAGATTGAAAGACCGGAGCTGGGACTCAAACTCTGGTCTTGACACATAGACAAGATAGCTGCTCAGCAGAGCGAGCTATCTGATGTCCTAGCGGACATTAATTTTAAACTTCATTTTCAGAGATGAAAACTGAAGTGACTGCAATCATCATGGAGCAGATTTTTCACATAGCCCGCGTGCTGTAGAGGAGCATGAAAGATCATTCCAGGTGGCGTCAGGGTCTAGCCGTCCAATAGTGACAGCACAGTCCTGATTGCCACCGTAGCTATTGGGCTGTCCAATTATCCAGTACCTTAAAACAACATAAAAAACAGTGGCAGATCTTCACCGGGAACAGATTAAGTCAGTCTCTCCAGGCTTTAGCAATGCTGCAATCACAGGATTTGACACAAAACTCAACTCAACAAAATACATTTCTTCACCATGCTGCAAATTTCACATTTTACCACAAATTTACACACAATTCCTGCAAAAAACTTACAAAATATTTCTGACAAGACCCCTGGCTCATTTAAGTGTGAACTATAAAAGGTGAAGGTAGGAAGTGGGCTCAGCAGACCAGTGGTGGTGGTTAGGGGCATGAGGCAGGGGAGAGGCTGCCTTTATCTGGACTGTATATGGCAGCTATAGAGCCTTTTCTGTGGTATGGAGATGAGGGGGTGGAGCCTCCCACCATGGGCCCCGCCCCCAGTTGTGTTGCCAGCCTACACAGATGATACCAGATATGAATGGCAGTCAGAGTGATAAATGTGCCTCTGTGGGCCGGCTCAGGGTTTATGAGAGGGCCTGCTCGGCAAAGGTAAACTGGGAAAATAAACCCCACTTCATGGTGCCTGAGCTGGTACGCCACCTCCTTCACAGTGGACTAGGGATGCTTTGAAAGTGCCGGGAGTGACTTCAGGTGCAGCACTTATTGAGAATACACTTAGGAAGCACAGAAATGGTGTACTGGAGTGTGAACCAGGCTGTCACAGTGGAAGTGGTGCACTATTATGGGGTTTCCTAATCAGGAGGAGTGCTTTTTTTATGTTTGCCTCCACAGTCTCTCTCTGTAACAGTGTTGACTTGCTTTTACCCTGTGGTCAGTCTCCCTCTGTAACAGTTTTGACTTGGCTCTTACCCTGTGGTCAGTCTCTCTCTGTAACAGTGTTGACTTGGCTCTTACCCTGTGGTCAGTCTCTCTCTGTAACAGTGTTGACTTGGCTCTTACCCTGTGGTCAGTCTCCCTCTGTAACAGTTTTGACTTGGCTCTTACCCTGTGGTCAGTCTCTCTCTGTAACAGTGTTGACTTGGCTCTTACCCTGTGGTCAGTCTCTCTCTGTAACAGTGTTGACTTGGCTCTTACCCTGTGGTCAGTCTCTCTCTGTAATAGTGTTGACTTGGCTCTTACCCTGTGGTCAGTCTCTCTCTGTAATAGTGTTGACTTGGCTCTTACCCTGTGGTCAGTCTCTCTCTGTAATAGTGTTGACTTGGCTCTTACCCTGTGGTCAGTCTCTCTCTGTAACAGTGTTGACTTGGCTCTTACCCTGTGGTCAGTCTCTCTCTGTAACAGTGTTGACTTGGCTCTTACCCTGTGGTCAGTCTCTCTCTGTAATAGTGTTGACTTGGCTCTTACCCTGTGGTCAGTCTCTCTCTGTAATAGTGTTGACTTGGCTCTTACCCTGTGGTCAGTCTCTCTCTGTAATAGTGTTGACTTGGCTCTTACCCTGTGGTCAGTCTCTCTCTGTAATAGTGTTGACTTGGCTCTTACCCTGTGGTCAGTCTCTCTCTGTAATAGTGTTGACTTGGCTCTTACCCTGTGGTCAGTCTCTCTCTGTAATAGTGTTGACTTGGCTCTTACCCTGTGGTCAGTCTCTCTCTGTAATAGTGTTGACTTGGCTCTTACCCTGTGGTCAGTCTCTCTCTGTAATAGTGTTGACTTGGCTCTTACCCTGTGGTCAGTCTCTCTCTGTAATAGTGTTGACTTGGCTCTTACCCTGTGGTCAGTCTCTCTCTGTAATAGTGTTGACTTGGCTCTTACCCTGTGGTCAGTCTCTCTCTGTAATAGTGTTGACTTGGCTCTTACCCTGTGGTCAGTCTCTCTCTGTAATAGTGTTGACTTGGCTCTTACCCTGTGGTCAGTCTCTCTCTGTAATAGTGTTGACTTGGCTCTTACCCTGTGGTCAGTCTCTCTCTGTAATAGTGTTGACTTGGCTCTTACCCTGTGGTCAGTCTCTCTCTGTAATAGTGTTGACTTGGCTCTTACCCTGTGGTCAGTCTCTCTCTGTAATAGTGTTGACTTGGCTCTTACCCTGTGGTCAGTCTCTCTCTGTAATAGTGTTGACTTGGCTCTTACCCTGTGGTCAGTCTCTCTCTGTAATAGTGTTGACTTGGCTCTTACCCTGTGGTCAGTCTCTCTCTGTAACAGTGTTGGCTTGGCTCTTACCCTGTGGTCAGTCTCTCTCTGTAATAGTGTTGACTTGGCTCTTACCCTGTGGTCAGTCTCTCTCTGTAATAGTGTTGACTTGGCTCTTACCCTGTGGTCAGTCTCCCTCTGTAATAGTGTTGACTTGGCTCTTACCCTGTGGTCAGTCTCTGTAACAGTGTTGGCTTGGCTCTTACCCTGTGGTCAGTGTTGTGCCGTTCACCCACTTCCAGGTCCCCTCTTCATTGCTATCAGTCAGGCCGATCCAGAAATTGTGAAACATCGAGATAAATATCTGCAGAGCAAACAGATCTTCACAGATTTCAACCTTGCTTCCTCATTAGGAACACATGCACCATATTAGTCACATCTTGAATCCATTTTGGATTGTATTTACTCATCTACTACATATATCATGACATATCATACATCATGTGGAGTTTGTGACTAGAGTTCACAGCTTGTTCTTATTTTCTATAGATATTCTGATAAGATCAGAGATTTGATGAATAGGACACATCCTATTCTATTTTTCACAGCTGACAATGAGAAACTTCTGCGATGCTTTACACTGATAACTACATGACTCTGGACCAGCTCAAACACAGTGACTCGTTACGGTATTTGTTGTGGATTTGAGCTCTCAGATTCTCAAATATAATTTTAATTTTACGTCTTGCATCATATCTTATAATTATACATAAGATTTCAGAAACTTTATAAGCTCTGATGCAAGAGCATACACAACTCAACACTGAGAATGAAGCAGATGGCATATTTTATATAGGGTGCAAACCATAACACAGGCTATCCACAAATGTAAGTAGTTTATTTACATTCTATATTAATCCATTTATATTTAAAGACAGTGTAAGACAGCACAACTAACTGCTGTTCACATTTTGTTCTGACATTGTGATGTGTTAGCCAGCTGTTAGCTAGTTAAATACATAGCTTTGATCAAGCTAGCTAAGGTCATTATCAACAGTAGTTGTGCTGATAACATGTTATTCAGTCCTATTTGTTTAAATTGGCAAACTGTATTGTTCCAGACAATAGCTCTGCAAATCGTTTCAATGTCAAACGATGTGGGTAAAAGATGTCCTTTTTGTTCTGTAGTAGAGATGTGTTTTCACTTGTTTGGAGACCGTCCACGATTAAATACCCTTTCGGCTGCTTTGGAGGGTTGGTCTGCCAGGTCGGGGTTTCAGTTCTCTAAAGTGGGGTATGTTTTTGGGGTTAAGTACTCTAAGGGGAAGAAGCAGAGTTGTGCACTGATCAATTTTATTTTTGGCCAGGAAATGTTGGCAATTTATAAGAGCCACAAAGCAAAGATAGAGCAGCCGGGGTGTCAGGACTGTGTCACATTACTTAGGGTGCTGATTATTTCTCGAATAAAGTTGGAGTTTTATAAATTAAATGGAGCCCTCATGGCATTTAGGAGTAAATGGTGCATCAATGAAGTGTCATGTGAGTTGTGTGATGGAGAACCACTGATAACATGCTCAGTAGAAACTAACTGTTTTATTTATCTTTTATTTTAGGATGTAATCTAGTATGTATGTAGTTTGGTTTCCATCATAAGACCTATTGTTTACTTCATGTTAAATAAAGGGGTTTTTAAAAGTCAAAGTCTTACTTGTCTACATCTCATGACGTGAGCAGTCAGCCGGGACACCCATATACCAATCCACGAACTGAAGCCATTTTAAGACATTGCAAGCCGTGATTATATACTCTGTTTCATTTTTATATTACTGTATGTTTTTTTTGTTTCATTGAATTTTTTTGTTGTTGTCACATTTCGCAAACCAGTTCTCAGCTCAGATTATTATTCATAAGTTTACATTGACACCCTGAGACAGACCACTTTTACAATGTTCTTTTTGAAATTAAAATTATTTTTTAAAAACATTTTAATAGACTATAATTTGTCCTGAGACAAGCCATTTTTACAGTTTTATTTTTTAACAATAAGTTAAAATAATTTTCTCTTGATTTGTAAAACATTAATAAACTGCAATTTGTCATACATTGCTGTCTTTTAATAAATGTTCCATTCCATAAAAATATCACTTGCCTTATCCTCTTTTGTGTTTGGTATTTTAGTGGTTATTCATTTTTAAGATAGGAGAGCTGATCATTTTTAGATCTCAATTCTGGATCACAGAGATTAAAGACACATTGTTATTTACAGTATATGGCTGCAATTCACAGTAGTTTTTATACATTTTCATTCAAAGAAAACTTTTAAGTAGTTTACAGTAAACTACAGTTATAAACTGTTAGGTGTTATTGTCTGTTACTCTTAACTGTGTGTACAGTATATTACTGGAAAGTCTAGCTACAGTATTAAACGGTACACCTCATATTCTACTGTAAAGTGTATGCATTACAGTGTACTACTGTAAAATGTAATACATTTTGCAGTACTGAACTGTTGAAATAAATTACGGTAGTGACACTGTGAAAATACAGTAAAATACTGGCGGCCACAGCTGTCAGTATCTTGCTGTAAACCTCATATTCTACAGTAGAGTAATACATTTTACAGATATTAACTGTTGAAATAAATCACGGGAGTGACACTATAAAAATACAGTAAAATACTGGCAGCCACAGCTTTTTTTTTTAGATTTTGGGGTCAAATTTATGTCCATTTTTAAAAATAGGGGTTATGACTAACTGGATACCAAATGAAACTCACTCCCTCACCTGTTCTTCTTCGGTGTCAATTATGACCAGATCAGCTCCTCTCTCTCTGCAGTATTGTCGGCTCTCATTCCAGGTCATTCTGTCATTGGAAATGTAGTAACAGCTGGAGTTGAACTTTATCCAGCCCAGGGGGCATGAATCTTCTGAAACACACAAGAGGAACAGTGTTAGCGCTCACACATGTGTAGACTTTCAAATGCAACTGTGCCAACAATATCAGTTATCTCATATTTATGGTACTTAAACATAATAGGTTAATTACTTACCCAGTTGCCTCAGTAACTCATCTCTCTCTGCTTTTAGGCTGCTGTAATTGGTCAGTAACTCATCTCTCTCTGCTTTTAGGCTGCTGTAATTGGTCAGTAACTCATCTCTCTCTGCTTTTAGGCTGCTGTAATTGGTCTGTAGCTGGTTCACGGTCTCAGACAGTGTGCTGCGCTTCGCCATGGTATCTTTTACCACTCCACTGTCTGCAGAGGAAGGAAAAACCATAGTGCTGTTTACTGAATTCCACTCCCTGACACCATGAGCCAACTCACCCAAACAATAACTACAGACCAGCAGAATGTACAGTGGATACAGAGTGCTGAGATGTAATTGGTAGCAGATACAGTGGATACAGAGTGCTGAGATGTGGTTGGTAGCAGATACAGTGGATACAGAGTGCTGAGATGTGGTTGGTAGCAGATACAGTGGATACAGAGTGCTGAGATGTAATTGGTAGCAGATACAGTGGATGCAGAGTGCTGAGATGTGGTTGGTAGCAGATACAGTGGATACAGAGTGCTGAGATGTAATTGGTAGCAGATACAGTGGATGCAGAGTGCTGAGATGTGGTTGGTAGCAGATACAGTGGATACAGAGTGCTGAGATGTAGTTGGTAGCAGATACAGTAGATACAGAGTGCTGAGATGTAATTGGTAGCAGATACAGTGGATGCAGAGTGCTGAGATGTAGTTGGTAGCAGATACAGAGTACTGAGATGTAGTTGGTAGCAGATACAGTGGATACAGAGTGCTGAGATGTAGTTGGTAGCAGATACAGTGGATACAGAGTGCTGAGATGTGGTTGGTAGCAGATACAGTGGATACAGAGTGCTGAGATGTAGTTGGTAGCAGATACAGTGGATACAGAGTACTGAGATGTAGTTGGTAGCAGATACAGTGGATACAGAGTACTGAGATGTAGTTGGTAGCAGATACAGTGGATACAGAGAGCTGAGATGTGATTGGTAGAAGATACAGTAGATACAGAGTGCTGAGATGTGGTTGGTAGCAGATACAGAGGATACAGAGTGCTGAGATGTAGTTGGTAGCAGATACAGTGGATACAGAGTGCTGAGATGTGGTTGGTAGCAGATACAGTGGATGCAGAGTGCTGAGATGTGGTTGGTAGCAGATACAGTGGATGCAGAGTGCTGAGATGTGGTTGGTAGCAGATACAGTGGATACAGAGTGCTGAGATGTGGTTGGTAGCAGATACAGTGGATACAGAGTGCTGAGATGTAGTTGGTAGCAGATACAGTGGATACAGAGTGCTGAGATGTGGTTGGTAGCAGATACAGTGGATACAGAGTGCTGAGATGTGGTTGGTAGCAGATACAGTAGATACAGAGTGCTGAGATGTGGTTGGTAGCAGATACAGTGGATACAGAGTGCTGAGATGTAATTGGTAGCAGATACAGTGGATACAGAGTGCTGAGATGTGGTTGGTAGCAGATACAGTGGATACAGAGTGCTGAGATGTGGTTGGTAGCAGATACAGTGGATACAGAGTGCTGAGATGTGGTTGGTAGCAGATACAGTAGATACAGAGTGCTGAGATGTGGTTGGTAGCAGATACAGTGGATACAGAGTGCTGAGATGTGGTTGGTAGCAGATACAGTGGATACAGAGTGCTGAGATGTGGTTGGTAGCAGATACAGTAGATACAGAGTGCTGAGATGTGGTTGGTAGCAGATACAGTGGATACAGAGTGCTGAGATGTGGTTGGTAGCAGATACAGTGGATACAGAGTGCTGAGATGTGGTTGGTAGCAGATACAGTGGATACAGAGTGCTGAGATGTGGTTGGTAGCAGATACAGTGGATACAGAGTGCTGAGATGTGGTTGGTAGCAGATACAGTGGATACAGAGTGCTGAGATGTGGTTGGTAGCAGATACAGTGGATACAGAGTGCTGAGATGTGGTTGGTAGCAGATACAGTGGATACAGAGTGCTGAGATGTGGTTGGTAGCAGATACAGTGGATACAGAGTGCTGAGATGTGGTTGGTAGCAGATACAGTGGATACAGAGTGCTGAGATGTGGTTGGTAGCAGATACAGTAGATACAGAGTGCTGAGATGTGGTTGGTAGCAGATACAGTGGATACAGAGTGCTGAGATGTAGTTGGTAGCAGATACAGTGGATACAGAGTGCTGAGATGTGGTTGGTAGCAGATACAGTGGATACAGAGTGCTGAGATGTGGTTGGTAGCAGATACAGTGGATACAGAGTGCTGAGATGTGGTTGGTAGCAGATACAGTGGATACAGAGTGCTGAGATGTGGTTGGTAGCAGATACAGTGGATACAGAGTGCTGAGATGTGGTTGGTAGCAGATACAGTGGATACAGAGTGCTGAGATGTGGTTGGTAGCAGATACAGTGGATACAGAGTGCTGAGATGTGGTTGGTAGCAGATACAGTGGATACAGAGTGCTGAGATGTGGTTGGTAGCAGATACAGTGGATACAGAGTGCTGAGATGTAGTTGGTAGCAGATACAGTGGATACAGAGTGCTGAGATGTGGTTGGTAGCAGATACAGTGGATACAGAGTGCTGAGATGTGGTTGGTAGCAGATACAGTGGATACAGAGTGCTGAGATGTGGTTGGTAGCAGATACAGTGGATACAGAGTGCTGAGATGTGGTTGGTAGCAGATACAGTGGATACAGAGTGCTGAGATGTAGTTGGTAGCAGATACAGTGGATACAGAGTATTGAGATGTGGTTGGTAGCAGATACAGTGGATACAGAGTTGCTGAGATGTGATTGGTAGAAGATACAGTAGATACAGAGTGCTGAGATGTGGTTGGTAGCAGATACAGTGGATACAGAGTGCTGAGATGTGGTTGGTAGCAGATACAGTGGATACAGAGTGCTGAGATGTAGTTGGTAGCAGATACAGTGGATACAGAGTGCTGAGATGTGGTTGGTAGCAGATACAGTGGATACAGAGTGCTGAGATGTGGTTGGTAGCAGATACAGTGGATACAGAGTGCTGAGATGTGTTGGTAGCAGATACAGTGGATACAGAGTGCTGAGATGTGTTGGTAGCAGATACAGTGGATACAGAGTGCTGAGATGTGGTTGGTAGCAGATACAGTGGATACAGAGTGCTGAGATGTGGTTGGTAGCAGATACAGTGGATACAGAGTGCTGAGATGTGGTTGGTAGCAGATACAGTGGATACAGAGTGCTGAGATGTGGTTGGTAGCAGATACAGTAGATACAGAGTGCTGAGATGTGGTTGGTAGCAGATACAGTGGATACAGAGTGCTGAGATGTGGTTGGTAGCAGATACAGTGGATACAGAGTGCTGAGATGTGGTTGGTAGCAGATACAGTGGATACAGAGTGCTGAGATGTGGTTGGTAGCAGATACAGTGGATACAGAGTGCTGAGATGTGGTTGGTAGCAGATACAGTGGATACAGAGTGCTGAGATGTGGTTGGTAGCAGATACAGTGGATACAGAGTGCTGAGATGTAGTTGGTAGCAGATACAGTGGATACAGAGTGCTGAGATGTGGTTGGTAGCAGATACAGTGGATACAGAGTGCTGAGATGTAGTTGGTAGCAGATACAGTGGATACAGAGTGCTGAGATGTGGTTGGTAGCAGATACAGTGGATACAGAGTGCTGAGATGTGGTTGGTAGCAGATACAGTGGATACAGAGTGCTGAGATGTGGTTGGTAGCAGATACAGTGGATACAGAGTGCTGAGATGTGGTTGGTAGCAGATACAGTAGATACAGAGTGCTGAGATGTAGTTGGTAGCAGATACAGTGGATACAGAGTACTGAGATGTGGTTGGTAGCAGATACAGTGGATACAGAGTGCTGAGATGTGGTTGTTAGCAGATACAGTGGATACAGAGTGCTGAGATGTGGTTGTTAGCAGATACAGTAGATACAGTGAACTGAGATGTAGTTGTTAGCAGATACAGTGGATACAGAGTGCTGAGATGTAGTTGGTAGCAGATACAGTGGATACAGAGTGCTGAGATGTGGTTGGTAGCAGATACAGTGGATACAGAGTGCTGAGATGTGGTTGGTAGCAGATACAGTGGATACAGAGTGCTGAGATGTGGTTGGTAGCAGATACAGTGGATACAGAGTGCTGAGATGTGGTTGGTAGCAGATACAGTGGATACAGAGTGCTGAGATGTAGTTGGTAGCAGATACAGTGGATACAGAGTGCTGAGATGTAGTTGGTAGCAGATACAGTGGATACAGAGTGCTGAGATGTGGTTGGTAGCAGATACAGTGGATGCAGAGTGCTGAGATGTAGTTGGTAGCTGATACAGTGGATACAGAGTACTGAGATGTAGTTGGTAGCAGATACAGTGGATACAGAGTGCTGAGATGTGGTTGGTAGCTGATACAGTGGATGCAGAGTGCTGAGATGTAGTTGGTAGCAGATACAGTGGATACAGAGTGCTGAGATGTGGTTGGTAGCAGATACAGTGGATACAGAGAGCTGAGATCTAATGCAGTTGCAGATAATATCTGCCAATGATCGGATGGTAACCTTATCTCTAAACCTGTCATGCCTTGAAGGTTGCTGGTTTTGTGCTGGTACTCAGCCCACCCCTAATACGGTGATGATGGCCCGTAACTGATTCTCACAGTGGATACAGAGGAAACGTGTCATGTGGTCAGTAACAGAGACAGTAGATTCACAGTAGGGGTGTGTTGTGGTCAGTAACTGATACTCACAGTGGATACAGATTGCTGTAATGATGATCAGCAGTAGAACGGTCAGTAGCCCCAGACACACTGCAGTCAGTCTGTAGTTTCTTAGTCCTGCAGATTAAGATCCAAACAGACACTAAAATCACTAAGGATTATGGGACACCACTGCTGAAGAACACAAAATTATTCAGTTCACACGAGTGTTGACACTGCCTCTTCCATCTTGTTCTCCTTCAAGACAGGGCTGGAGAAGTTTGAATTCATTGAGTCTTTTGGGGTGGAAACCTTTCCTTACATCACTGCTCAAAAGCTGTGACCCCTTTTTCCCTTTAGGAGCCTCTTGATGAATTGGTGGGTTTCTTGTCTCTCTCATGACTACACTGGTGCTCTGTCTCTGTCCCAGTACCTGTGCAGCCATAGAAGGCCCCTGGCAGGGTTACCTGTTGTAAAGTCCCTAATCTCTGTAACTGCTGCTACCCCATTGCCCTCTCCAAACTGTCTGGTCTCAGTTTTGTGTCCCCATGTCCCTGGTGGGGTCTGTGCCCCAAGTCCCTGAGCATTCTGACCCCGCGTCCCCCTCTGTCACCACCTGATACGTCATCCAGGACCGCACCCTTCAGCTGCCTCTGCATACTGTTTGCCTGATCGACCATGTTGGTCAGTACAGATTAACACCCTGTGCCAGGCAGAGGAGGATGGGCCCCCCCTCTCAAGTCTGGCAACTCTGGTTCCTCCCTCAGTTTCTTCCTCTCTGTTTCACATGGGGAGTTTTTCCTTGTCACTGTTCCCGTAGACTTGCTTTTGTGGGGGCTGAAAGCCACAGTCTATTGTGAAGCGTATTGTGGCAAACGTTTGTGAAACATGCTGCACAAGTACATTTTGATTTGAACAATCTTCTCTTTTCTTAGTCCAGAGTTCACAGTCTGTATACTGTGCTACAGAGTTCTAATTAGTCCAACCAGCCATGATTTCATTACAAGCACAGATATTTCTTTCAAAAACAATATAGCTGTGTTCATGCTGTAGAAATCGTAATTGTCACCATTAGAACATCACTTCAAATGATGATGTGTGGGTGTGTGTACCTGGGTAGCAGTGGCAGTTTGGGTTTAGGGGGTGAGGTGGGGCTCCAAGCTCAGGTGTGGAGAGGTTTCTGACTGGCTATTTGCAGGAGTTCAGTATTTTACTGGAAGAAGCTTTCATTAAAGCACCCTTTGGGGCTACATTTACTGGACACATGAGCTGAATTTCCTCATCAGTCCAGGTTAGAAAAGGTGTGTTTTTCACCAGAAGGGAAGAAAGCTTCTGAGAACAGGAAAATCCGGTCACTCATGAGAAAGCGAAATTAAACTGATGAAAACGCCGAAAGCCAACTTTTGTTGTGTGCATTTCATTTTGTTGTCTCCAGTTCTTACTTACTACTTGCTTCAGCCAGGTTTTTTGTCTAAAGCATGTGCCAACAGTAAAATAAATGGAAACATAGCCAGTTCAGCTATCCTATATTGCCCTGTGTGTGCTCAGGGGTGTCAAAGTAACTCATTGAGGCTATTGTAGAGGAACGCCAATGTACTAGGAATGGTCTCTTATTTTTACTGGATTCACAACGCAGTACTCTATTCAATAGCAACATATTAACTTAATGGTCCTACTCTTAGCTGCTCCTTGCAGATTCCTTTTGTTTCTGATCATAACTGCTAGCTTGAAAACCAACTAAATATGAACAGCTATCTATTGAGCTAACCCCATAGAAGAATCATTTCATCATATGTATTAGCATATATATGTTGTTTCACACTGAACAAGGGCCACATTTCATGAAAGTTACATGAAATTAATACATTTTAATTGCTTGCACAGCAAGGAACTTTGTTTTTATATCCTGTTCAGAACTAAAACAAGACAATATCTCCTCGTCACTCTTTTTTCATGTGTGTGGTTGTGGCTTTACCTGAGTGCTGATCTCCTGGGCTGGTTGGTGGGTTCTGGTCCTGTGTGCTGGATTTAATGGTCTGCATGGTCATACGATTGGCATACACCATCTCCATTGTCCAGGCTGTGGCTCTGTAGTCTGAGTCTATTCTGTGTGTGTCTGCACTGTACTGCACAGAAAGTGGTGAATTATAAATACTGTGATGGATTTAGGAAGTGGCACATTGTGTGGTAAATACGTATGGGGGGGGGGGGGGTGTTAGCACACAGCCCAGCACTGATATTCTACAGCAGGACACAATCTCACAATGACAAACACACATTCAGTCAAATGTGGCCAAACTGATGTGCATACAGTAAACATACATGTAGACACACAGTGACATCAAAAGTTCAGACATATCTGATGGGCTGCATGTTTTTCATTACCTTAGACAAGACATTTTGACCTGAAGACTTAAATCCTTGAACTGAAAAAAAATGTATACCTCATTATGAATATCCTTTTTTATAAGTTACTTATTATTAAATAATAATTAGAACTATTATTATTATTATTGTTATTATTATTATTATTTGACTGTTCATTAAAGGTTAATCTTGAAGTGCCACAGAGTAAAATAAATAGTACATAAATACCAGAAACAAACAATTACAAAACTCATTCTAAAAATAAAAAGGTAAGAGAGGGCTCTTAAAAATTGAAATTTTATAAACCAATAGAATATAAACAATTGAATGTTAAGACAGGGTTCCCACTCTTTCTAAGAAATCATTTTCCAGGACATTAAGAAATTTTCAGGAGTTTTTCTTGACAATACAGTATAGCAGTTTTTCACAAATGGTCATATAATTTACCGCCTGGTCTTGTGTTAACACATTTAACCCCAGTTGTATTCCCACATGGTTCTTGATGAAGTGTGAGGTCTGTTCTCAGATTCTTCACAGGTGACAGCTGCAACACCCATCACCCATACTGTACAGTAAGGTCATCTGGCCCCTATTTTTAGACATAATAAGCATTGGTACGGTTTTTACTTACAAAGCCCTCCTAAACAAACTATAGCTTTGTTTGTGTTACATGTTACACTGGAATTCAGGCAGTTACAATACTCACTCCAAAGACTGCTTATACTCCAAGTACCTCATTTGAACGCCATTTTGTTTTCACCTGAACAATTTCAAAATTCTCTGAACCTTAATCTCTGCAATAATTTCAACATATAATAAATCACACCATAGTGTACACCATGAGGTATGTGTTATTATCAGAGCATTGTTTAACGGCTGGCACAACTAGGAGCCTATAGCTGAATTGCGATGTAGGTGTAACCACTTCATTCCAAAGTTAAATTCAATTATTTTGCACAAATAACCATTGTAATGGAACTGACTGACACAAAAAATGTCAAAACTCAAGAGTTAAAATTTGATGGGTAAGCTTCAGTGACCTATACAGCAGACCTATTCATAGGTCTTGAATTTACATGACTGAAGACCAAAACTAAAGAAAATTACAAAAAGGATTTTAAACTATCTAACTCACTGTATTCCTATTCTGCACATGTAATGCTGGGGTTGGTCTGCATCTGTCTGCGATGTCTTTCTTTCAAGTCTGGCAAAGTTTTATCCAGAACAGTCGCCTCTTTCTTTTTTTCAGCAACACTTCTGCGGAAGGCATTAGACTTCGTGAGCAATTCCATCTGCAGCTACTATTGCGGCAACACGTCATCAGTAGGGTAAAACTAACCTGTCTCACGACGGTCTAAACCCAGCTCACGTTCCCTATTAGTGGGTGAACAACCCAACGCTTTGTGAATTCTGCTTCACAATGATAGGAAGAGCCGTCATTGAAGGATCAAAAAGCAACGTCGCTATGAACGCTTGGCCGCCACAAGCCAGTTTGTTGCATTGCTTTGATGCTGGCTATTATTTTCTGTCTCTATGGCCAGTGCTTAATTGGACCTATGGGACTCTCTCATCGTTAGTAAATAGTTCTAATGTCAACAAGCTCACCTGACAGTAGCTGTGTTGGAAGCTAGCTAGCTAATGTTAGCTAACCATAAATATTGTTAAACTATCGTGCCAACACCATGCATCCAGTTTAAGAAAATTTGCCAACATTAAGGTAAAATATTTTAAGGTTGGAGTTCATTTGTCAGCAGCACCATCATACACTACTTTATTATTGTCTCTTCCCAGTTGACTTAAAGGCAGCATGCAGAAGCGTTGTCTCTTGAATGATCTTGTAGCTTGCTAGCTACTTCTTACTGATGTTGTCAAGCTTGGTATGTTTACGCCCATTCAGACGGCATGAATCAGGAAAGAGACTTGTTTGGGCCAAGGAATTCTGGCAGTGGACATAAGACAGTGGACGTAAGTTTTTTAGTTCCAAACGCTGTTTCTTTGGGAGACACAGAGCAGATGAACAGATGTTGTCTGGATGTGTGGTTCCCACTATGAAGCATAGGGGAGGAGGTGTGATGGTGTGGGCATGCTTTGCTGGTGACACTGTAGGAAAGTTATTTAGAGTTGGAGGCACACTAACCAGCATTGCTACCACAACATTTTGCAGTGACACATGACGTGCCAACAGGCGTTTTAAAGTGTAGCCTTTGTAGTGAATTGATATTGTGGGGTTTATTATTCATTGGTAGAGCAGATTGCAGATATGGAAAACTTACTCAACTGCTTTCTTGACTGACATGGCATGAATAATAACTAAATGAATTTGATGATTCAAGCAGTGCAAGTATGGGATATCACAGCTAAGTTTATTCTTGAGTACTTTCTGCACTCCTCCATTTTTCCCTGACATAAGGGATGCACCATCATAAACCTGGCTTAATATCTTGTCAGTGAGACCTTTGTCAACTCATCATTTATTGTAGTTAGAGTATCTGCATCCCGTTTTTCGGCGGTAGCCAAGACTAATAAGCGTTCACATACATGTCATTTTCATTAACGTAACACACACCTATTGAAATGTTTTCTTGACCTGCAGGTTCACGGGTTCCGTCAACTTTGATGGTGGAAGATGAGTCTCCGATCTCGCTGACAATTTCTTTTGTCAGTATGGAGCTCATCATTTTGATCACCTCGTTTTGCACATCATGGCTTGTGTATGTTGCATTTCAAGGAATGGATTTAGTTACTTCAGCCAGGTGATGATCTTTTTGCAAAGTATACTCAAATAAAGAGAGAATACCTTCAATTTTTGCATTTTCGTCTGTCATATTGGCAAAACTCCTCTGAATGACAGTTGGTTCTCAGCTAAAAACTTGATCATGTCAATAATAGCCGATATATAATATGTGTTATGTGCCAGCTGATCTGTGTGGACAAGAGTACAGATCGCTGTACCCGTCTGTTTGCGTCTTTTGATTCTTTCCACACAGATTCACACCTCATGTGTTCTTTAGAGGAAGCACGCTTGCTGAACCCCATACTTGTCTCAGTTCCATGTTTCCCATCAGTGAATCCTTTCATGGTGAATGTTGTGTTCGAGCGTGTGAACTGAACTTGCGACACTGGAAACAAAACGCCTCATCTGCTTCCAACGAATATTCAAGCCAGTCCTTTGTGCCAAATGCAGATAAAAGAAGGCTTTTTTAGGCCATACAGTTTCACAGGGTATTTTTCCAAAGTCACTTGCTTGGGTTCATCAGTGCCAAGGTCACACACTGAGTCTGTGAATAATTCCACTGGTCTGCTTGGTTCCACCGTCACAGGCTCACCAGACTGGCCAGCGCAAGCAGAAAAAACCATTGCTTGAATCATCAGTGCAGAATCATGGCTGGTGCTGCTCGCAAAGGCTCCACCGTAACCATCACCATCGTTGTAGCAGGTGTTTGTAGAGCCACAGGTGTTAATGTCTTCCCTCCAGAAGCTGTTTCCTCTAGAACCTTTGTATATCCATATTTTACACTTTCCAAATGACTTTAAACTAGCTAGCTTAAGTATACGAAACCTGAGCAAATGTAGCACGTACAAGTAGTGCAGGCTAAAGGCATAAGCCATATAGGCAGTCACCTAGAGTGTCACCTTCTGGTGGGCACTGGTTGCCCTCAAAGGGAAACAAATGAACAAATAAATATATATACTTTGCACACCTGCTCCTCACAATTTTTCATCTGCCCTAGCCTGCACTTGTACTGTTGCTGGCTAGATTTGAAGGGTAGTCTTCATGGTTTTATCGGTTAACTTGGGGAAAACGAGCATAGTAGCTTGTAGCTTGCTATCAGTAGCCTAGCAATGTTTCTTGCCTTAGCTCCTGTTGTTGCATTATTATTGTTGTCATCACTATTGTGCTTACTGCTCCTTTCTTTTTTAAACATCATCAGCTAAGAAGCCAACTAGCTGCATGCTTTAGTTAAAGTGACACTTTGGTAGGTTTTTTTCAAGATTGTAGATGCTGTTGAATTGCCGGTCTGTACTGGAATTGTAGCCTTACAAATTTGGCGGTTTCAAAAACCACAAGCAGAAATCAGCTTTATGAGCTACATTTCTGAGGTAATATAGAGGAAAAGCAAATTTGCATTACGCAGTGGAGAGTTGAACTGGAACAGGTACTGCAGCCTGCAAGGAACACATCGCGACAATCCAGTTCTTGTGAAGGAACGCAAAGTGAGGAAGAACCGTGACGGTCATTCCTATTCGAAAAGCCACAACCCCTCCCCTCCATTGCTCCCCCTCGCTCGGGAAGGGCTCCCTCGCCTGCTACGTCACTGGAGAGCTCACTCAATTGGAGGGAAGAAGTGAAGGGAGGATTTTATTTCAGATTGGAACACAGCCCAGACATGACAAGCCTTTGTAGTGAATTTATATTGTGGGGTTTATAAAGGATTTGTAGAGCAGATTGCAGATATGAAAACCTTCCTCAACTGCCTTCTTGACTGACATGGCATGAATAATAACTAAATAAATTTGATGATTGAAGCAGTGCAAGTATGGGATATCACAGCCTAGTTCATCCTTGAGTACTTTCTGCACTCCTCCATTTTTCCCTGACATAAGGGATGCACCATCATAAACCTGGCTTAATATCTTGTCAGTGCTGAGTCCGACCTTTGTCAACTCATCATTTATTGTAGTTAGAGTATCTGCATCCCGTTTTTCGGTGGCAGCCATGACTAATAAGCGTTCACGTACTTGAGAGCAGATCTCTGTACCTGTCTGTTTGCGTCTTTTGATTCTTTCCATATAAACTCACACCTCATGTGTTCTTCAGAGGAAGCATGCTTGCTGAACCCCTTACTTGTCTCAGTTCCATGTTTCCCATCAGTGAATCTTTTCATGGTGAATGTTGAGCCTGAGCATGTAAACTGAACTTGCGACACTGGAAACAAAACGCCTCATCTGCTTCCAACGAATATTCAAGCCAGTCCTTTGTGCCAAATGCAGACAAAAGAAGGCTTTTTTAGGCCATACAGTTTCACAGGGTATTTTTCCAAAGTCACTTGCTTGGGCTCATCAGTGCCAAGGTCACACACTGAGTCTGTGAATAATTCCACTGGTCTGCTTGGTTCCACCGTCACAGGCTCACCAGACTGGACAGCGCAAGCAGAAAAAACCATTGCTTGGTGCAGGATCATGGCTGGTGCTGCTAGCAAAGGCTCCACCGTAACCATCACCATCATTGTAGCAGGTGTTTGTAGAGCCACAGGTGTTAATGTCTTCCCTCCAGAAGCTGTTTCCTACAGAACCTTTATATATATCCATATTTTACCGTTTCCAAATGACTTTAAACTAGCTAGCTTAAGTATACAAAACCCAAGCAAATGTAGCACATACATACAGTGCAGGCAAATGGCATAAGCCATATAGGCAGTCACCTATAGTGTCACCTTCTGGTGGGCACTGGTTGCCCTCAAAGGGAAAAAAAAATAAATAAATACAAATTAGCCGGTGGGCGCCCTCCCTCATTTTCTGCCTTGAGATAACAAATGAACAAATAAATACATGTACTTTGCACCCCTGCTCTTCACAATTTTTCATCTGCCCTAGCCTTGTACTGTTGCTGGCTAGATTTGAAGGGTAGTCTTCATGGTTTTATCGGTTAACTTGGGGAAAACGAGCATAGTAGTTAGTAGCTTGCTATCAGTAGCCTAGCAATGTTGCTTGCCGTAGCTCCTGTTGTTCCATTATTATTGTTGTCATCACTATTTTGCTTACTGCTCCTAGGACAGTAGTTTTCCTACTGTCTAGGAAAAGCAACTTTGCACTATCCTCATTGTTGTTGTGTGCATATTTTGTTATTCAAGTAGCATTAGCTTGGGTAGTCGAGCAATGTTGGTTTAATTTAAATGGCAGTGCTGTCTTGAAGGGGTGAGTTCTGCTTAGTGATGGGAATTACAGAACTCTGATCCTCCACAATTATTTTAATCAAACTACTTAAACATCCCCCTGGTTCTCCATGTGTGAGGAAATTTTCACAATCATTAATTTTTCACTTTATTCTGTGATGGTTGGATCTGCAGTCCAACCAAAGAAACCACACATCCTTATTTTCAAGTTTATTGAATACAGTTAGCACACAGAAGCACAATGTACCATCGCCTTTACCTGTGTATAGTTTAGAACACACTTGCACAATGTACCATCCCCTTTAGCTTTATATAGTTAGCACACAGTAGCACAATGTACCAACCCCCTTTAACTGTGTACAGTTTAGCACACACTACCACAATGTACCATCCCCTTTAGCTGTATACAGTTAGTGCACACTTGCACAATGTACCAACCCCTTTAGCTTTATATAGTTAGTGCACACTAGCACAATGTACCATCCACTTTAGCTGTATACAGTTAGTGCACACTTGCACAATGTACCAACCCCTTTAGCTTTATATAGTTAGTGCACACTTGCACAATGTACCAACCCCTTTAGCTTCATATAGTTAGTGCACATTAGCACAATGTACCAACCCCCTTTACCTGTGTACAGTTTCGTGCACAGCTCCATAACCTAACATATCTACTCCCCCTTTAGCAGTAAATTTCCATAATACAACACAATACAGATTAGCTGTAACTGAACACATCAGTTCACAGTAAGATTGGAATGTTTGTTGCAATTTAATAACATCACAGAGAAATAACAACATTTAAAATATTTGAAGATATATGAAAACAGAAGAACAATATACATTAAAATATAAATGTAACAATGAAGTTGGAGCACAATTAATAACAATATTTCCAGAAAAATATGTACAAACATATAAAGGAATTCAAACACATCTTACTGTGTTAGTAGAATAACTGTAATGGAAAATATGAATCATACAAGCATTCATTTCAGGCAGATGGATGGCTAACAGCTAGAAATTTGATTCCCCAATGGATAAAATGTATGACAATTCAACTTTAACTTTAATGATATTTACAATGATTAAAGTTGATATTGACATTAAACATGAATTGATTTACAGAGATGGAAACTGTAGCGACCGCATTCATCATGGAGCAGGTTTCTCACAGACCCAGTATGCTTTATTGGAACAGGGCAGATCATTCCAGCCGTCTGGATACATAACAGCACAGTCCTCCCCACTGCCAGAATCATTCGGCTCTCCACTTCTCCAGTACCTTAAAACAGCACAGAAAACAGCGGCAGATTTTAACCAGGAACAGATTAAATGAACCCCTCCAGGATTGTACAACACAGCAATCACAGAATTTCAACAAAATACTTCATTCTTCAACATGCTGCATATTTCACATATCCCACTTATGTGTTATTGTATTATTATTCTCTGAACTTTGGATCAAAAGTTGACGCATTGATGATTGACTGAACTGAATTCCAGTTATCGATGGTACAAAACACATCAGATACATTCATATCCCTCTGGGTCTGCAACCTGATGCAACTTAATTTTTCTATCTGAGGCCTCCATGAGAGATTTAGAATGGAATAGTTGGTCAAAATCACTAGAGGCTGCAGTCCAGTCTTATGAACTGTGAACATATTTAGGGGTATTACTGTAGGAGAATGCAAAGGGGGAAAGGGGGTGCTTTTTTTAATGTTCTAAATGAGAGGGATGAACCAAGTTCTTTCCTTTTTGGTTGTAAAGGAAAGCCAGAGGGCGAAACAGAAACACTGTCTCCATCTACTGGATGGGTGTAGAACAACAGCCAGAGGGGAAATGAGGCTGAATTTGGGTTTTATTCTGAGCTGTACAGTGCTGATGTAGTGGGAAGGGGGGGGGGGGGGTCACTTCTACAATGTGTCATTACCTAATTAGCCAGCTCAGTAGACCAGCTACCCAGTTTAACTGTGAGACATGTAACATTGTTGACTTGGCTCTTACCTTGTGGTCAGTGTCTCTCTGTGTAACACTGTTGATTTGGCTCTTACCCTGTGGTCAGTCTCTCTCTGTAACAGTGTTGGCTTGGCTCTTACCCTGTGGTCAGTGTCTCTCTGTGTAACACTGTTGACTTGGCTCTTACCCTGTGGTCAGTCTCTCTCTGTAACAGTGTTGACTTGGCTCTTACCCTGTGGTCAGTCTCTCTCTGTAACAGTGTTTCCTTGGCTCTTACCCTGTGTTCAGTTTCTCTCTGTAACAATGTTGACTTGGCTCTTACCCTGTGGTCAGTCTCTCTCTGTAACAATGTTGACTTGGCTCTTACCCTGTGGTCAGTCTCTCTGTAACAGTGTTGACTTGGCTCTTACCCTGTGGTCAGTCTCTCTCTGTAACAGTGTTGACTTGGCTCTTACCCTGTGGTCAGTGTTGTGCCGTCCACCCACTTCCAGGTCCCCTCTTCATCGCTGTCAGTCAGCCCGATCCATAAAATTCTAAAGACTGTGAAATACATCTATAAGAGCAAACAGAATTAAAACAGATTACAACCTTGCTGCAGTGATCAAACCCCTCATTACCATCACACACATATTCCTTATTGGTCACCACTATAAGGACACAGCTGGACACACCGATAGAGAGGACTTTACAGTTGGAGTCCCCTCACCCCCTAAAAAAAGGGGCGAATAAAAAGGCCAATGGCCAGTTTTGGTTTAACTTTTGTTGCATTTTTCCTTCCACTCAGCACCCAGCTCAGTGACCACACCTGCCACTGTGCCACACTACATAGTATTGTATTTTCTGGATAATTGTATTCTTTTTCTTTCTTCAAAATCAGGTAGTAATGATTTGTCAATCTCATCTGTAAGATTCTACTATTTATATGCACAGGAAACCACACAGATTGGCTGAAATTTGTAATATTATGAACGCTACAGCATGCACTTGATTAACAGGGAAAAATAATCCCTGAGCTTTTCTCAACTTTCTCACGATTTAAATTATTACAAAAATAAACTTGGAGGAAACAAAACGTTTTTGCCTGTATATTACATCACAATTGGGTACAATACACAATAAAATTTAGCACAAAATCTGCAGTATTTTTGTAGATCCTTTTAAGGTAACAATATTGAGTTTGGAGAAAGAATGAAGAGTAGAGTTGTTGACAGATTAAAAACATTAATGGATATGACAAAGGGTAACACTAGTTTGCATGGAACGACAATTCTATCACAAAATGAAATTGTTAACCGTTTACTGTATTTACATCAGCTGGTGTTGATTACTCCATGAACAGGATGAAAGTATCAATAGGTTTAAAGGCAAAGGTGGTTCCTCCCCTGTTTTCAGCTCACCAGCTGCCACTGCTGTATACATGTGTTTATATATGAGCAAGTAATGTGTGGGTATATTTCATCAGTCACTGTTCTTCAGACTGCAAGAAGCTAAACCACACATGTATCACTCTGTTCTTTCCCCTAGTAGCAATTTAAATTTGTCTTGATTGGGGAGTTGAAAAGTGGACAGACCTGATTGAATTTAGGGTAATATATTTTCCTGATTCCTTTATATTTTCAGTTGCAACTCCATCTCCACACCTGCAGAGGGCAGTGTAGGCACAGCCTTTCCTCAATAGGAAGCCATGACTGTCAATGAGGACCTTTCTCAATGGCCTAGTCTATACTGTGTTTATTTGCAGTCACTATGGTCAGGTAAGCTGCCAGGGTGACTGTCTTTTAGGGCCATTTTTGGTTATAATTTGGTGGAATCTAATTTATTTCATATTCGTGTGTCTTGAGGCTGTGGGTTGTTTGTGTTTGTTTGTATTTGTGTTTGAATGAAGTGTCAGGACCAGCTGACTGATGCGACTTTCTTTACTCAGCAGGAATTGCAGGGCTTTCAATTTCAATCAAAATTCAAATGTACATTTTGCCATGTTATAGCATATAAATAGCCAAGTGTTCTCTTTTGGTTTACTCTCTGCAAGATTGAAGTTGACCATAAAACTTATTTTATTTTCAGATCTCCATAATTGCGTTGTGCACATAATCCAATGATATTTGTCCTTAGAGTGTCCTTGGTGATCAGTTCATTGATATTAAAGAGAGGTGGGCAGGGTGTAAATGAGGTCAAATGTGTAGCAATTTTGCAGAATACAGTCTGGCTTTTACTCAAGACATTTAGTTAGCAAGGAGGGGTGTTAGTTTTGTGTTAAAAATGCTACAGAGAATCTCCCTCAGGTTACTGTTCATGCAAATATGTCTAGATTTTGGGGTCAAATTTATCTTTATATTTAAAAATAGGGATTATAACTTATTGGATGGTAAATTAAACTCTCTCTCTCACCCTTTCTTCTTTGTTGTTAATTATGACCAGATCGGCTTCTCTGTCTCTGCAGTATTGTCGACTGTCACTCCAGGTCTTTCTATCCCTGGAGACGTAGTAACAGCTGGAGCTGAACTTCGTCCAGCCCGGGGGGCATAAATGTCCTGAAACACGAGAGGAACAGCTGTGGTGCCCACACATGTGTAGACTTTCAAATGTGCATTCATATGTAATATACATGTATGGTATTTACGTATATGGCATGGTTTACTTACCCAGGCCTTTCTCTGCAATAACACTTCTGTAATCGGACTGAAGCTGGTCTCTCTGTGCTGTTACGCGGTTGTATTCGGTCAGTAGTCGGTCTCTCTCTGCAGCCAGCCTATTGTAATTGGTGTGTAGCTGGTCTGTCTTCGCCATAAGACCTCTGTAATTGGTCAGTAGCTGGTCTCTCTCTGCTGTCCGGGAGCTGTTATTTGTCTGTAGCTGGTCTCTCTCTACTATTAGGCTGCTGTAGTTGGTCTGAAGCTGGTCTCTCTCTGCTGTTAGACTGCTGTAATTGGTCTGTAGCTGGTTCAGGGTCTCAGACAGTGTTCTGTGCTTCTCCATGGTATCGTTTAACACTCCATTGTCTGCAGAAGAAGGGAAAACCATCATGCTGTTTACTGAATCCCACTCCCTGACACCATGAGCCACCTGCCTGAACCAATAACTACAGACCAGTAACAGATACAGTGGATAGAATGCCAGCTAAAATAACTTATGAAATATGATGGGCCCTCTAATACCTTCTCCAGTAATTTATATCTCCCAATGATTGGATAATAACCTTATCTGTACACCTTCACAAGGATCCTGGTTTTGTGCTGGTACTCAGCCCACCCCAATACAGTAATGATGGTCAGTAACAAATACTCACAGTGAATACAGAGGAGGCGTGTGATGTCTTCAGTAACAGACACAGTGAATACAGAATAGGGGTGTGTTGTGGTCAGTAACAGAGACAGTAGATTCACAGTAGGGGTGTGTTATGGTCAGTAACTGATACTCACAGTAGAAGCAGAGTGCTGTGATGATGTTCAGCAGTAGAACAGTCAGTAGCCCCAGACACACTGCAGTCAGTCTGTAGTTTCTTCTTCCTGCAGATTAAGATCCACACAGACACTAAAATCACGAAGGATTATGGGACACTACTGCTATTGACCACTTTCAAAGGATATTATTAAGTGACTGTTACATGTTCACATTAGTGTTGATTAGGGCTGCAACAAATTATTTTGATAATGTATTTTTCAGCTCTCAAGCATATTAAGACATACTGTCACAACAGGACAAGCCAGCCCAGGCTTTCATCCTTGGCCAACATCACAATCAAAACAGCTGATGGGACTGAGAGTGAATAAGGACGATTTCTATGATGCTGTCAACAGGATGTTTGTGGAAAAGGACAAGTATATAAGTAATGTGAAAATTAGTGCTGCAGCATTTTTAATCTCAAACAGAAGAACTCTGCACTGGTGAAAGGCATCATGGGTAACGAATGCTGATGAATCGTGAGCCCTTTCAGTTAATGACACTTGCCAATACCCCTTGAGTAGACAGAGTTTTGAAACAAACTGAGCTTGACTGATCTACTCAATACAATCCTCCATGTGTGGGATAGGGTACATTCACCGCATTCACCCTATGGTAATCAATGCAATGCAAAGACGTGAAATAACATCATTTTTTGCCACACAGCAACAGCAGGGGAACTCCATTCCTCATACCCTGGTTCTATTCCCCCAGTATCCGGCATATAATCAATCTCTTGACAAACCTTATCCTTCTTAGAAAGAGGCAAACGGTATGGGTGTTGCTAGATGAGCATCACCCTCCTGTATCTATGTCATGCTCGACTGAAGTAGTTAGCACTGGCCAGTTGTGAAAGAAGGATATGTAGCCACCAGGTCAACAACAAAGTTGAAAATTGTTGTGCATTTTTTTTTTACCTTTGGCAATGCTAAATGCGCAAAAACTAAGCAGGCTTACAGAACACGCAACATTTTACAAACAGCGCCCCACACGTGACATGCTTTGTTTGAATTACAAATGATCTTACATTGAGTGCCTTTAAATGAAACGACTACTCAACAGTTAAAATATTTGTGGACTATTTTGTATTGTAATGTTGTGTTGATTTTGCCTCTTTCTTCCTGTTCTCTCCTTCTCTGTCACCAGTTTACCTCTCTTTTATTTTTAATTCACAAGCATGGGACTGTGGCCCCATTAGAGGAACCGAAACTGCACCTGATTACTTAACCTATCTGGTTTTATCACACCACCAGGAAGCTTCCTTTTCAAGATGCTGGCAATTTGATAATCTCGAGAATATCTTAGGATCATCTAAGGGTGGTAGAGCCCTCTCCTACAGAGCCCCTTTTAGTGTGGAACAGTCAACCAAAATTTGAGTCAGGCCCAGTCCCGATATTTAAAGCCGGACTAAAAACATATCATTTTGTATGTTTTTCCCCAGAGGGTTTCAGAGAGGAAAAAAAAAGGAAACAAAAAAAAACCAGTCACCCATGACAAAGCTGAGAATAAACCGCTGAACACACGAAAAGTTGAATTTTGTTGTGAGCATTTTCATTTCATTGTTTCTGGTTTTTAATTTCTTCTTGGCTCTGCCCAGTTTTCTCACGCAAAGCACGTGCCAACAGTGAAGGAAAGGAAACATAGCCAATTCAGCTATCTTAAGTGGATATACTAAGAATGGTGTCTTATTTTTACTGGAGTGACAAAGCAGTGCTCTATTTAGCTGCAAATATTATCAACTTAATGGTTCTACTCTACTCTTCCTTTTACTCCTGATCACAATGGCTAGCTAGAAAACTAAATAGATAGCTATCTAGTAAGCTAACTCCTTAAAAGCTAACCCCTTCAAATTATTTAATCATAAGCATTAGCAGCAGCATAGTAGCATATGATGCTACATGACTGTCTTTGAATCTTTAAAGCACTGTTCTAAATGATAAAACGAATCCAAGATCAGTCTTTCGCAACTTTCCATGGAGAGTAAAGGCTCATTTGCGGGTATAATTTTTGGACAGTGGAAAATAATACATTTTAATTGCTTGTAACAAGCAAGACAAATCTTCTCTTCATTCTTTTTGTATGCATGTGGTTGTGGCTTTACCTGTGTGCTGTTCTCCTGGGCTGTTTGGTGGGTTCTGGTCCGGTGTGGTTTTGGATTTTATGTTCCGTACTCTCTCCACATTGGCATAGATCACATCACTCATCTCCATTGTCCAGATAGCGGTTCTGCAGTCAGAGCGTGTTCTGTGTTACACGTGCGAGTGTGCGTGTCTGTACTCTACTGTACGGAAAGTGGTGAATTATAAATACTGTGATGGATGTAGGAAGTGGCACATTGTATGGTAATATGTATAGGGGTGTTAGCACACAGCTCACCACTGATGTTCTACAGCAGGGCACAATCTCACAATGACAAACACACACTCAGTTAAATGTGGCCAAACTGATGTATATACAGTAAGGCACATGAAGACATGAAGTCAATCCCCTTGTCTGGGATGGTATGTCACAATGCCTGCTACATCTTCTCTAAAGCAGACACTGTTATACCTAGGTTATTACTTTTTGCTCAGTCCATATTCATTGGCAAATCATAGTCTAAATTGGGATATTAACCAATTATATATAAACGTGTGTTTGCAACAATTGCAACCTCACCAATGCTTCTGAATCAGTGGGATCGCTGAGGTTGTTTCCCTGCTGGTCCCATCTGGGGTTGATGGGCGACGACGACACCTGGAGTGCATTTCTGATGTCAAGTCTGCTTCGTAACTTTGCTTTGATTATTGTCTTTGTGGAAATCCCCGCTTTGCAGGGGTATGATGTCAGGAAGGGAAGTAAAGTCTTGAGTGATTTTGTTGCTGTGTCGGGGTATTCACCCTTGACTTTAATCCAGAAGGCTGGCAACGATGACTTCTCAAATAAAATTGAAGGCCACCATCATTTGCAGTCTCAATTAGCTGGCCCTCCTCTTGTACTGACAGGGATGATTCGCTGTGGTCACACAAAAGGGTCATGGATCCATTCTTTAGCAGTTCACAGGTATTTAATTTTTGGAACGTAGCGCTCAAATTCAGACGTAGGGGATGTTAGTTGCTCTCGCACCAGTTGGGAGAGGGATGACTGCCTCTCACTATTTTCCAAAATCCCTGCTAATGTTTGGAACATGTTGAAAATGTCACTGTCCACTTGCCATCCCTATCACACCAGTTTTGCTTTGAATGCTGACACCCTGTCTGCCACTATAATGACGTTTGTTGTTCTCCCGTTAAATGACAGTGCTCGTTGAACAAGCCGAAAATGTCAAAACAGATAAGCAAGTTTAGCAACCCATTCCTTGTCATCGAAATGAGCAGCTAATGGTGATGAACTTTGAATGTATCTTCAAGAGAAGTGGCAGGAACCGCCAAGCAATATGGTGAAACTGGCTCTGATGAGAATCTCCATAGGAAAGGCAGACCAAGAGTTATATCTGCTGCAGAGGATACATTTAGGATACATATATTCTGAGTCACCAGCCTCAGAAATCGCCAATTAACAGCACCTCAATTTAGAGGTGCACATAAACAGCATCAGATGATAAAAACAATATAATGATTCTCAAGACCTTTATCAGTGCCAAAATGCTGACATTGTCCCATGGCAAAAATACAAGACATGAGGCATAATTTCACAATGAGGAAACAGACATGGGAATCCCACCCCCAACCCCCCTCTATAAACTCACACCTAAAAGATCCTTTGGCTTGTTTTATAAACTGCATGTTGAAAATATTCAGTTGAAAGATAAAACTATCCCCAGAAAACAGTATCTGACTGATCCGCTATGCTGCAACAGTGAAATTACAATTGGAATGGAATTACTACCACCTTGTGGCGTTAAGTGAGAATTGCGTTCCAATTTGATCAAAGCAAATAATATGAATTCATGAATAGCTTGCTCTGAGGTGTCCGTTCTGACCCAGTAGTATCATCCCTGTTTTGTTGGTGGAAAAACCATTAAAGAGGTCACATTTAAAGGGTCATTCCATGGGAATCCTGACAATGTGTCAGGTCAACATCATGGATTTTTGCTGAAATTCAGTGTCATGGTGGAGACAAATTCCAGCAGTCTCCACCAGAGGGCGCCTGCCACTAATTTATCCATGGCACAGCCGGACTACCCACATCTGACTCCCATTGTAATCAGCCTGTTATGTATACCTCAGGGTTGTCAAACTCCAGTCCTGGAGGGCCGCAGCGTTTGCGGATTTTTGTTGTTTTCTTTCGATTGGCAGCCATTTTAGGCCTTGGAAACCAGGTGCGTGGACTCTTTAGCCAACCAGTGATTTTAATTAATCAATTAAGTGCTAAAACACACTAAAAAGCAGCTACCACTGTGGCTGATTTTTATGTCTTCTGCAGTTGTGCCAACTGTCTGAATGTTGTGTGCAGTGACAAGGTGGCATTAGTCATATTATTTAATACATGACTATGTGTGTGGGTGTGTGTGGGTGTGTGTGTGTGCGCATGAAAACACTCACTTCTAACACAATGACCCCTTTATGTCCTTTTTTTTGTATTGCTCGAGTAGGAGCGTGTTCTTCATAGCACCTGTAAAATAAAAGTAAAACAACTGTGACATGTTCAGTTTTGATTGGTCTTAATGCTCTTAATGCAATATTTGTGTGGTTATTAAAAATAGTAATACTGCCAAATGCCTGACCACAGCTCATTTCAAGACAAACGTTAAAGTTAATTTGTTATTTTAAGTATGTGAGCTGAATTCTGAAACTCGCAAAGCAGCTTGCGTTAGAGCTACCGTTGCATAGCATTTGGCATAAGATAGGGCCCATATGTTTAAAGTTTTTTTTAAAAAGAGATCTTTACTGTTTTTCAGTTTTGTGCAATTTATTCTACAGGTTATAGATTCCCTTTCAAAATTAACTTGACTGCTTTAAAACTAACCACATTTACTTGCATTAGTGCCTATATTTGTGTGTACACTACCTCATGTAACAGGATTTAATGGGTGAATTCTCCATGTATGCCACCTGGCTTATTGTCCATGCCCTTGTGCTGTGTCGACTGGAGTACTGCGATCTCCCCTCACTGAGTTTCCATGGTTATGTCATCAGGCCTCTTCAACGCATACAGAATGCTGCTGATCAATATGTCAATAATTAGCCAAAATATACACAGGTCACGCCCCTCCTCATCTCCCTCCCCTGCCTTCTTATAGCAGCCCATATGAAATACAGT
>JAFBMS010000523.1:0-93256 GCA_019788955.1 Albula glossodonta | reverse complement strand
ACTGGCAAGGCATACGCATGGGCTAAACATAGGAAGATGCTGACTCCCAAAAGCAAAAACTCACCAAGAAAAAGAAACCGCAGCTATTCCATTCTTGTCTAACTTATATAAGACAACTGAAAATGAGTTTATGCATATTTCATATTAATACTAATACAAATGACTATTTATCGGTATGTTTCTGCTATAAAACATGTTTTAAAATCAACACTTAAACATGTAGGTTACTGAAGCAATATTAAAGATTTGTGAGGTACTGATACACGGCAAAGCTTTTAAAAGTGTTAAGGGGAAAGTTTGAGATCATGATGGCATCTCTGAACAGGAACAAAAATGCACCGGGAAAGACAAACGGCGCTCACAAGTGGAAGCTCGCTGACAGGGAAAGGTGGAAACTTAACAGAATAGGTGCCGGATACCACAAAAGAAAGGCCTCTGACATTACTACAGAACAACACCTCTGTTACCCAGTCTCAACTACATACAAAATTGTTTCTTCAAGATCTTCCCATATTCTGAGATTATGACACCCCCATACACACTGTTAAATATAGATTATCAAGATAATCAAGAGCGATTTCATGAACACCAGGATGAGGTCACACACCTTCCTGGCAAGCCTCCCCAATCACCAGATATAAATATCACCGAACCCTCATTGGCAGTTATGAATCACGGCGTATAGAGTACATTCACACCTACATATCTCAAAAAAAAAACAGAGCCTTCCCTTGTTGAGGATTCCTCCAGTATCCCACTAGAATTCAAATTCAGAACAGCGTTCAAAACAGAATGTTGTAATGAACCGATGCACTGTGATGCATCTTTAGCACTGAAGCTGAACTGAAGATAAAGAGCACCCACCTGTGGATTAACTGAACAGAATAGAATGCTTTTATTGTCACTGCACGCTTGTACAACGGCATTTTAGAGTGCAATACCCCTTGGTGCTAGGGTACACAAGTACAAGTAAAAAATGTCCATACACTGTCATGCTTCCATTACTCTGTCTTCCCCTCTAAATATATGAACAGGTTTGTTTCAGTAGCGGGTTCATTTACAGAGGATATTCTGAAGACCGTCCAGAAGTGTGAAACTACAGAGTCCACTGCTTGAACGGGTGGGGCACTGTGGCTGTCATATCCTTAACCAGTGTTGATGAGCCTATAGTATGTGCAGTCTTTGATATATGGAGTGATCTGTAGTTGTTGCTCTATAGTAAATCTGAACTGCAATTGTTTATTGTTCGGGCCAAACCATTATAAATTCCTGACAGCTGACAGCCAGGTAATTGAACAAAGCACTCCACGGTAAATTACTCAAAGTTTTAATTACCCACCGATCACCAAACCCCACGGTCAGCAGGAATGGGTTCAGATATTTTGGCTGTAAATGGAACCTGCATTACACAAGATTTTTATTAGAAGATAATTAATGCTGCAACTTATGTTTGTAACTATTTCCTATAATTACGTTTTGTATTGCTCACCCAAAATAAAATGACCAGTAATTTCAGTGGTGAGTAATTGCACCACTACAGTGTGCCCAGAATTAGGTTTTGCTACACAGGTCATGCAACGTGGACAAGTTTAAACCCCATTCCCTTCCAAAATAGAATGTCTTTGTATATATTTAAGGTTCAGACGAACTGTTCAGTCCATCGCAACAAACCTGCTTCCACCACCTCAGAAGGAGAATGCCCAGACACATGGCTCCTCCCATTCATATAACAACCAGCCATAGTTTCTCACATACTGCAGAGACATTACCAATTACAAGCTGCCTATGTCACGAGAAGATGACAAGGACAGCAATGTGCTCGGTTTGTGCACCAACATCTACCTGGCTGGGAGAGTGATGAGACAAAGGAACATAACTGGCTTACCTCCTATTGTTCCAGGGCAATGCTGTGCCGATGTGGGTGTCCATCCATAGCTGGTAACAGTGGAATTAGGCCAGGCCAGAGGTGGGATTACAGTCAGGCAGTCTTGGAGAGATAATTTGCTATTATTGCAATGCATGTCATGAAGAAAAAGCTCCTATGTTCACATTCTGTTTATGTGATTTTGCAAACAAATATACAAAAATATTAAGTATCTATACCTGATCATATTATAGACTAGGGTGAATCAATATGCTCCTTGGGCCCTATTTTGAAAGTCATACATCATAAGTCGTAAATTGCCCGATTCTTGCAACACTGGATGGGAGGGGCAAACGCGCAAAGCTATTTTCGTGGACACAAGTTCAAGGCAACAAATAAAATTTGGCGGGTCTATTCCATGGCACTACTCTCAATAGTAGGTCCTTCACATGGCGCAATCCGCAATGGGTGGAGCAATGTGTTTATGTCAATTAGAGGGCATTGGCACAACGTTGCACATTTCAGCCAATCATAATGAGTATTACATACAATAAAATCACGTGCACCAATTGCTTGCAAGAGAACATGGATGAGCTAAGGTGCATTTCACACCAGAGAGATCAAGATGACCTTGGTAGTGTACTGGTGTGTTTCACACCAGAGGAGACGGAGGTACTAGTTTGTGATATCCATGCCGGACATGAGCAGATTTTTGGATTGGCCTGTGAAACCCCTAGTTCCTCAATTGACGCTACGCTAGCAGACACCATGCAGACAAGATTGCTGGGTTTCAGCGTTTTATTGAGCCTGGCAAAAACCGGCAAATAACAGCTGGTTGACAGTTACTTGTCTCTGGTTCTGTGACACATTTGCCACCGGCAGAATGTGAAATGACAACACTCAAGTCCAATTATTAAATACATTTTTTTAAGTATATGCTCATGTGTGATTGTATAGGCTAGTTTTTATTCCTCTTTATTTGCGCACACACACACACATATATATGCTCATTGATACACTATATCCCTAAACTGTCGCTGAAGCCAGTTTTAAATTAGGTAACATCACACAACATGACACATAAAAAAATAATATAGCCTACAGTAACCACTGTAGCTAGCATGACATATTTCACTCAGCTACATTGAATAGAATTCCAACAATATGTAACATACCTGGCAAAAACCAGCTAATAACAGCTGCTAAAACTGAAAGTTGCTTGAGAGGGAAGGCAAAGCTTTCCTTAAACTTGCAAGACACCGGGGCTACAGGTGGGGGTCCTTCCACCACCCAGCCTTTGACAATGGCAAATTATCTTCATAATCTTGAAAAGCATGAACGATTGAAAAAAATATGAACAATTAGCAGCTTGTTAAGATTCTGGGGTTGCAGTTGTGGTTGGAATAAAAAACAGCATACACAGTGGGTCCCCAGGACCAACGCTGGGAACCACTGGCATAGCAGGCTGAAAGTGGTTAGTTATTGGTATCACTGACCTGGCTGCGCTTCTATTTTCTGATAAATGAAACTTTCTTATATTGATTGTTTAATTTTTGTATTTTTCCTGCTCCCCCCAAAAGTGGATAATAAAATGGCCTGTAGACCACATTTGGTTCATCCCTTCTCTTGTTTGTGTCTCTCCCTTCCATTCACCACCTGGCATACTGGCCACACCTGCCACTGCCCAAATCCTGTATATATATATATATATATTTCATGTCATTTTTCATAAAAGTATTCACATATTTTTATTAAGTTACCACTGCTGATGTATAAATAAAATATCCTCAAGCTGGTAAAATATAGTCTGATGTGTCAACTTAGAAATTGGGCAACCTGTTTTTGCTCCCAGCGGTGTCAAAATATAAATTCTCGACTGAGGCACACAAACATCTGTTCATTTCATGATATATGACGCGAAACTGTTCAGTGTTGAAAAAACCTGTTTGTTTTCTGCCCTTAATAAATTGAGTGTGGGCGGAGATTGATTATTATGACGGTAAGGGTGCCAGAGATCCTCCCCCATGAACACACAGAGATGGATTGAGATTGATGGTGTCCAAGTGCCAAGGCCTGGTCTTCTTATCATGAAAGATGAATGCCTCGTTAAAGTCCAGCGCCAGGACTGAATGCCATTACTGCTCGCTGGGCCGCCTTGTTTAACCGTCGCGGGAGACCTACATCTTTGTCCTTTCAGCGCATAAATCCACCACAGGCCAAGGGCCAGAACTCCCATCTGCCAAGTTCTGCTGCCTCTGATGAAGGTGCAGTACGGGTCCAAAGTAAATTCCTGATCAGGGTGAGGATTGCGCTTTGGGACACAGAGGCGGAGATGATGGCAAAGGATCATAGGGCAAACATATCTTCAGATATCTTTAAAACCGCGCCTTTCCCCCACAAACTGGCAATGGTTCTATCGCTGTATATCAGCAGAGCACATGGCTACATACTATGGAATGGATGGAAAGATGTTTTGAGAGATATCGCCTAACAGATATCCGTGTTAGTGGACCCTGTTAAGAGCTGGTTAGCGGTTGCACACGCAGTGTCACTCTTCTGATCTCTCCACACGAAGGTGTCCCTCCTTAGCTCTGTTAGCTGAGACAGACTAATGAGCACGGCACGAACCACTTCAGCCTGATCCCACAACCACTTACACTCAAGATGGCTGGAGTTAACATGGCTCACTGAAACTATACAGGGGAAGACCATACTTTAAAGATGAGTGATGAACCCAAAGGCGCCTTGAAAGAATAAAATCCGGAACGAACAGCTCGATGGAGCTCCAATACAAAAAGCCTGACCCCTCTCCTCTTCACATAACATTAAAGGAGAAAAAAATCAAATTTTTTAAATTAATCTACAATAATTTCAATCAACAGCAGGGGTGTAAGATGGACAGCTAGGGGAGCAAAGATGTGCTAAATGACTTTAATGTAGAACAAAATTAAGACATAGACAAAGCCATATGCTGTAAAGTGCGCTGAAGTCAACTATACAAAGTGGCACGACTGTCTACTTTACAGCTGACCTTCTCGAAATCAAAATATTCTGCTTTTAAACTAAGAGACGGGTCCCACACCCCTGTTTTACAGAACAAGAACAAAGAGCCTGGAATCTAAACACTGCTAAAACTAGTTTTTCAGAGCGCAATAGAAACAATGGAGAAATGGAGCACGAAGGCAAACTACGTATGTGCAGGGACTCATCAGACAAGCTGAGGTGGAGCAGAAGGGAGGCTGACGCCACGGCTGCCTGAGCTGAACCCGCTCGTCTGTGAAAGGTCACACGCCCGCCAGCGTCTGCAGCGCGAGTGCAAATACGCTCGGCGCGGCGGACTGAAGTTTGCTGGAGAATCGGGTATGTGCGCTTGTTGACATTCCCTCGGGGGAATTTCAGGACCAGCCTGCAGGTTAATAATACCGAGTACAGACATCTGTGATGCTCCTGCAGAAAGGTGAGCTACAGGCTTTCTATAAGGTTGAGTGGTTGTGTACAGTATGGAAGAGAAAGGAACCATATTCTATTGTTCATTACTCATACAAAATATATAAAGCCATAATACAAATACATTAAATACAATATTTATGAAATAACATTAAACAAACCGAAAATAAGTAAGATCTCTTGCACTTCATTACATAAGACTTTGAAAAATGTGTTCAATTCATGTGTAGTGTGCAGTAATTACATCATTTTGGAGAAAATTGGAATTCAAAACTTTGTTGTATCATCAGGATATAGCCTGGGTCGAATTTTAACTCGCCTTCGCTTTCAACTGCAATTTTATAAACAGCTACTCATAAATCCTAATGATGCAGAAAAGTAAGACAGTACCTCTGTAAATTGAAAGCTAATGGACTATAATGCTGGAGACAATAATTTGATCGCTAAGCAAAAACAGTTCAATTTCTGAGTTTAGTTATATTTTACACATCTTGTTTATTTTGGCTTTCCCTGTTAACTGCAAAATGAGTAAAAAAAAATCAGTCGGCAAAAAATCAGTCCTCCAATGGAAAAATATCTTTCCCATATCTAGAGCAATCGCTGAAAATCACATCAGTAGTGTGTCTGAATCAGTCAGTCAATGAAATATAACCATGGGTACTGAGAAACATTACATTCAGGACTTTAGCAGACACTCTTATCCAGAGTGTCTTTCACAGTTCTCATTTCTACAGAGTATCCATTTACGCAGCTGGATACTTTCAGTGTTTTATACCTTTTACAATACTTGATAGATTCTTGGAATTTGGGCGCAAGCGAATAAACTATAAAAGTTGCATACAGGACTTACGCGATGCAGCACTTAATTTCTGTAACAGACAAATAATTTCTCTCTCTTCCCTTCATTATCATATTAAATGTGGTCTGTAGTGTGTAAAAATAAAAGAACTCATCTCAGTTTTCTGAAGTGTTTGTAATTTTTCGTGCCTTGGAGACAGGAAAGATCAGTAACTCCTTTCAAATCCGGTCTAAGTAAAAGTGTGTTCTGCCATACCGCATCCATTTGAAGCATTCAAGGTCGACAAATCACCAGATTAGTTTCCACTCCTCTGCAGCACAAACACAGAAGTGTTTCCACACTTTAAAAAGAAACGCATTCTCAGTCAATAGGAAGGAAATCAGCTGTTTGCACACTGTCGTAAATAATACGAGCTCTAAAACCAGAGCAAAAATTTTCTGAAATTTACTTTCGGTTTCTCCCTGATGTTACTTTCCTCAAACAAAAATTTTTATTTAACAAGTCAATCTCCCAATTCTACTGTTGTATAAATTTAGTGAGATCATCTGTTGTTCCTACTGACAGAAAATCTTATATTCATACACAGTCCGATTTCAGCTACAGCAGGGACACACCGGAACAGAAAATAATTTTTCACCCCCATGGTTCTAAGCACTTCTTCAAATCCCTCTACACTTCCTCTTCAAATAGTGGTGTGAATACCTAAAGGCAGCCTATAACCTGATATTGCTCCTAGGGGTATTTTGCTGGTTAGTCTAATCAACTGTATGTTGCTTTAGATAAGTGCCAGCTTAATAACTGTAATGTAATAAGCAGCTTATTTTTCAGTGCAGAAGGATACACATCAGGACTCAAGATGGCGCCTAAAATGGTTACCATTGCGCCTAACTTTATTTTGCAACTAGTTTTTTCCTGCCCCCACAAGCAAAAAGAAAAAAATGGAAAAGGCATGCATGGGGACAGACTTTAATTCTTTTCTAAACTCTCACCTCCTCCTGCATTTGGCTGCCCTATCACATGCACTCCTGTACGGCCCTGCTCTTTACACAGTGATTGAAGCATACAGAGATGCAGTTTACAGTCCCTCTGTGCCGTGCAAGTTTAAACATTTTTTCCCATGTTTTACAAGTACAGGGATTTTGGCTCCTATTGATTTGATTTGGCTTTTAGGAACCAATGGCTCCTAAATATTTTTTTTGTCTGGAGCCCTGACAAAAAAATTTTTTAAGCGTTTGCCCTTACCACACCTTCACACGGTTACAGGGATAGACCCTGACCACTGGACACCTTACACTGTGTGTGTTTATTTTGCGACATTTTCTGACACCTCTTTCCTTATCTTTATCGAACTGTTAACGGACTGTTTCCATCCTGAAACAGGTAAGATTTTATCAGCTTCTGGATTCTGCATCAGAAAAAACACAAATACGTTCCAATAAAATAAAAATCTAATTTATTTGTTTAGCGTTGTTACAATACACGATGTGGCAGTGTCCTGCTTATACCACCACAAAGGCAATGCCAAGGTCAACAGCAAGCACAAACTCCCTTTAAAAAGAGAGGAACCAGATTTGAGGGAGGGCACATGTGTAGTGTGAAATTAGTGGTGCCACTGCAGTGTGAAAAAGTGAGAGGTCATCACCTGAACCAGAGGAGTCATGTGCCTATGACCATCTTTCGAGGCAGAATGGTTGCTTGGGGATGAGTCAGCTAGTTTGGTCAGGGTTTAGGAAAAAGAGGGGGAAATTTGGGGAAACATTTTAAAGAAGCGAGCTGTGTAAGCATTACTGTCATGCTGCAGATGTGTCGCGATTGGCACATAGCCTATATCACTAGAGGCATGCGAGGTCACCGTATGCTTGGCTTAAAAACCAAACTCTGGTTAATACCACTATGCATCATGGTTTTTTCATCAGTTATACATGAAAATATATAGTTATTGGCTAAATGAAAGCCTCACTTTTTCACTCATTAAGAAATTCAGGAAAAAACAAGAAAAACCTGAATATTCATTACGTCAACCTACCCATCTTTCCCCTACAGTAGCACAGGCCTGTTTGAGCAACTGCCATCATTTTTTTTTGCTAATTAGCAAAAATCTGGGACTAAATCATGACATTTTATCTTGCAAATGTCTTAATCATAACACGTTATATGCAGTTTTGCAGTAAATGGTTGCACTTTTAATTCATTGTTGGACATTTTCACATTATCGATTAGCTTGGTTGTGAGGTACGAGGCAAAGGTATTGTTTGCATATTTAGCTACAAGGACAATTTGAGACACATCTGTTGCACCAACTTATCTATATCTTTTTCTATTCTATTACAATGTATTTATATTTTAGAAATAGCTTAACAATAGAAGTAGGATTGATGATGAAACTGTTGTTTATTCACGGAGTTATTGGTTTTGTCTGCTAAATTTAGGGTATATTGGCATCAATAATATAGCCTGCTTGTCTATGTTTTTGCCAGCAATTAGCCTGCTCCTACAGGACACCAAATAGAAATTACCCAGAATGAGTAACACTGCAGTCTTAACTACAAAAACGCCCTACTTAATGTATTTTTAAAGAATTTATGTTTGTTCCTCATGTTTTCCTGGTACAGAAATGATCACAGATTGTGCTTGGTGCTGTGATAAGTTTGACAACTACATACACTGCACACGATTTCAGTCCTGAAATTTTCCGGAAAATATCCGGGGGAGCTGTATGTGTGAACAAGAATGTCCGAATCAGTCGCACAGTACATTATACGGACTTTATTTGGCTAGCTCCCTAGCACAAAGTCCAGATAATGTCGGGTTGAGCCCATGTGTGAATACAGCAGAATACTAGCATCTGAGGGTAGCTGCTTCATACTCCTTTCTGTTTGCCTGTATATTGCTTTCCACTCTTTTGTTGATGTTGTGAATATGTCCAAATGCATGTAGAATTGATAGACACAAAAACAGTCACCACCACGGATGAGTCAGTAGCCTCGTTCGCTATCTTCGACGTGCTGTAAACAAAACTCTGCAAAACGTAGCGTACTTTTAGCATTGTGTCTACCCAGGTGTCACCCCTTGCCTAAACCAAATGGAATATTTCCAGTGGGTGTGAACGCATCTGACACTGAAAATATCCGGCTCTGTGCTACATGTGTGAAAGAGCAACTCCGGAAAATGTCCAGACCTGATTCTCCGGACATTTTCTGGAGCTCATATGTGAAAACTTCTTATGGTGATCTAATGAGATGAAGGAAAATGACTTTAAAGACTGAAGCCACTCCTAATCTACAATATCTAATATTGATAATCAACCAATCACCAATGCAAACAATATTATTTGTGCATGTTATCACATTATATTAGCATTTTGTGTACCGTACATTACTATATAGAATTAAAAGGAAGGGAATCCTTTTGTCCTGTCCTGTGTTGACTGGCTCCTCACTGATGTCACTATTTCTGTCCTTGTAAATCTAAAATTCAAATTCATTACTTGAACAGCTGACCTTATAATGACATTGATATGTATTATGACAAAAATGTTATCCGGATAACTTAAAGGAAAATGCTGATTTTGACTGGAAGAGGCCTTTAAAATATCTTTGCCCTACACCAAGAGGTGCCTTTAAAGAAGAGAGTGCCCCTGTCTACACAGAACAGCCAGCTGCCCAGTGATTTGGAATGCATGATCCTGACATTATCCTAATGATTGCCTACTCAGTCATCAGATTTGAACCAAACAGAGTAGCTATTATATAGATTATAGAATTGAAATTCTGGAAATACATCCATCAATTGAACACAAGTGGAATTGTGTTGTTGGCTTCTATGCTACAGCGTCCTATCATATACCATAGTCCTCCCAGTCACCAGATCTAAATGGGCATTTTTCAACACCACCTGAGATAGTGTTTTTCACTAGCTCCTGGGAAAGTGGTTTTACATTCCTCCTGATTGAAATTCTTGACATTGTATTTTGGCATCACTTTCAGACTTGCAAAATTCTCAGCCACTAACACCCTAATATCCAAGTATATATCCAGCTATATAAATGGACAGTGTGTAGAAATGTAAACTGTGGAAGTCAGAGCATCTGCTAAATGCCCACATTAAATGAAAGTTCTGTATTTTTAAGAATATATTGTACAACCTCCAGGTCATTTGAGACCTGCCTTTCCCTATGCTTTTGCTCATGTTGCTAAATACAAAGGAGAATAAGAGTAGTGTACACAATGACTTTGATTAACCCTACTCAGATTGTTGGGTATGCCTATTATTAACTATAAAGTTCTCTGTGTGTTAAGAGAGCAACACATAATATGAACCACAGGTAATCACTGCTAGCAAGCACTTTCTGCCCAGGTTTCAAGTACAGAAGGGCAGAGTGGTGAATAATAATCTCACATACCACCAGGGGTTATAGTGCTCACCATATGGGCATTATGGTATAAGTACCTTTAATATGTAAAAAGAAATACTTATTAAATACTTATAATGCATTGACATTTTCCATACCTGTATTAAGAGAGCAACACATGACACCGCATTACAGCATGCACCTGTGACAAAACGACAAAATGACTGTATCACTCAATGACATGCATGTACACTGTAGGAGTACTCTACGCACTGGATATAAATGATCATTATCACATTATCAACACTTCGTACTAAAATTATGGTGAATTTGCTTTCTTTGCTAAACTTTAATTTAGGTACAAGCACATTTTAAAACCGTAATTTCGGTGTTTCACATAGCTAGCCAACCATATCACTACTACATTGAATGCGCGGCCCGCTCCACTGCCACTGCTACAAATAATACAAATAGCCAATATATTCACCGATCCCAAGTTAATCGTATGACTAGTTCTAGATCCATGGTTACAAGCAGGTGAATAGTTTTATTACATTTTACAAGAAAATCGATATATTAATACTTTTCCTGACACACATACCTCTGATGGACTCCAGCTGAAGGTGACGAAATTACGGTATAACAGAACTTGGTTAATCCAAATTTGACCAAACCATTCCATCGGTAGCAACTTTTGTTTATCTTTAAGACAGGATAAAACCGTCAAATATTACAATACACAACTTGTCTATTTTAACAGAATTTTTTTAAGTATTCATGCGTTACTATTGACTCACATACTTAAAATTTAAAAAGAGAATTCAACCAAGGCTAAAAACGTTTGGTACAGTCAATTGTAAAACCCGCTAAAGGTTCATTAGTCAATCAAATTAACCTGTATTGTGGGTTATTGAGTAAAAACACTCCTACACAATTAAAAGCCTTAGCTTATTGGAGGAATCATCAATTAGCGGCCCGTGGACCATGCTGAAGCACGCGCGCACACACACACACACACACACACACACTTTCTCCAAAACGTGCGTACGCCGATTTTCATGCTCATTTTGGGATTTATAAAGTTGAAGTGAGAGTGTGCGTACCGGTACGATACGTTTGTCCCATGCCTACGCACAGTTAAGGCAAATATTTGCTCTAAATACCACACCCAAGAGACCAAAAAATATTTGCACTACAGTTTCCTTATCTCTCATGATTAACTAGGATCACATTATTATTCGTAATTAATGTTGTTTTTAGCCATAAATAAGTGATAAATTAACAGATTTGAACAATCAGTGCATTATTAGTCCATTTATTTTTTCATATTAATAGACCTATACAGCGTGTGATGATAGCGAGACAGCATGACCATTATGGCTAACTTGGCACAGGATATTGTTAATGGTATGGTTCCACGGGAAGGTCTTCAGGGACCGTTTCGACTTTTTTGCCCATTGTGATGACTGGCTCATGAGTTGATTTCGTTTACCACAAGCTGTGCTCTTGGCACACTGTTCTGAATTGAGGCCGGTGCTGGAGCGCCCTACACGTAGCAACCAGCCAATACCAACCCATCTGCAAATCCTGTCAACACTGGGTTTTCTTGGCCATGGGGAGTGTCCAGCGGGAAATAGCGGACCTAGTAGCCTATATCCCAGCCCTTATTCAGTCATGTCATACCAAGATTGTTGGATGGCATCATTCTTCTGAGCTCAAGGTATATCAGATTCAAAAGCAATTTGCAGCAATAACCGGTTTTTCCTATATAACCGGTGCAATCGACTGCACTAAAATGGCAATTAAGGGTACCATCAGTGTATGAATATGTGTAAGCAAATCGTAGGCATTTCCATTCAATAAAAGTGCGAGAGATTTGCCATGCACAAATGACACCGACAAATGTGGTTGCCCGATGGCCAGGATCATGTCTTGATTCGTTCATACCGGTGAACAGTAATGTTAGAAAACAACTCCAATAATCGTAGCCAGGCGCTCATCAAGGGAGCTCAGGGGTGGCACCCCCGTACCGCAGCCCCATGCTCATTCACTTGCAGTTGGGCAAATTTTCCTCAACCTGATGTCAGACCGTCTTTTATTGATTTCGATCTGCTTGTGGCTCTGGGTGAAGTCAGGTAATGTGGAACATCAGGTTAAGTGGGACATTTAAGCTTTGGGGCTTTTTACTGTCAGAACCATTGAGAGAGACGGCTCTGTTTAGTGTATTAGCACTGTCAGCCAATCACTGAAACTTTTCTTGAATTGTTGCTATAGTAGTAGTTGTCATTGAAAATTTGTTTTGATTGGTCTGAAGTAACTTGGGTGGGCGAGGTCTAGCTTTGAGCGAACAATGATCAACGCAAACACGTGGTAAGCCGACCGACATAGGAAATCGCACTTCAGCGTAGTACGGATATTATACCAATACAAACTAGCTAACAATCTACTTTTTATAATATAATGCATTGATTTACACACAGTTTGAAATACAGTAGCAATATTTTAAAAATCATTCTTTTTTTATGAAAAAACGTTTTTTGTACTGTCCCACAATTACCTGAATGGTAATGGTAAAATGGGGTAACTTTTCAGGTATAAGTGTAATAAATGCAATATAACCATGATTTAACAAACTGTTTTGTTCTGGCATAAATTATAATTTTTGTGGTGTGGTACAGCATTTAGATCTGGAATCTTAATTATAAAATAAGTCAGGATGCAAGTCAGGGAGAACCAAAACACAATCACTGGAGTGAGGAGAGAATGAGGGGTGCAATAAACGAGTACAGGGAGCAAGCAGAGGCAGGTCAACAACCAAAGCTGCGTTTTTTTGGTCAGGGTATGGAATGTGCCAAAATCTACTTTACAAAGACAAGTAAAAGATCTTGTGAGAGGCTCCAGCCATGCCTCTGGCAGAACATCTTATCTGCCAGAGTCATCTGAGAAAGAATTAGCAAGTCTCCTAAAGTTGTTGTCTCAGAGCGGTTTCCCCCTAACCAAAAGTGACATACAAACTGTCGCCTGTGATTTTGTCAAGGCAAAATTTATCAAAGGTTTCACAGACTCCAAAAAGAAGGCTGGTTATTATTGGTTTAAGGGCTTTCTAAGAGGGAACCCAGACCTAACCATTTGGAAGCCTGAATCTTTCTCGGCTCCGAGGGCAGCTGGAATGAATTGAGAGGTGGTAGGGTAGTGGTTCAGGCAGTATGAAGCTTTACTGGACCAGCTTGAAATTAAAGATGTTCCTTCCCACATATGGAACTTAGATGAATCAGGTGTACAGGACAACATCTGGTCCTGTCGGGTTGTGGGAGAAGTAGGGAAACCCTGTTATGAGATCGCTGCATGGGAAAAGGGGGAAGCCACCATAGTTTTAGCAGCCTTTAATGCCACTGGATCATATGCACCACTAATGATTATTTTCAAGGGAAAAGGCTAAGAAATTAGTGGCGTTATGGGTCTCCTGAGAATTGCCATTGTGAAGGTGTCAGAAAATGGCTGGATTAATGCTGAATGTTTGTGGAACATCTGGAAGAAGGCAACAAAAAGCTCCATATTCTGCTCCTAAATGGCACTAGAGGCCATGTTTTTATATGGAGCTCCTTTCCCTAATGAAGAAGCACTATGTTCATGTGATGTGTGATGAGCCATCCACTACATACAACCCACGTGCTACAGCCAGCTGACAAAGCGCTCTTCAAAAGCACTCTTCAAAAGATTTAAAAAAATCTTTTATCATTATCATCGCATGTTTTCTGCATATTTTCCTTCCTCAATTGAATATGAATATCTCACAATTATACATCAAGTGCTTCAGAAGATCAATAACTTGGAACTGTTAGAACCTTTCAGATACAAGTAGATCTTGTTCAGTGGTGACAGAAAAAAACAGCCAATGAAAACATAATATCCCATAAGGCAATGGGTCAGCAAATGCAGTTATTTTCTTTAAGCTGTTTCCTGTACAGTTACATTAAAGCAACAAGGGAGCCAATGAAGAATAATGATACAATAATGGCAAAAGACGCAAGTGCCAAATAAAATATACATTCTGGGCAGAAGCCGAAGACAAGGAATTTAGTAAGCTGTAGCAAGAACATAAGTTTCTGTTTGATCCATGTGCAGACACCAAAACAAACATCGAAAGAAATAACTGGGGAGCTTGACTGAAGAAGATGGCATACATGGTGGGTTGCCAGAGAAGCTAAATTGATTTAAAAAAAAAAAAAAACCCCATACTCAGTTTTAAAACTGTGTAATCCATTTTGATCCTACAAACCTAGACATTGGTCAGGCTAAGGTTACATCGTTTCTTTGCCAGTTTTCCTTGCATTACCAATACATTAGCTCCCCTAAACAATGCAGAGTCACCAACAGACTTCCTACTAGCACTGTCAATGATAGTCTTCCGCTGCTTGAAGGTGGCTCACTGTAGTAATGCATGATTAATGATTGGTAGATGAATGGAGTCACACAAGCAGGTGCATGTGAGGGGTAGGTATCCCTCAGTTACAGGGATATATTTGCAGGTGTGTGTGACAAAATGGTGGCTTGAAAGGCAACTGGTGATTCCAAACTGAAGACAACGTAATAGATTGCATTTTTTCAATTAAATGCCAAAGGACAAAAGAATAATCGTCTTGGAGAATTCTGTCCTGGAGGTATGGTCAAATCTTTTTGTCACTTTATGGTACGGTCAAACCTTTTTGTCACTTTATGGTATTAGTAATCATGTGTTGGAATTCTGTGGCTCAACAATGCTGTTTGAGTTTTCAGCAGCAAGATGTCCCAACATTTGTAATTCTTTTATTCTGCTTTCTGCCCATCAAAAGTTTGGGGGCACCTTAGATTCTCCAAGTAATGTTTGATTTTCTATGTTAATTTTCGATTAAGTCAGAAAGAAAATGTCTGTAAAGGTTTTGTTAACATAAAAAAGTTATTTGCTAATGCTTATGCAACACATATTTATGCAGCACTCATCTTCATGTTCATCAAAGTGTCTTCTTTATTATGAAGAGCAGGTTTTGCCAAAATAATTACTTGACTGTTGTCATTTTCTAAACCGCTGTTAAATGCACACATGAAAATATTGGCCGCACCAGTGGTTAAAGCTTCTGAAAGGTAGCCACTGATGAGTACTTACCTCTCAGCAAGGCTATACAGTGGGTGGGGTGTACCATTTTTCTCAAGGTAATACTTTTGTCAGTTATGTCTTCAGTTTTGTAGTTTTTGTGAATAACAGCGGCAAGACTTAAACAGCTTTCTATTGGAAATGTTCACGATTTTGAATTTATATTTTCAAAAGCTGGGTGTCCCCTGATATTTGATGGGCAGTGTAAATGTGCTATGTTCACTGTTTAATATGTCATGGGACTTCTAGGTCCCATAGACAAGGACAGAGCAAAATGTTCACATGATGTAAAAGGTCAAAGAGATCACTGGGGACTATGACATATTCCACATAATTCAACTAAAGGTTAATTAGTTGTTGAATTCATTTTTGGTAGGCCTTATCCTAATAACTAAACAGTTAATTATAATTTACCTCTTATTTAGATTTCTAGTTAATTCATGCAGAAAAGCCTCATACTGTCAAAAATACTTTAAAAAATACATTTCCTCTTTTTACTAGTGATCACATCAACAGTTATGTATTTCCTTCTTTGAGGACTGAAGAGTTGCCCAATACAGACAGTTACGCAGAGGTGGAAAACCCGAGCATCAGAGAGTAGAAGAACTTCCATGTATTTGCTCCATCCATGCATTAAACAGGCTGAATCTAATTTGCACAACTCTTTAGCCAGATAGATGAGTTTGTCCAATTACTTTTGAGCCCCTAAAACTAGGGGACTATGTATAGAAATGGTTGTAATTCGTACACGCTTAATACTATATTTTTGACAAAACCCTTCAATTAAAGCTGACAGTCTACACTTTAAGCAGATCTTCATTGTTTCATTTCAAATCAGTTATGGTGGCATACAGAGCCACAATGATGAGAAGTGTATCACTGTCCAAATACTTATATTGTAGCCCTGCCGTTGCTTGAGTGTGACCAATCACAAACTCGTTAAGATGGTTGTACGAAATAAGACTGGCCCTGGAATACTATCTGGATAAAACTAAGGCTTTGTGAGGCTTACCCCACCCATTACCAGGAATTAGGAACTCCCCTACCACAGGTGGAGTATTACAGGTGGATTAATTTCAGGGTTTACCAAAATTGTCTGGTCCTCTGTGGGTTAATAACAGCCCAATGGCAATTAAACTGGTTTAAGGAAGCAGAACGAAAAATAAGAGAGTCTTTGAAAAAGGCAAAAGAAGTCTGAACCCACGTCCTGATCCTCCATGGCAAGATAAGTCATATTGTAAAGTACCTATTAGCTAATTAGCTAGACTGCATTGCTTGGCATTTCCAGTCTTTACAATGAGCAATATTAAAGGACTCCACTGTCATGTCCAATACGTAAAACATGGACTTGAAGGAGGCCGAATTGTGAGCCTCCTGAACTGTCAGTTTTCACCTGGCGGAGGCTGCTGCTGATTGGTGGAGCCAAAGAGAAGTGGATTACAGGAGGCTTGTGATTTGCTGCTGCTAACCAAATCCAGAGGGGATACCCCTTTTCTTAATCTGTGTTGGCCCTGGCAGCAGGACAGATTGGGAATAATCTCTAAGAACAACTGCGCTTTACAGATTACTGTAATTCCAGACTCGGCTCCCTGGGGTCCCCTACCCCATGTCTGCCTATCATATACCAATTTAATACTGTGTCTTCAGGCAAACCTGCAAATTTCTTACATCTCACAGCTAGGGCTAGTACAACTGTAGCAAATTGAGAATATATTGATTTGACTTTAATGCATGTGTGCATGTAAATGCACATACAGACAACAACTCTTGATGTCTGGAAACCAAATGTGGAGCTCCTAAACAGTTTGATACAAGCAGAGACAGTCTCTTTTGCTGTGCCACAGTGAAGTGAAAATGTGTGGTCATTATCAGTAACTACACTTAACGCCTGCTGGAACTCTCACGATGTGAACGAGGACGTTGTCATTAGCAGCGGGCGCGTTCTCTAAACTTTCTCGTTCACACATCTCCTAGCAGGGGCGATATTGCGCGCTCCCGTCACTGTCTGGCCATTGAAAACAAAGCTATCTGCGCGATTTCCACTACAGCTGAGGGAATACGATACAGGAATATTTACATATAGACCAAGATACAGAAATGAAAATGGATTTACAGCGAATCTAGGAACCAGCTAGACCGGGGCCTGCTTGGAGGGCAGATAGAAGGCAGGACACTCCCGAATCCGAGGAGAATTTGAGCTTTTTCCGGAGTGCTTTGTTATTAGCTAGCTAGCTTGCTAGCTAGATTGTCATTTTTGTAGCTAGCTTGCTAGCTATCTTGCTGAAAGCGAGAGAAACACCGCCATGTTGTTATCAAAGAGCGGATGTTAAGTAGCCGATTCTTGAATAAAACACGGGATATCCCTGCACCCTGTCCACTGGTTTGAAACAGGGACCCCGAATCAGCGCTGCAGCCGCGGATCCCTCTGTTGTCGGCGACATGGCGGAGCAGAGCTACTCTTCTTGGTGAGTGCGCATAGTGCGACCTGTGTGTTAACTAGGGACACGGCTATGATGTCGATAGCTGGCTGGGCAGCGAGCTAGCTTACTGGCTGGTGAAGATCATAATGATTGTTTTAATCCCTATTTTCAATACAGTCGTATTTGGGAAGTGAGATTGCATTGCATTGTCAATACCGATGACTTATTTTTCTACGGTTGACCCTTTCTTGACCGGAAAGAGCAGTTAGATTCTCAGCTTGCGAGCAAATAATGGTTAGCAATGATTACTGGGAGCGAGCTACCCAGCTAGTTGGATGGCTAGCAGACAACGAAGCTACGGGCTATCGAGCTGTGGGTGCAATAAACAAAGAACGATATGCTATCCAGCCAACTGGCTACTTATGTTAGGAGTATTTCACAAGGGATGTATTTGTAGCGTTGTAAGCCGTGGCCAAAACCGTTTCTCATGACCAAATTAGCTTGTCAGTTACAACCCATGTTAAGGTAGTTGGCTAATATAGCAAGCTAATGTTAGCTAGCTAGGTGGCTAAACATTTTGACATGATTGAGTCAATTGCAATGACCAGTTACTTAAACGTGTATATAGAGTCAAATGAGCTGTCTGGTATATGTAATGGAGGATTTGTGTAACAATAATTTTAGGGTAACGTCTCCAGCTCACACACAAATGCAATATAGGATTCCAATATGAAAACGCCAGCTAGCTTTCTATGCAGCGGCTTTGCTGCCAAGGTAAATACGTATAGCCGGATTGTGTTGGCTATCTGGTGCTAGCTAACGTCGATGACTGTAATCAGCTATTACTAAACGTTGTTGTTTAGTAACGCTAGCTAACTGGCTCACACAAGTAGGTAGCTGAAACAGTAGCCGAGTTAACGTTGTATGGACATGGCTATGGTTTTTGCTTAATCTATCAAAACCGGTTTGGCTGCGTGGTCACACAGCGCTGTAGTTATAATTCCTCATATTTCCTACTATTTATAAAGGCCATTCTGTAATCATAACTAGTGGTTAACCAGGTAGTTAACGTTGGCGTGCTTGCTGATACCCAAGAAAACGCTGGATTGTTCGGTCACGTTAGCTCGCTTTCTGACTTGCTAGCCTGCCTTGTGTTAATTTCGAGCTGTATGTGTCACGCTCGAAATGGTAGCTAACCTAATGCACATTTTTATACGTGTAAATACTATTCAAAGTCTGCATTAAAAATCACTAAACCCGCGCACTGTCCTTAGTGTGGTATACTAATGGGTCATTTTGAATGACCAGTATTTGCGATTCTTTGCAGGTAGCAAGATACAATGATTTCTATTCTGTAAAGACGAGATGATGGCACCCCTTCAATCGAGTACCAGGAGTAAAACGTAAAAGACACCGCTTCACATGCGACATTTCCAGTTAGGGGGAAATGACAACGTCTTTTGTCCATAGGAATATGCAATGAAATCTCACGTATGCCGTTGTCTTTGTGTCCCACCAGTGCAGGAGCTAGTAATGACTTTCAGTCCTGAAATGCTGCTGCTTGTTTTGTCTGTGCCGCTTAGTTTATGGGGCCTAGTCCATAATTTGCAGCATTCTGCCTTTTTAACAGTTAAAATATGTATATATACATTTTTAAAATATAAAGCTATAACAACATACTGTGCTTGTATCACTGCTTTATTCAGTGAAAAGTACATAGTTTGGGTGGACTGAGTTTGCATTCTTTGATTGACTGCAATGGGAAAGTAGAAGTTAGCAAAGAAAACAACGCTTGGCCTTGTGTAAGTTCACAAAGCCCATTATCAAGTGTCAGTCTCCCACAGCCATCAATAACAGCCGTATGCCAAGCTCCTTAGTCAGACAGAACCAGTAATTGCACGTATCCACAGCTGTAGTCTTAAATATGTCTGGAAGGCACCCTGGCTTCATAGTAATAGATTGAGACGGTCTGGCCATGGTGTCACGGCTCCATCTGGCCCATGTGTGGACAGTTGTGTGGCAGAAAAAGTACCTGGGGGGAGCAGTTACCCACACACACTGAGGATGCAAACATATAAAAACACATTGTGTTTTCTGCATCTATTTTTTTTTTATCTCTCTTGCAAATTGCAGGCACCTTTACTTTTCTCCCTGCCCTGCACCTGTATCAGCCATGACTTTTAGCAAATAAGGGTGTTTGCTCAGCATGATAACGTAAAGTCTCACTGGACCAGTGCGTTCAGGCATGGGTGGATTCATACCTTGAATCAGGTAAAGGTGTTTGCATATACTATCTGATTCAGAGTTGATGCAGGTGGTATTTGCCACATCTAAATAACTGTGAGCAAATTGCATTGTGGGTCCCTGTGGTCTGAGCAACAGCTCCACATTTTCTTTGCAATTAAAAAATTAAAGCTAATTACATCAACATTTATCTGTGTATGTGTGGCTATATATTCTTGAAATGGAATGCAGCCATTTTGGTGCTCTCTTTAACAAGAAATAGCCTACATATTCAGTCATCAGCAAAAAATGCAGACAAGAAATATATATGTTGTACATCTAATATGAACGTGTATGTTTGTACATGAGTGTTTGTACATGCGCATGTAAGTGTGTGGATTAATATTTTTAGAAATGTCAAGAGAATGATGTCATGAAACAAGTACTTTGTGTCACCTTTGATGTACAGGGCAAGAGATACGTTTGCTGTCAAATAAGAACGGGGAAGTTGCCAACATATTTGATTGCTATGCAAAATAACCCTTTCTGCAAGTCCTTAAAAGATACATTTCACCCTCTTATCACACTTTCTGACACTAGGAAGTTCTTTGGATTAGGATTAGGATTGTTACATCTCTCTCTCTTCCTTAGACTTTCCATTTCAATTTCAGTGACATGGTTTTATGGATTTTGAAAACAGAATTGAAAAGGCACTGTCATAAATTCACTTAACCTTTAATGGTGAAATCATACAAATAAAATGAAATTACTTGGGCTCATCTGTCAATGAAGTAACAGGATATGTGTCACTGATTAGAAAATTGTATCAGATGGATTTTTCCAGTTGTCGAGGTTACCTAACCGTTGTGGATTTTTCAGTAACCTCTCTTAAAAAATGGGTGTATATCACCACATATTGCTCTGCACATATCCTCTGCTGTATTTGAAATATTTACTTAATATTATTCATTGTCTAGACTGGAGTGAATGCAGTTTAGCCAGCTTTCTCAGCCAGTAGTTTTTAGTCCAGTCAAAATATTTCACATTTGTTTGTGAAAATGTGTGTCTTATGTAGCATGGTTTTGCATGGTAATTTATGAATATTCCTATGTCACACAAATGTATATCCACAAATACCAAGTATAAATGTACAATTGTTTCCAAATTTCCTTCATCTGAGAAATTAGTAATGGTTAAAGAGTCATGTCAGTTTTGCAGTCAGAGTTGCATTCATGCCATATAATCCATTTGCCAGCTAGAGGGATCCTAGTAAGCTGGTTTGTTTCCTATTGATTAGACATATGTGTGGCTGTAGTCAACCATCTCCTTACACCTGCCTTCAACCTCAAAATAAGTTATAAGCCACACACAATATCACCTCTTGGAGTTTAATTAAAATAATGTATATGTTTAAAATGTTGAAAAAAGGTCTCCACTATTCAGTTTGAATTTATAAATGTAAATATTTCTCTGAGTGGGTTAGGTGTGTCATGAGCAGAAGACTAACCAGATATATTTTAAATGATCTGCTCAGAGAAACAATTTTTTTTTTTTAAAACAAGCTGATTGAAAAAGAAAGTGGGTGTTCTAGACGGGCACAGAGTTTTCATCTGGTGGCAGTGATCCACAGAGCAGCGACACTAGGAAGTGCAGACAATGCTAGAAACCGCAAGGCATTTTATATCGAATGGCGGAAGGTGTGAAGAAGCACACTTCAAGATAATTAAAGAAAGAAGATTCACAGTTGGCATTGGTAAATGCTCACAAATAATGAAACCACAGGTTGAGGTGTAATAAAAAAGGGTACCAGACGCGCTCCAAGCCTGCTATAAAAAAGAGGACTAGCGAGGTGTTCAACAGCAAGGACAATCAGACTGTTTAACAGAACTCCTTACCCGGACCATTTCACTGGGACTAGCCCGAAATCAGGAAACGCTGGAGCACTCAGAGCTCAGAAAAAAGACACTTTAATGAACCGGAAAAGACCGACGTTTTGACTTCTTGATGTCGTCCTCGGTGTCAAAAGCAAAGCCACAAAACCGCACCAGGAAGTGTATAAGTAATAGCCCAAGTTCCACATATATGTGGCTTTTACTCTGTACTCATGCACACCTTATACTGAGTAATTGACGGGAGGGTACTTATGTACCTCCTGGTACGGTTTTGTGTCTTTGCTTTTGACTCAGGAAGATGTCGTTGACGTCGAAACGTCAGACATTTCCTGTTGATTAAAGTGTCTTTTTTTTCTGAGCTCGGATTGCTCCAGTGTTCCTAATTTCGGGTTAGTCCCAGTGAAAGGGTCCGGGTAAGGAGTTGTGTTATATAGGTTTGGGTGTGTTGGGTGTGGTCCAAGACCCTTAGTTTAAAAGGAGCCTAATTTACACACACTGATAATCTGTGTGGTACAAACAGTGAAGATTGATAAAAGCTGAAGAATTAAATGTGATTATTTGTGAAGATTCATTTCCTAAAATGTATTTAGTCACTATATTTGACTGTTCCAAGAATTCTGAGAAATGAAGTCCTTCCCCTTTAAAAAAACACAACGTCAGCAAACTGTTAATTTTGACTTGATTTGATTGAAGTATTCCTCTCATGGTGGGGGTGGGTAGTCTGATAATGTAACTGTAATCAGATTACATACTTTTTCTGTAGTAATCCGGGCTCATTAAAGTTATGTTTGTAATCTGATTATGTAATCCAGATTAAATACAATCAGTTACTACATGACACAGCACATAGCCTCATAAATGATCTGGTTTTCATTAGACACTTGCTAAAAGGCTAAACAGGCTACCCAGTTACACACTGAATATCGTGTAAACAATATCACAATCAAAAGTATTACCTAAGAGAACTGGATTGAGTGGTTTGGGAAGGTTTCTGTTTGCGTACTGAAATAAAATAAGGTGAACCAATAAAATTTAAGCTTATCAGTGGAAAGGCTCTGCGTTGTAAGTTGTGTAATTATGGTTATAGCAGTGGCCACAGTGTAACTTATTATCAGGTATGTTAATGACTATATGAAGGTTAGCCATTTCATTCGCTTGTGCGTTCGGCAAACTGGTGCAAAGGGTGAAGTATATGAAGCTGTCCCAGGTGTCTGGCCTATAGACATATCCATCCCTGATGCATCAGCTATGGCTGACCTAAATGCTTGTGATCTTACATCAGCGGGGAAGCCTTCACATCCCATCATCAGTCCTCCAAGGTTACGCGGCGCTAGCATGTGACACAGTTTAGAGACCCACCAGAAGGCAGTTTCCAGCAAACGGTGACGTTTGTGAAAGGACGGTGCCTTCAGATGAACGCGTCCAGGACGTCCTGTTTACCTCATATGCAAATCTGGGGACCTCTCGCTCTGAGAGGAATCACACAACCCAACAAATGAGACACGGATTCTTTTGTATAATCACATTAAATCCCAAAAATGCCCAATATAATTGTGAAAATTATATTTATTTTTGTGCCGTCATAAAAAAAGCCACGAAAATAACCACCATAAAGCAGTTAATCTAAAAATAGCATTAGCTTAATCATGTTTAATTTCCCTTTTGTAATTTCCCTTTAATTTCAAATCATCCAACCAGGCTGCAATTAACTACGAGGATATTTTATGTAGTGATATATATATTTTCAGTGGAAAGTTGTTTCATCATGGTGTAGCAGTGGTCACAGTGTAACTCATCATGAAGCACGTGAATGTCTATATGATGGTACAGCATAATACATGCATAATATTTAAGAAACATTTACTCAACTAAACCCCCCCCCCCCCCCCCCCCCCCATTATCCCCTTGTAAAGTAGCCTAGTCGCATAGGAATGTGACTGGCACAAAACAGAAATGTTTGTAGTATATGTTTGCTCTTAAAAACGGAAGAATACAGTAAAGACAGTGGCATTCAGGCATTTGTACCAATTGTAAGATTAAATGCTGCCATTTAAGCAGCCTGCGATCCATGGTGTAAGAATGTGTTTTATGTACGTTGAGGGACAATGACCAATGAGTGGGTTGAAACAACCAAAACGTGAGTAATGCAGTGGCTTAAAAACAAGGGTGTTTTGAAGAAAGAAAGAAAAGACTCCCTGCAGAATTCAGGTTTTCTGGCTTGAAAGTCTGAAAAAGTTGCAGAGCTCTGAATCTTTCTTTCAGCCCTCTCTCTTACAAATGACTGCAGACACAGTGGCTAACACTTGTCAGTAGCTCTACCTAGGTCACCTCAAGAATACGGTAGTCCCCCTGTATCCACGGTTTTAGCAACCATGGTTTCAGTTATCTGCAGCTTACCGCGGTCCAAAAAAAAAAAAAAAAGGGAAAATTTCAAAAATAAATGGTTCATAAGTTTCAAACCACCTGCCAAGCGGGTACAGGCTGTAGCATAATGAGATCCACCAGCCCAGTCACAAATAAAACAATGCAAATAACAAATAAAATTTCCTCATTGTAGGTTATGTTCAGGTACATGATACAATATTTTTCATTGTGAAATGTGTAACAGTTTTTTCCATTGTTCCTCATCCTTTGAGGGGTATAAAAAGCATGATTTTCATTTCTCCTTCATCCCTTGATACATGATAGTTTTTCATTGCTCTGTCGTCTCTTGAGGGTTAGGCTAAAACGTCAGAATCCCTTTCATTTGAGAGAGAGAGTGCAGTACTGTACAGTACTGTATAATAATGTACAACTTACTTTATTTTTATTGTATTTAATATTGGTGATGTCTTACTGTGCATAATTTATCAATTAAACTTTACCATATGTATGTACGTACATGAAAATCACATTATATATGGGGTCCACAGATGGTTTGCTATTATCCGCAGTTTCAGCCATCTGCAGTAAGTCTTGTAATGTATCACCCGCGGATACAGGGGACTACTGTATTTATAGCTGCATATTTACTTCATTTGGCTCAATTTATGTTCCCGTGCAGTCAGAATTTCCATGATCTTTGTAAATAAAGTTGTCAGTTGGAAAAAAAAAAAAAGACATTGATTGACTTATTCTTCCTAGGTAAGGAGGGGAATAATTTGGTCAAAACATTTGACACTAAAAATATATTTTCAAAAAAAACAACGTTTGACACTGTTTTGGTTTTGGTTTTGGCAATACTTGGTTGTGATTCACTTGGCGATCAGTTAGACACTTCAGCATGGAAGAAAAAAGTCTCTCTCGTGTGGTTCAATCAATTTTATTACTGTGGGCATGATATTCTGTCATGGTCCTTCTCAGGAAGGGAAATGAACTTTTTCATACATTAGCTACTGTGTCAGGTAGATTCCTAACTTCTACCAGCCACTCACTGTTCTACCACCCACTGTGAAAGATAAAATGAAACATAAGCCACACTAAATATGCTATATGTACTATGTTGACAGTGGCTTAGTTTCAAGGAGATAACAATTGGGCTATGGCAAAATGATGCTTAAATCGAAAATACATTCGAAAGAGCAGTGACCTGGAATGCTTAAGAGAAAGCTTATTTTGCAGAATGTTGGCGTATCAACTCCAAATTGCAAGTTATTCTCATGGACTGCATAAAATAATCACTTTAGGAAACAGGTTAAGGACATGCTGGCCAGAGAAATTCTGAAAGATAGCTATGGTACTTAGTTGGGTTCAGGATTAATTTAAGCTCTGACTCAACTCTGCTGACTGGCCTGTGTTTCCTTCTAAGTGAGTTGTGTTCTTTGCAAAATGAACACAACTCACTTAGCAGGCTTGTGTATGGTATGGCTACAGCAAGACAGGGTTGCACTTTCACAACCAATTATATTTACGCTCTTAAACATGACTAAGGAAGCATGTACAGTGTCCACCAGTTCCCAGTCTTTACCAGTTACGTTTATAACTATTTCTGCCTTAAATTGGTTTGGACAACAAAAGGTATAGTATGATGAAACTTGTAGCCTTGATGGGTCGGATAGCAACTAGGAAGAAGCGTTTGTGAGCCTCGCAGACCAGCCACTACACTACCCAAATCAATTGAATCAGGCAGGTTTTTAATTTCCTCTTTAGATGGGCCTACCTGTATACACAGAAGAGAAAAACACGACATCAAAAACGACAAGATTGTGTAGATATGAAAATTGTACACCTTAGAAAACCGTAGCCTGTACTGTGGAAGACTGAAATTATATGTTGAAGCTCCTGGAAAAATGTATGGTGGCTGTTAGCTCATGCAAACGTGATTACAGATGACTCATGCAATTATACTCTGTCCTTAATGTACAGGCGAGTTGAGGGTTTGGGTGTAATTTACAGTACATAATCATATGTTCATTCATATTCATAAATAGGTGACACTATAGACTGTCAGCGGCCTGGCAGGAGGATTATGTCCATGTTTACTCTTGCCACAGCTAGCTACTTAGCGACTCAAAGCACTATCTATAGTGACTTTTTCCAATTGAACACAGACAATGCGTCATGACTCAATTGAAATGGAACTTGACCGTTGAAAAGTGGACCTGTAAGGAAACGGAATTCCGGCCTGTCTGAAAAATGGAATATTGATCACCCACTGCAGTTCTATAGGCTACAGATTGAGCAGTACTACAGTTCAAGGTTTGCGCGTAGTGAATGAGATAGGGATTTTCCTCCACATGTGTGATTCTTGTCACTGCGCTGTGCTATCAGATTTGCCCTCAAAACGGCTGCCATTCAGTGCATAGATGGGAGCTATGAATTTATTGGAATTGAGATGAATCCTCATTGAAAAGTGTTTTAAATCCGTGAAAGCCGGTATACAAAAGCATTCCATTCACATTCAGTGTCATTAAGTAACCTCCCTGCATTGCACTGCAGTACAAACGAGTAGATATTGGTGAATTGTGGTATATTCCCATTCCTAGAAATGTGTGATGCTAATCCTGTCATTCTAACTGGATACAGTTGAGGTTAAGTGGAGGTATCTTACTCGTCAGTGGAGTAGTGCTCACCGTAATCCGTGAGTATTCCAGGACGAGCACCGCAAGGTGTTTTTACCACCAGAAAAACGCAACACATACAAAAACATTTTATGTAAATAAGCGTAGTTTTTAATAAAGTTGGTGTTTTGAACCTCTGCATGCCTGACCCCCCTGAGTGCTGATTTCATTCTGCTTGGAAATGATCTTAAGCGATGGCACTGCCCTTGAAGGACGGGATCAGCTCTGAAAGCTTCACCCAACGCTCTTTGCCAGCCTGATTGCTAAGCAGCTATTGCTGCAGGTCTCTGCCAAGCAGCAGAGGATTACCAAGTTGGTCTTATACAATTCCCACTTGCGGCAAAAGGCACACCACATCGCCCATGTTGAGAATTGGAAAGGTGAACGTCTGCCGTAACTCGGGAGGAGATCAAAGGTCAAAGTTCAAAGGTGACTTTTGATTTGTTAGGGCCTGTGGTAATGCTGACGGCCCTGGATTCCTCACCCCCACATCGCGCTCTGTGGTGGACCAGATCAGAAAGCATGGGTGAAATACGCACAGTTGGCTCTGAATATTAAAGCTGAGGGAACAGGAAAGCAGTAGCCACAACAAGCGGGAGCTCTGCAGAGGGCACAATGCCAAAACTAGGGATTGGTGAGTGAGGTATCATGTCACTAAAATGGGCAGTGCTACTTTTATCTTTCAATCACTGACCCGTTGGAACCAATCAGAAGGTTTTTCTCTTTGCAGCAAAGCATGACTGTCTCCAGTCAGTCAGTTACTGAGACATGTTTTAACTCCACCCGTTTTTTGGTGGTATGATACCTCATTCTGCCATCACTATTGAAAAAGCAAGTGGTGTTTGCATTTTTTTTTCAATCATACCATTTTCTTTCTGGCCCATTAAATGGGAGGATGTTCACTTTGCATCTAATTTTTCAAAGAATGTTTCAATAGTTTTGAGATCAGAACCTCAGAATTGTGTCTTTTTTGAGCCAGGTACTGATTATATGTTTACATCAGAATCGTTTCAGTGTGACTAGTGAATGTGCGTTTTCAAATCTGGGCAGTGTAATGCTGAAAATTCAGCCTATTTAATATAATACTTGAATATAGTCTGTGCAGCTATGGAACTCATTGAATAGCTATGTAAATATTATGGAAACTAATTTAAAGTTCTGAAATTGTAATGGGAATTGATTTTTTCCTTCTGCTGTTTCCTATATATAAGGAGCTGGGTGCCTTTGATCAAAAGCTGTTCTCGCAATTTAAAAAAATGGAAGTTGTGCCTGCATTGACTCTGCACTTCCTGACCTTGGAGACTGTAGCAATGTGTGTATTCTGAATAGGATAAATGATTATGTGTTTGTATTATGTATGATATATTGGATAGGATGAATGATTACATACCCCTTTAGCACTGCAGCAAAGCGAGAGGGAGATGGAGCCAAGAGCTGGCTGACCCGGCACTGCTCAATCGCTTTTCCATTGCATTACCCCCTTACCGGTACCACATCATGTCACCCCCTACGCTGGCATCAGCCCAGATAGAGACGGCTGTCCGGACTCCATGGGAATCTGAAGTCTGAAGCTTTGACTTTGCTCAAACAACAAAACTCCAGTATTAAATTCTGCTGCAAACAGTGGGAGAAAACATCTGTTCCCACCCCTTCTATTTTGTCCCAGGTTAAATGTTTAGACCTGCTGAAGTAGTCCTGCTTGCTTAATGCATGAAATTGCCAGGAATGGACATAGTTTCCCAGTGAGTGGCAGCCATTCTAGGTCTAACTAGAAGCAGGCGAGCATTCTGCAGAAGCCATCGACATGCAGCGGTGCGTTTCCCAGACAACAACGGTGGTCATGAATTACTGCTGTATTACGATGGATCGTTAGAGAAACTAACCTCCTGGTCACGACTGTCCCCAAAACAGTGAGTACGTCGCAAATGGGAACCCCGATGTCATTAACAATGTAGTTTGAACTACGTTGTTAATGACACGATTCAGCGTTTGGAGTGTGTCACTTTGTCAGAATGCTGTGACCAGTTCCTAAACTCAAGTAATGTCATGAACAAAGACAACACCTATAAACACAAACCTGCTTCATCAACAAGACCTTTTGTAACCAACAGATCCGCTGACAAAAATAGTCTTATTTAATGCAGCTTTACTCACGACAGCTGAGAACCTGTCCTGCATTGGTATTACTTGGTCGGGAGGAACTAACAAGGAGCAACACTTCTATCTACAGCTCCAAAGCTGTCACGCAAACCACAAAACTTTACAACAGTGGTTAGAAATGTTTGCTGGAGCGACAGTTTTCAGAAACACCGAAACTGCTATCTATAGTTCTCACAACGGAGGTTATGACCATAGTTAGACAGCAACGGTTTTGGGAAACGCACCCCAGCTTTGCTTCTTGTAAGCCAGAAACGGTTCAAAACACTGCACACCACTGAGTGGTGTTATACTGTTCACTTTAGATGAGATTGAGATCAGGTGTCTTTACTGTGCTGAATTAGGAACATGAATTCTTCAATGAGTAACTTCATGCTTGTCTCCAACTCTTTGAGGATGCACACAAAGATCGTTTGAGGATGCTCAGTATTTGGTTTCACCGTAATGTCTTGTTAGTTCCCTGTCTACTTACTTTGAGGCACACAGTCTACACAATAGGCACATAAACTGGTATGGTACTAGACAAGAGGGGCTAAAGTGGCCAAGTAATAATTTTGTAAGTCCGGGGAAACAAATACAACCAGGATCTAATACTGTGATCAGGAATGAGTGGATAATTTAGACTCAAATCACAAATAAGCCTGACCCACTGGACCCACATATCCATTAATGTAACCATATGTAAACTACAGTTAAATTCTCATTAAATTCTGTGATTCCTGCCCTCTTAGCTGTTTAATGGGCTGTAGTGCTGAACCAGGGTCACATTTGGGTTCCCTGCACTGATCTAACGTATGTTCAGTTTTTTCCTCATTTTAAATGTTTTCTTTATATATTAAAGTATAGCAAAGACTGCTACTTGCCACACTTTTAATGTATTGAGGTCTGTGTAACCAGACACCACTTAATTCTTCATAGCACAAACTTGCAGTAAATATTTAGGATCATTCTGGAAAGTACAACAAGGCCAGAAAGTCACATCCTACCTTAGATAAATTTGTAGGTAATACACAGCAACCAATTTAAAAATATATACTTTTACGTAAATTTCATTTGTCTCTTACCAAGAAAAAGATGTTGATGGTCAACTGAACATTGTAGAAAGTGTGTGTGTGTAATTTCTGTAAAATTTCTGTAAAGCCTAGCTTTAGTCTTTTGTTCTGATTATATTGTGTAGTTAACAGGGATGGACACAGTAAATGTGTGTATACAATGCTGCTTTGTGAGATGAAGGTGATTGAAATCTACTCCATACTTTGTGGTCCAGAACAATCTACAACTAAATTGCATTCATGTTTAGATTGTCGTTAGATTGCCATTGGCCAACGGAAGGTGTTTATGTTAAGGGAAGCCACTCTTTAATCTACTGCATTGTGCATGGGGGCTTTATCATCTTGAATTATGGGAAGGTCTTGAGGAAACAATGATTGCATCATATTAGCATGCACCTGGTTGCCTGAAGCGGTTTTGTATTTCTCAGCTGTAATTCTACCATACACAGAAACCCAGTGTCTCCCACAAGATTGTTTCTCATACCATGAGAGATCCACCACCATGTTTAAAGGCCCCTTCTGGTCAAAAATCATACTTTCAGTTGTTAATTTGTCATTCATTATATCTATCAATGTATTTGTAAAATCAGGTAACAGTGTGTAGCTGAGCCCCTGTAGCAAAGTCCTTCTATCTGAGGTCCGTATTTGTGGCGTCACAAATCTGGGGAGGAAGCCAAAATGGGAGAGGACATAGGGATTCCCCTCCTCTAATTTGTAATGAACCGTAAGTTAAAGCACAGCAGCCAGGTAGCTACAGTATGTGATGGATGACAGCACAAACACTCTTTATTGGGTATGATTCCCAAAAGTTCCATGGCAGTTAACATTCTGTTCTTCATTTTTGTAACTGTAAAACACAGCTAACGTCAAATGTAATGTTAGATTGCTAATAATATAATTTTATGATGGCATGAATTTCACTGGACTCCAGCAACTTCTGTTAAATGTGGAAACGAAACCATGTGAAACCAGGCAAATTCACGACATGGCAGCAGTAAGCAAGGGACAGGTGAGACTGTCTCTTTAAACTACACGCGCTGCCAAGATAGCAGGAAACAAGCTTAATGACATAGAATGTAGATTATGCCCGCTATTTAGATTTGTAATCTATTCAAATTTGTATGAATTACATTTTAGCATTGAATCAGTCATCCCCTTTTCCACATCGATAATTATAGCCTTGAGCTCCAATGTTTTTGGAAAGACAAGATTTCAGGTGATTCTCCGTGCTGTGGTGTAGACAGTTACAGTATCGTCTTGTTTGGGTTGTTGCGTCGGCGTTGTAATTTTCGGGTCTTCATTACTCACACTGGTAGTTGAATTTGCTGTAGCTGCTCTTCTTAGGAAGCGGGCTGTGTTGCAAATGAGCGGGTTCATGCAGTCTGCCATGGTGACGGAAAAGAAGGGAAAAGCCCAGCATAGGTGGAATGCGCATGGGCCAGGCAGTTTGAGGAGCAGGCGGACAGTGCACTGTGGGGGAAATCATTTCCGAATTTACGGCCTGCTAAAAAAATTAACATGTGATTAGGCTGCATGTTATTAGCAAGATTAATGAAGTTAAATTAATTCATATTAAAATAGGGCAATTTACCTGTGTATTGTAGATGCTGGGCTCCAGGGGTAACAGTGTTCAAAAACAATAGTCAGATCAGTTGGATTGTTTCAGACATGGTTGGGCTAAAATTATTGCTGTTTTAACATGGCACAGACAAGGACAAGTGTTCATTGGACTGGCAACAAATGATACTGAAGTTTCAGTTAAGGACACTGACCAAGTTCAGTTTTATGCAGCCAGACTTATCTGCAGTGCTTCGCACATGCTCCAATTCTCTGGAGTGGTTAGGGGCTCCAGCGGACTCACTGTCTGGTACTGCTAAATTAGGGCTAACAGTCTTGTGGGGTTTCTCATCTGATACTACTAATTTAGGGCTGAAAGTCTTGTGGGTTTCTTTCTCTTGTAGGTCAGGATTACCGGTAGGCTACCCAACGACTGAGGAAAATATTGATGCTGTGATGTTTTTGATGGAAGTACTGTATTGTTTGTATTGAAAAAGATTATTAAAAAAAAAAGAATTAGGAACAATTACAAGATCCATAGGTGTATTCGGTTATTAAAATGAACTGGCAGCTGCTTGATCTAAAGCAGTTTGTGTCATTTGCCTGCAGAAATGAAGCATCAGAATAGTTTCATTGGATTGTCATTTGTTATATTTTTTGTAGCTTTCGCAATATAGTTGTGCACGCATGTCATAGTGTTTTTTTTGTCTGAAATCCATGTTAAATCATTCATGGGTCAATAACGGGTGACATTTTGCTTGTGCACCGAAAGTTTTTGCAAGTCTTATCATTTTGTTTTGTTGAGTCTTTATGCAGATGACTCCATCCGATACTGTATTTATGAATTACTGGATTGTCTTTGTGGGCTTTTCCCAATACATCGTCTTAAAGCACAGGCAAGTACACATCACCCCCATTGCACACCCTGGCAGCCACTGCATCTGTTTCCACAGTCCATCTGCTTAGCTGTGCAGTCTGTGTGCGGGTTGCAGGCAGACTCAAACCAAAGGTGTGGCCTCTGCACAGTAACGCAGGAGTATACCTGCAGATGAAGATCCTCCTCCTCTAAGTGTCAGTGGGCCACCCGTATATCTTTTCCAGTGCAGAGGTAACCATCTCTGGCATGCATCATTTGGTGGTCTGCCTCTTGTTTGTCTTTAATTGTACGTTATGCAATAGCAGACCTCTGTTCGGGTTAACTAACACCCAGCAGAGTGGAGTTTTTTGGAAGCATTTCACATAACCTCTGAAATTTGGAGATGTGCTCTTAGATCAAGTGTAATTATAAAATAAGGAGCATGGCACCGCATGCTAGAAATGGTTGTTACTGATTTGGAAATTGCATTTGTGACTCCTGGCATGCTTGTATCTCCCAGCTATGTTGTCATTGTCTCAAGTCAGGATTGGTATAGTACTGTACTGTGCTATAGTAAATTACTGTTTGATTACAAGGGCTCACCCCCAGAGAGCCCCCATAGAGTATTTTGTATAGCCAAAACATTACCTTGTAACTGAAAACATTTCATTTTAAGGAGTTACTTTGTGAACCAAGTGTTGTGGCAAACCATTCATTTCTTGATAGTGTCATTCATTTAGCTGAAATCTGACTCCAACTCTTTGACTCTTATCTAAGAACTCAGTTTTTTTTAAGGTAGCAGAATAGGGTGGAGGACAAAGCAGAAAGTTGTTTTTGTACCTCGCGTACGTTAATACCTCTCTAGTGAGACTGCGATTGTCATGATGTTTAAAGTAACGGCTACCTCTGCCAGGGAGCTGGGCAGACTGGGTTTGGGTGAAACGTGGCTCTGTTTTCCTGAGCAGTGGCCGGTTGTTAGCCACGTGGTCAGACAGGGAAAATCTCTGCCCGCAAAGGCCAACCCCCCCCCCCCCCCCCCACCTCCCACCCCCGGAGCACCCTGCCCAGGCAAGCCCATTCTCCGGTGTGAGGCACAATATAGCATCCTCTCCTTGTCTTTAAACGTGCGCGTTTGTGATGCAGCAGCACAGCAAAAACACATGTGCACACGCACATACACACACACACACTCACACACACACAGGCCTGAGCCAAGACCCAGTCTTCACTAGGCCCTCTTCCACCTCTAACTCAGCACTCCCTTTCTTCCGCTGCCAGCAGTGATATATACCTGGAACTGTGGGCTGGGGGTGGGGAGGTGTGGCCTCTGGAGGAGGGCCAGGATAGAGTGTGAAGCGAGACAGGCCCCTCCCCCCTTTCAGCGTCTGTAAATAGCTGCGGCTGCAGGACTTGGCAGCCCATTCAGGTGTGGCTTTCGGGTTGCGGTCAGGGCCAGACCATGGACCAAACAGAGTGCTGGAGGCAGGGCAGGGCAGAGCACATGACCTTTAGGCACGCCCCTTTCGGGCCTCTATCACCTGTCCCAATTCCAGCACCTTTTTTCCACTGCCGCGGCAGTGACTGGGCCTGGTATGGCTGGCTCCACCCATATTCGGAGCTGTCACCAGAAAAGCACACATCAGTTTGTACACTGCAAGCCTAGTTAGAGAGAAGCCGAGGGTGAGACAGGTGAACCACAAGCCAATACCTTATCTGTCCAACCGAATGTGAAATTCACAACAAACATTGTTTGAGGGATCATTTGTTTGAGGAGAATTTGCATTTTCGAACCTATGCCCTGGCCACAAGTATTTATACTGACAACATATCTGCAAATTTTATTGTCCAAATTGAAATTAAGGAGTGCGAGATGGAGAGTTTTGTTAGACCTTTTGTTTGTACGCTTGTTTAGTTTTCTATTTTTCTTTTATCTGAATTTATTATGACCCAAGCCATGTTTAATAAGATTAACCCTGGTTGTGTTCACATTAATATTGTTTTTCCACAGTTGTAAGGATTAACATTTTAAAAACTATCTAAAAAATTCAGTTAACCCCAGGAAATTTTTTTTTATACAAAAGACCTTTACTAAACCCTCAACAATATTCTCAGCAGCCGTTTTAATTTCCATAATCAAGCCACCTGTTTCTGTTTGTATGCTCCACCTGCACGTCGGCGTAAGTACTACAAAAAAGACAGCAAAAGTGGCCGGGAAAAATGCATCACTCCTGAATAAGACCGTTTGAGGGAAATATCAGGCAGACCTGAAGGGCTTCTCTTGGATACCCTGACAACCAAGAAAACAGGAGCATCACTTGCTGTCATATTCCAATTTTATGTTAAACAGCTTGTTCATTTTATGACTAATCAAGTTAAGGATCATTATTCAGAATATTTCTTGTTGCTCCAGTAAGTGTAGCCTGTAGTATATTAAAAATCAAAACAACTATACATATGAATAAAACTGTCAACCTCAAGCTTTTTCAACATATTATGCTCTTGCAAGATGATCTCTGTGCTGCTAGTACAGCTAGAAATGACTGTGCAGGGCTTCCCTGCAAAATTGTGTGCACCTTCCAGTGACTGCAGTTTCTGCTCCTAATCATAAAATTACCAGCCCTGGGCAGCATTGTGGACACGTGTCAATCGTCCATTCAAGAAAAGCTCATAGGGAAGCCACTTTCCTTTACATACATTAACAGGGGGAAAAACTTGGGTGTGATTGTAAGACTAAAGAATCGTCTTGTCTGCTTCTGTTGCGCAGGGTGCAAACCCACATCCTCTGGAAGTTAATGACTAATGAACAAGAAGCTCACAAGCTTCTTTGATAAGTTGATATGCGGTTCTTGTATGCCGTTCTGGCTCACGTTAATACCGATAACCACAGCGGGTTATTATTTCACCACTACAGTACTCCTGACTGAGTTCTGGGAAGGGTGGAGGCCTAACTCTCACTACAGGTCAAATTCCCCCTGGATAAACAGCAGACAGGGAGGAGAGGGAGAAGAGACGGATGAGATTAGCTTCTGTAGGTCAAGCTCTCAACTTAGGACTTCTTTGCACTGTACCTAATGTCTCGTGGAAGCTGCCTTTCGAGGAATCCCACTTCAAAGCCAAAGCCACAAATTGTCTTGACGCATTTTACCCTCAAATGGCATAGGACCATTTTTTTGTCGGTGCCACAGGAAGAGAACCATATTAAACTTATGTGCGTGCAAATATAGGTCATGCGTGAAATTGCTTGCCAGACCACAACCACAGTGGTGCATTCAAATGCACGTTAACGTTTTCAAAAATACTGCCTGTATGTAGCGCTGAAAAACATCTGCAACGATGGGTAACACTTGTTCCACTAATTTACAGCTGACATGATTTTATTCAACAGAAATCTACCAGCAAATACAAAGTTGTATTCAAAATGGCATCCTATTTATAGCATATAAATGAAAGCAGAGTTGCAGTTTTGCTCTGGCTTTTGCTTGTCTACTTTATTTTGAAGTACAATGTTTGTGTTAGTTCTGATTACAGATTTAAATTAAGCAAAACAATTTGGCCCATTCATTTAGAGGTCTTTCCATGTCAAGTAACCTAAGGAGAGTTGAGTGGCCGCATACAGGGCTGTGCGGTATCATGAGTATGGCAGTATTATCGTCATTTTCATTTTCACGATACATAATAATTTAACCACGATAAAAATGCATTTAGCTTGATGCATTTAGCTGACTGATGTGTTTGACTTAATTTCTATTTGCATTCGTTGAAAGCCGCCTGTCATTCAGACCTGAGACCGCCAATTCTATCGGAATATGTTCTGTTATCACCAGAATTTATTGTGATAATATTTTAAAGGCTTATTGCCCAGCCTTAGTCACATCGGAAAAAATGTAACCGTATGAGCAAAGGTGAACATCTTTTTCCTATGCGATTTCTATAAATATTGATATTTTCAAAACCGCGACACAACATTTTACCAGAATTAATCTAATGATTGTAAGGATCAGGAGAGTCAGTCAAAAACTTTCAGTCAAAGCTCTGATTACCCACATGTTAATATCTAAAAAGCACATCATATCAATTTTCTATTAGTTAAGCGTTTTACCATTTACAGTTAAATTCTCAAACTATAGATGACTGCTGTGGAGAAAATAAGAAAACACATGGAGCCAAGATGGCCAGTTTTGTTCACATTTATTTAGGCTGATTTTTTCTTTGTGACCAATCAATATTTTCACAAAAATGCTCATACATCATCTTTGAAATCGCTATGTACCATAAGGTAAAGTGGCTTGGCGGTCTGTAATTGATGGTGCCAGGCCCTGGTGATTTGACATGGAATACCGCATAGATGCTTTGTATACATCCACATAACTTTCGAACCTGGACTGGCCTTTTGATGTTTCCCTTAAGACTATCGAAAGTACAGTGAAAGCAGGCATCCACGACAGACACCAGCTTTGAAATTATAGAGTAAAGAAGGCCTTATGTAAGCCGTTCATTACGGATGGTGACGCATAGCTCTTTGATGCTTTCATTACGCTGGCCATCACTGTACGCTTAATTGTGAAACTCCCCATTGTTTTGACAGGGTTAACCACGAAACGGGGGTGTTTGTAGATTTCTACAATTATATAATTATATATAATTAGTTTTCCTAGGCCACAAAAGTGCAACAAAGTTCACATCATTGTCAGTATTTAAATCCCTCTCAACTAAAAAGGCCAGTTGCACTTAATTTCTCAGCAAGGGACGCTGCCTCTTCCCAAATCCAAAATTATAAAGATTTTCCCTGTTGCCTGCAAAAGGACATGCGCATCTGAAACATTAATGTGAGAAATTTTTCTCTTGGAAGCAAAAACTCCCATCATTAACCTGCCTCAGGTGATTTTTTTTGACATTACAAAGAAAAATACATAGCCATTTTCATAAGAGAGTGATACTATTAAAAACATTGGATTGCAATGTTAGACACAAGAGCTTCATTTCACAAAGTAGTGAAATCCTCACCCATTTCCTTCTTAGGAAATGTGTACTACCAAATAAATTATGTACACTAGAGAGGCAAAAAATCTATATCTTATCTATGTCATTTAACAATATGAATAAATATGTACTGATTTCAGTGTTCTCTCCAGGTTTTTGGAGAACTAAGATTTTTTTTTTTTTTTTTTTTTACATAAACCGATGTTTTGTATTTCCAGAACCCCAAAATGGAATTATACCTTAAAGTGAATATGGTATTGCCAAAGTCTGCTGCTTTGGGTAAAGTATACCTACACTACATGACCATTGCAGCCAAGAACAGAATTGTTCCTCTCTCAGTTCTGCATTTTCTTAATGTTCAAATCCAAAACATTTTGCATGGCTAATTGCATGCAGTGGTGTTGGACAGGGAACACAGTGCAATGCATGCCAGGGTTTATCTTAAAGAACCTTATTTGTCTCGTTATGTTTCTTACCTACAAAATGCAGTGAAGCATGCATACTCTTACCTTTCACATATCGGTTCCATGAGACAAATCGTACATCATGTACGTGCTTCTTGAAAAATGGACACTGGAACCAGTTTTTCAGTGCTAGGCAGATAAAAGGCTAGCTACAGAACATGTAGAGTCTTTGGTACGGGTTCTGCAAAATGCCATGTGGCTAAATGTTGAAGAGGACAATTTCACTAACAATAAAAAGCCGTAATGGGTAGCTGTATGAGAACTACCAAAACCATTTTCTCTCTCAAACATATCAGTTCCTTCGTAAGAAGTTTTGGCAAATTGTATGAATCAAGCACAAATGCCAGTATTTATAGGGTAAACCACCACTCTTTGTATTTTAGGCTGTGTTATTTGTGCTGACACTGCCATGAACAACTTAAAATGTCAGCATCTGTCCGCCTTTGCTAAACCTTTCAGACACTCATTCTGTTTACATGTCTCTCTGCGTCTCTATCCAGCCTGTCTGTGGTGGAAAAAGCCAGACCTCTCTCTGTGGTTTCCTGGTGAGAAAGGTGACACTTAGTTTCACTGCTTGTTGTCATATGTGGGACACAAGTGCCACCTCTGTAGGTTGGCACAAAAATGCAGAGTTACAGAGAAGACCTGGGTACCAGTGCAGGATTGAGAACTGTGAGTAGCCACCATTGCCCAACTCTTCCCTACACTGGGTCAAAATAGGAAAAATTACAACATTTTAAAGTATTATTAATAACTAGATAGAGTTCCAGCAGAAACTCTGCTTACCAAAGGCTTGAAGAGTATGCTTAAAACTGTACCTACTAGAACTTTTAAGTAGCTTTGGTAGTATTGTTAGTAAGTATATAATTAGTATATTAAAACTTCTAGTAGGTACAGTTTTAAGCATACTCTTCAAGCCTTAGGCAAGCAAACAGAGTTTCTTCTACTAGAAGTATTAATATACTCATAATAAGTATATTATGAGTATATTAAAACTTCTAGTAGGTACAGTAAGTACTAAAGTTGAAGCAGTACTAGAGTACTAGAAGCAGTCAAAGAACAACAGAACTTTCAGTTCAAAACATGAATTAGTCATTTTAGGTCATTATACATCAACAGCGTTGCCGTGTCATAATATCTGCAAGGCTACAGTATCATACGTGTACACAATACATTATAATATCTGTAGGCTACAAGACAGTATTAATATAAACAGCTGTATTTAGCATCACGCTTGTGAAGTCTGTACTACAGGGTGTGCATTAGTTGTTTGCTAGCAAAAAGGCAAAACAGCTAGCTAATCTGAATTCTAACCGTAACATTAGCGGCTAACTACACCCATTATAGATAACATATAGGAACAGTATTTACTATGGTAGTAATACCAGCAGTGGTAGTAGCGGTAGTCAAGGGACTACTGCAGAATTGTATTGAATCCTACTGAGAGTTAGTTTTGCCTTGCAGATTGATTCCACAAATTGTTTGATTCACTTATTAACAACAATTTGCAGATTTAAATTACAATTATTATCTGAAATGATAATTAACCATGTAAATATATTTTATTATTTTTATATATGTACAGCTTTCAGGTGTTTTCTGTTCTTTGTCACCTGCAATTATTGTTCAGAGAGGTAATCTCATAAGAGGTAAAAGTATACCGTAGGTGCATTCAGAGCTGCTGCACACTAAATTTATTACATCCTATTTACCCAATAGATCGATGCACTTACAGTTATACCGCGCATATATTAAACAACCGTTATTTCCAACTGTGCTTTGTGATTGCCTGAGACATTGAGAAAACGATTCTAAAACACCCAGACCTCTGCACTGAGCATGCACATACCATAAGCGCATCACATCATTGTCACCTTCTGGCTGACTGACCAATCAAATCAATCGAGAGGACCGACTCTGAGGAGAAGCAGCTTGCGAGTCTGGTGTTGAAAACCAGTGAGCAACTGCTCAAAACTGCACACTAATTTCTGTTTTTAACAAATTATAGAAAAAAAGTACAAAAACATGAATGGCTGGCTGCTCTCTCACTATCTTGACTAAAATGTTTTGGGAAAATTGGTACATTGATTCTGAGGCACTGTAATAATAATTTAAATGTAATAATATTCTGAATTTCATTGTGAGATAAAGAATTTCACAATAATAATGCAATGAATTTGTTCCAAGAATGCCGCAGAAATTTCATTCAAACAAGCAGCTCCTTTTTCCCCTCTACTCTAGGATTTTGTCACAAGCATGTGATGAATTCTGTGGCACTGGGATCTGTATAACAGTTTTCCGTAATTAAGCCACTGTTTATATGCTCCACCTGCACGTCAGTGGCTTTATTTTACCTATATTTGTGTTTTTTTTTCTTCTGTCATTGTCTGCAGCCTTTACATTTTGTAAAATGTTTTTTTATTAAATTACCAAAATAAACTGTAATATTCAATCACAATGCTTACAGAATCAGAAACCAAATATCGCCGTAATATTGAATCGGGAGGTCTCCAATTCTCCAATTGCCACCCCTATTAAATGCTACCCTTGGTTTTTGAGGGGGAAAAATAATGTAACAGGAGTAGGCTACATTTAATTACTTCTGTTCAGCTCAGGTGGGAAGCTGTTGTTTATATGTATAGGTACTGAAATGTATAGGTATAAATGTGTATGAAGGTATAAAACTTTAGAGGTATGAGTCTTTTTTTTTTTCTTAAACATGGTTCAAAGTTTTAAAATTTGAAAAAAAAATTAGAAAACTAGAAAAAAAAAATCCAAAAAAAGTGTTGACTCAGGATATTTATAGAATTGTGATACTTACAGAAATGCGATACAAATCGAATCAGCACCAAGGCATCGTGATAATATTGTATTGGGAGGTCCCTGGCGATTCCCATCCCTACTTTCTGTGTATTTTTGCAGTCTCTGCCTGCCTGGCTGTCTGACTCGACAATTGAATATATTAGTGAACATACATTTTTCCTCATGGAATTACATTTAGCCCAGTTCAATTTGTTTGTTACACTGACATGGTGCCTGGCTTGGTTACCTTAAGCACATGATTATGTGTTGTCTAAATGCTGCAGGGAAAATATGTAAACAGAATTAGTGAGAGATCGGGTCTGGTTCATAACACATGAACAACAGAATAGCAAAAGAGAGTTATTGCTTACTTTTCCCTCCTCCTCACGGACAGTGTGTTTAAAATGTACTGTGTGGGCTCGCAAATTGGGTTTTGGCATCATGAATCAAGCGATATGCAGAAAGTGTGCGTAGAGAAAGAGGAACAGGGCGAATTACTGTGCTTGCGCTTGTTCATCTGTACCGTCTTTTTTTAACTATTGTTTTTTTTTTTTTTTTTTCCATCAGACAAAATAAAGATGGCAGTTATTTTGTCTGATTCAGACCGGATGTGATGGTATGACTAAGCTAGGTGCCGTTTTGGACTGTTCTTTGTTTGTTTCTGTTATTCACCAACAGGTGGTTGGTTACAGCCATCACATTTGAAACTTTTGGGGAAAACATCTGACAATTAAAGATTACAGCAGTTGAGTTAATACCAGATGCAGCTGAGCTTACTCTGAAATATAAATGACGAGGGGGAACAAAACAGGAGCTGTTTTGCTGTAGTCATTGAAAACCACAGTTTTATTCTGTAGAATCATTGGATTCAATGTTGAACTGTACGTACAGTTTTTGTGTTTCTTTGGCGTCTTTATGAGCAATATCATGAATAAAAGGCTACTCGGTCGGGGAATATGAGTTGCTTTGTCGAGGCAATATTTCACATTATGGTAAACATTACCTTATCAGAATAAGATTCACATTAATTTGCATATTGCCCGTTCTAAAATCATAAACCCAATCACATTTCTGACAGTGTGCTATCATAGTAATTGAAGTGTAGGATGTATCACAGCTTGCCCATTAAAGTAGTCGTGTCTCTGGGATCATTGTGTACATTACTCTTCACAACCTTTTACAAGAACTATCCATTATTTTCTTTCTTTTTAAAAGTCAATATATGCAGTTTATTGTTATGATTTAATAGGGATCAGAAAATGAAAAATGCGACACCGGCTTAGCATTACACCTAAGGAAAGAAAGATGCAGTGAGAATTGTCACTGTAAAGGTCAATGGGAAAAATAATGACAGGAATGTTAAAATGGGGGGAAGCGTGATTAATCGATGATGTCTTTCTCTGTGCGAGTAGCACGTTAGCCGGTTTCTTGCCCTGACCTTGAGCAGAAGACTGGTCGGCGGTGTCTAACCTCCCCCCTCCGTTTCTTCGCAGGGCCTACTCCCTTGTGGACTCCAGCCAGGTCTCCACCTTTCTCATCTCCATCCTCCTCATCGTCTATGGCAGCTTCAGGTTCGTATCGTACCCTGGTGCTGTCAGCGGAAATACCCAGAATGCTGTACAAAGACAAAGGCGATAGAAGCCGAAAAAACCATATGTCTTCAATAGAATACAGTGTTGGTAGGCTTTGACTTGATAATATTGATAGCAGAAAATAAATATTTTATCCATTTCAGTAATTGTCTGGTTTTGAAAAGGTAAGGAAGTACACATTCATGGTTGTATTCTTTCAAAAATAAAATCTTACCTGGAACTGTGAAGATTTTAATGTATTTTTAAGACATAATTTAAAAAAAAAATCATTTTGTAGTCTTTGCCGGAGACCCCCTTGCTCTGTGGTTATATAATGGTTGAAACTCAGTCTGCTGTGAGCAAAAAGATGTTTTAGGCCTGTTAGAATTATATACTCTCTTTCCTCATGTACAGACTCTACTCTGAGTCATATATCACATTGCAACTGTGTGCTCCAGTAACTTGAAGTAACAGAGTTGAGACAAGAGATGTTAAATATTTATTGAATTCATTATCCAGAAGATTTTCGTCAAAGTGAAAGCCAAATACAAACATTAATAATAAAAAAAACATTATTATTTCTGTGAATAGGTGCTATTTCTGAAAGACAACACAGCTCCCCAGTGTTTTATCCTGAGTTGTCTGTGTGAACTGGCTAAATTATTTATCAATATTGAGAAAGCTGTAACAGCACCATCTACAGGCAGGGGGAGTGACCTGTTAAAATCCCACGTTTTAGTAATGAGGAAGTTTGCTAAGCCCCACTGATACACTCATACTGGCTCATACGCACACACACACACACACATGCACGGAGGCACCCCAGGAGACCCTGAGAAATACACACAATCCATTTTAGAAGAGATATGACCAGCGGAATGCTGCAGAGGGCTTTGTTGAACACGAACACCATAAACTCAAAAGTATAAAAACCCAGCTCTGGAAAGCACAGGTACATGGGAATGAAGAGATAAAAAGGCTGAAACGCAGAAGACACCTCTGCTGTGGATTGCCGGTGGGGCACAAGAGCCGCGGAGGATGAGGCTGTCCGTTACTACGGGAACGGAGCGTGTGGCAGGACGCTGCACTATGCCTGCGGTCAGAGCCAAAGGCTTGGGGAACATGAGAGATCGCTTTCGTACTTTTCAAATATTCCCACTCTCCCGACCCTTCTAGATCGTTAAACATGGACTGCGAGAACCAGGAGAAAGACAAAGACGGGAATCCCTCGACCCCTGGTACCTTCAACAACAACACCAACAACAGTAAGTATGACAGTGAACCTGCATAGTGAGTAGCAGATCTAAAACTAGGTCAGAGTTCTCACTGCTTTGCGTGTGTGAGTGAGTGTGGGTGCACTGCTTCACTGTTCTCTGTGGTCACTCCCAGGTATTCAGACCATCGACTCCACACAGGCCCTGTTCCTGCCAATAGGGGCCTCTGTATCTCTCCTCGTCATGTTCTTCTTCTTCGACTCTGTCCAGGTGGTCTTCACCATCTGCACCGCAGGTACCTGAAAACTGGCCGACCAAAACCTCAACGTGAACTGTTCACCCCTTCCTTCAAATATGAACTCTCATAAGCTGCCATATTATAAAGACAGTGGTTGACAGTGACCATCAACCTTGTAGACAGGAAGTGTTCACAGAGACTAGATGTGTTCAGATATGTATCTCAAAATACTTTAAATCTTAAGGTCCTACATTCGAAAATAGTGTTGCAGATCCCTGAGTTTCACAACAAATCCATTAACAAACAGAACATGTAGTAATATAAAATAATTTTTTGAATTTGTGTTGTGTTGAATTGGTATTTTTAAAGAAGAGACATCTCTTTATATTGCAGAACTTTTACTGTTGTCTGTAGACTGTTTTACCCTGGTCTGGCTGACACACCATTCAGTCCTCCTCACCATTGATGCCTTCCTCCTGTAAACCATTTTTTTTTCTCTCTTTCTCTCCCATCAGTCCTTGCAACAATAGCGTTTGCGTTTCTCCTGTTGCCAATGTGCCAGTATCTGACCAGGCCCTGCGCTCCACAGAACAAGTAAGACCCCTTCCCCACTGAAAGGAGAACTTCACAAATATGGAAGCTTTCAATGTGTTTTCCTTCATCTTATTTTAGTACAAAGGCATAGATAGTAGAACCCCAGAGATATTGAGCTCAGTGTTAAAGAAACTGTGTGCAACCAAAGAGATATGCAACCAAAGCCCAGACATTTAAAACATTTCCCATTTTCAATTTCAATATCTGACACAAAAAGCAAGCAAAAAACGTGACACACTGTCTTTCCATTGATTAAGCCAATACAAAATACAGTCAAAATTAACATCACTTCTGCTAACAGAATAGAATTTGGAAAATTTGGAAAAGGAAAGTACTGTGTACGGTAAGCATTCAAACCGGTAATTGTACAATCCATTTGTAAACACCTGGCCTGTCAATTTTATTATATTATATTATTATACAATAATTTTGTGTTGCTCAGGGAGGGTAGCATGTGGGCTTGGAGGGGCAGGGTGCACTGGCAATATAATGGTCATAAAAACACTGAAATATGTAGCCCTCTATTTATAATCATGGTAATAAAATAATAAAGTTGTAAATTATACAAATATTAATCACTTCCTATTGATAACAGAAGTTAAAAATAAACCACTGTTTACGTTAATGTATGTATTGTGCATGACAGCGCTTTGTTACTTCATTGTTTCTGTTTAGCCATTTAAGCTTAGATTGTAGCATTTTTTTTTGTGAGCACAAACTCAATTGCATGGGTGTTTTAGGCACCTGTCAACTAAGTACAACAGTGACTGTGTGCCAAATTAGCTTACAGGAGATCCAGATACTGTATTATTCGTGTTTTTAAAAGGAATGTTTATCTCTGCAAAATGAGTGCATAGTGTACATCGTAATAGTACACACAACTGAAGTACAATGTGGTAGTATGCGTGTGTTTGTGAAGTTCTGGTTCTGCTGTGCATACTTTTTGCAAATATAATTCCGCTGAAATTAATGAAAATAACTTTTCTCTGCAGCTTCAAGTTTAGCTTAATGAAAATACACGCTTCCATATTGCATTTTTCGCTCCTGACCCCGACTAAATTAGAATAGTGAGGTAATGTAGCAGTAACCTGTTCCACTGGTTCACAACCTTCCCGTACGCAAGCAGAGAGTATGACCCACATATATGGCACAGTTACCGTTTCCATTCAGAGGGCCTGAAATTCCAGGGTAAAAGTCTACATCTTATGTATACAGCCAGAGAAATCTAACCACCCGGGCTCAGTCCTTACTGAATGTAACCAGGTGTGTGTGGGTGTGGCTTTCCCGCATTCCCTGTCATACCAGTTCCAGTCCTATTGCCACACATAATCCGAGCAATTTGTACACACATGCTTGGCCACAGATAACCCAGGATAGGAGGGCAGTTCTCACGGCATTATACACTACGAGCTGTAGAGAGATAGAAGAAATCTGTTCAAAGCACTATCATAAGAAAACAAAGTTAGAGTTTCTCTTTTTTAGATTTTTTTTTGCCTGTGTTACAGGACACAGGAGAGGGGCCTGAGGTGAAACACTGCCAAAAATGCAAATGTAATTCAGTGGCTTGGCCTCAGCCTCCGTTGTATTACCAGCCATAATAGGGAGTTTATAGCAGTGGGTCACACTCGTCGTTGGCAAGCCGAGTGTGATTGTACAATAGCCAGTGTTCCTTGGATTACAGATGAATACTTTTAGAGTATTCTAAAAGTATTCATCTGTAATCCACTAATTTCAGAAGCAGGCTTGGGGCTCCGAGCCTGGCAGATTTCACCTGTGAGAGATGTACCTTTCCTTCAGTCTGCCCGGTCTGCCCTAGCTCTCTCCTGTAGCACTGTGTGGCCTCTTGGATATAAAATTATGTCTGGCAGGGGAGTGTGTGCTTTAGCTACAGTGATCCTGTTATGGGTTGGACCTCAAATTTGGGAGGAAAAGAAATATACAGTATTTCTCTCCCAGTATTTTTAGAACTACCAAATGGCAAATGCAAAACAAAGCAAAGGCAGAACCACCTAAGCTAGTTCAATTGTTTTCTTTTTTAAAGTATTGTTTTTTTTTGTTTTTTTGTTTTTTTTTGTGAAAAATGGTCACAAGAATGTGGCCTTTGGTTGAACACTCTTATCTGTGAACGTTGGAGAAGACGGTGTCCAGCTGTTTGCAGACGTTGCTGGCAAAAACACACCTCTTGAAGGAATTTTTTTCACTAGACACAAAAAGTCCCATTGACCCCCACTTAATATAGCATGAAGCTGGCATGTTTAATTAGTGTAAGGCTTAAGGAAGTGGACTTCCCCCTGTGACCGGTTCCCTTCCACAGGATCTCCTTTGGGTGCTGTGGACGCTTCACTCTGGCCGAGCTGCTCTCGTTCTCCCTGTCCGTCATGCTGGTGCTCATCTGGGTGCTGACGGGACACTGGCTACTGATGGATGGTGCGTACTGAGTGTGTGAGTGTGTGTGAGAGAGAGAGTGTCAGAGTGTGTCTCCTTCAGAAATTAGCCCCCAGTTAGCATCTGCTAGCAGCCAAAACCCATCAAAACAAAATCACGAACGCATCATATTATAAACATAACATATTATTTAGTTCCATTACATATACGAGTGAGTTAGCCAAGTGTCAAAGTGTGTGGAATTAGAAGCCAAGTAGCTAGTTAGCAGTGTTTCTTGATAATTTCTGTTTCAGGAACATTTGTGAGCATTTATGATCATCAGGTCAGCTAAAGTCTTACTGTAGTCAGAAGTTAAATACAGTCATACTAGTAATACTACAGGTATTTATAGTAAAGAATTTTCATTTGACTCAAGTTAGTGATATTAAATCGGCTACATATTGCATTACAAGGACACTCAGTACCCGCACGAAAGAATCTGCTTTCAGACACACAACCATAGGCCATGGCATGTCTGTAAATGTTTAAAACTTTTCAGTTTCCTGCAATGATGTAGAGATTACTGAAGCTTTTCACTGTGTTTCCTGCAATGATGTATAGATTACTGAAGCTTTTCACTGTGTTTCCTGCAATGATGTACAGATTACTGAAGCTTTTCACTGTGTTTCCTGCAATGATGTACAGATTACTGAAGCATTTCACTGTGTTTCCTGTAACGATGTACAGATTACTGAAGCTTTTCGCAGTGTGTCCTTTAATGGTGTATTGGGTAGTTACAAAGCTTGTTGGCCCATGTTTCTCTCCTCAGCTCTGGCAATGGGGCTTTGTGTTGCCATGATCGCCTTCGTCCGGCTGCCCAGCCTCAAGGTCTCCTGCCTTCTACTGTCGGGCCTGCTCATCTACGATGTATTCTGGGTAAGACCCCTCACTTCCTGTTCAGTCAGCTGAATTTACTTGCAGGCTTTTTTCTTGCTGCCTGTGAAGCACGGTTATAGGGTGGCGGGTAAAATGTTTCCTCATAATACACATTACACAAGAAACCACTATACATTCAAGTTTTTTAACCACAGCAACCATAGTTAACCAAATGAAATAACACAAAACTCCACTTGTATTGTGCCAGATCTTCTGGAATCAAAGTGTCTGAAACTGAAATGAACAACACAAGAAAGTGAATAATTCATGCATGAATGTACATGCTATTGCCATGAATTAAATGCATAAAATCCATGAAATGCTTGCATGGGTGAGCTTAGTTCATCATTAAAATATTCAGACACCCAACGAAAACAGCAAGGAAATGTTCATATGGGATTGCCGCTCCATATTTCTCTCTTGCTGGAAAGATTGGCCAAAGTCTTTCCAGAGGTTTTTCTTTGCCCTGGCTGTGATTGCCGCCTATGCTGTCACGACCGGCTCTCCTGAAAGGGCTGGTTCCCATTCAGTACCAGTTAAGCAGCGGCATTGATTGACTTAGTCATGAAACTTTCTTGAGTTGCTTACCAACTCAAGCACTGCTGTAATTCGATATTCTACAGGTCTCCCATCCATGCACCAACTTGATAATGAAAAACAATTCAACTTCATATCATTACAAAGTTTAATAAGTATTCACAAATTCACAAGTTTTTAGTTCCGTGTTTATAATTACATTACATTACAGTCATTTTGCAGACGCTCTTATCCAGAGCAACTTACAACTCAAAGTGCATTAAGCCGGGGACAAGAGTGCTAAAGTGCTCGAGTGGAGTAAAAGTCCCAAGTACCAGAAGGGTTAGCATGGACTAAAACCTTTGGAAACCTTCAATATTTAGTTGTCTTAAGCCATGCTAAGTTTTGATTTTTGAGTTCTGTACACAGATTGTTTTTGTTTTTTGTTTCTTAGTTTTTTATATTGTTGCAGTATAATTTATTATTATTTATATATGGATAATTGCCAACCTGGCCCCCTCAACGTTGAACAGGGGAAAATCGGGCTGATGTATGCAAATTGATTCATCTAAACCGAATAAAATAGTAAAACACACACCAGCAGTTCCCAGGAAAGTTTGCCTGATTTCGCATTCAAACGTTGGAGGGTCAATCTTATGAATTGAAACATTCCCGTAACACTTGACTAGCTGTGATTGCCAGCATTTTCTAACAAGTTGCAATCTTAAAAAAAAAAATATCTGGATTGAGTGACTTTGCTTGAACGGTTTTTGTGAATAGAAATGCACCCAGCTAGGAAGTTTACAGTCCATCATCAACACGCACACACAACATTGGATTTGTTGTGCAAAACCTTTGGTAGTTCTCCAGCCATCCAGCACCATCTGGGTTGGGCAGATAGTGGACCCATCTTTGTACAGCTAGAATACGCTCCGCTGTACAGCCTCAGGGAGTGTGGTTTATAGGACGTGAGAAGCGTAAAAATCGTAAACATCATATGTGGAAGGGTATCTGCTAAGATAACCAAATAGGATGAAAAGCCCTTTGGGGAGAGGGGAGGGAACATATTTTGGGAGCTGTGGCCAACATTGGCCTGATTTCCACACACATCAGTATGAAAGTTTGGAGTCCAATCGAGCTGGCAGGAAGACTGCAGTTCTACTGATTCTGCCTCTGTGAGACTGTTCTGTAGTTACATCTGGGTCAAATACTTTATGTGAAAATATTTCAGCCCTTTAGATGCCAGATAACTCCAGCTGGTTACTGACTGGTTTACAATGAACTTCTGTTCTTGCCAGAATTCTGAACAGAATTCTTCTTTCATTGGATTTTTTTAAGGACATGCCTCTTTGAAACTTGTCAGCGATCTGCTGAGGTGTTTTTTAGATTTTCCTGCCATGCATTATTTGGAGTGCTTGCCTGTCCCAGGCATGACTGTCGAAAAGTTGTATCGAGCCGTGAGTAATCCACTTCCTCCTGCCCCTCCAGGTCTTCTTCTCTGCCTACATCTTCAACAGCAATGTGATGGTGAAGGTGGCCACGCAGCCGGCCGATAACCCTCTGGATGTGCTGTCCCGCAAGCTCCACCTGGGACCAGGGATGGGCCGCGATGTGCCCCGCCTCTCTCTCCCCGGGAAACTGGTCTTCCCCAGGTACAGTGGGACAGAACCGAAGGGGGTGGGCACTTAGGGGGTTGTGTTATTCGTAACATTTTTAAAGCCTCTTCCGGTTATGGCCACCAGTGTCTTATCATTGCTTTCCTGTGCCCAAACCCACATCCTCCCGTTTGGCCCTCCTCCCCCACCTACTTCCTTAATCTCTCTCGCCACCATCCCCCTCCTCCCTCCCTCCCCTGTGTATCCGCTCCCCCCCCCCCCCCCCCCCACACAGTTCGACGGGCAGCCACTTCTCCATGCTGGGGATCGGCGATATCGTGATGCCGGGCCTTCTGCTCTGCTTCGTGCTGCGTTATGACAACTACAAGAAGCAGGCGAACGGGGAGGCGGTGGGGCCCGGTAACATGTCTGGGCGCATGCAGCGCGTCTCCTACTTCCACTGCACCCTCATCGGATACTTTGTGGGTGAGTGTGTGGACGGGGGGGTGGGGACAGGAAGGGGAGGAGTGTACCGCGCAGGAAGGGTGCTTGGGAGTGGAGACAAGCTATCGTTTACACAACATCCTCTCAGCTGTTGTTTTATTATGTCTGCATATCATGGTCAACTAAGTGCAGACATAATAACAGATGAGAGCATAGGCCAAATTCCTGAACATCCATGTGCATATGGTGAATACAGAATACAAGTAATACAGTAAATACATTTTAATGCAATTGTAAATATTACACATGTCGTGCAAATCTTATATTTACAACCTTTCCATAGATGTTTTAACTTAAGTACACCATAGGGAAGGAATATGTAAAATAAACAAAGAGGAAACTGAGAAAGAGATCACTCTCTGTAATAATTGAATAATTGAATGATAATTGTAATAATCTGAAATAATTGTGGGAGTGTCCATTTTGATTGGGAGTTTGATAAGTCTATGACCCCCGGACTGACTGCGTTCTTCTGTCGCCACCAGGCCTGCTGACCGCGACCGTGGCCTCCAGGATCCACCGCGCCGCCCAGCCCGCCCTGCTGTACCTCGTCCCCTTCACCCTGCTGCCTCTGCTCACCATGGCTTACCTGAAGGTTTGACAGGGGCAACCGGGGGGGGAACGGAGGGGACAGGGGCCACACACTGCACCTGAAATACTGTACAACCCCATGCGACACCCACAGATTTCTGCACAGATTTAACAGACATCCAATCTCACAAATGCTACAAACTCTGTTATTGTCTTTTCAGATATAGCTGGCAGGATTTAAAATGCATGTTTGACACAGTTGGTCCCATCAGAACGTTTTGTGAGATCCTTTATGATCTCAGCAGTATGTATTATACACTGATTCTTCTGTAGGATAGAAGTGCCATACAATGTTTTTTAGTATATGATTGCATGTAAATAGTATTGCAATTTGTGGTGTGATAAATTTAACTGTTGTTGGAGTAGAGCAAAAAACAGAAAAAGTATAACAGTGGAAATAAAATAGCTGGCATACATGAAATTAAATAATTTACATATATTACATTAAGAAATAAAATTGAAGAAATTGCCATTAAGTGATTCCCTAAATTATATTACTTTTATTACAAATTAAAAATGAAGAATCTTATCTAGCAAAACTCATGCATAAATGACATGGACCTTTGATATATTATACAAATCGCTTTAACACTGAAATACATTTAAAGACAGAAAATTAAATAAAACATATTTTAGAGTAATGAACTTTTTGAGATACTCTAGATAAGGGTAGGTAAATGGACAGCTGAACTAATTTCTTCAGTTTGTAAGTATGTTTTTCGTCATGTTTTGTTTGAGCTGCACACCTGTTTTTTTTTTTTTTTTAAGGGCACATATAGGGGCTAAAATATACATATATCCGTCTTTTTAAGGGTATGTGATACTCTAGTATGGAGAGAAAATAACAGATTTCAAAGGGCTTAATTGCTTGTTGTTGAGGTAGATAACACTTATGTTGTGATGTAAAGTCTGTTTTTGATTGAATTGCATATGCTGTTAAAGAGGATAAGTGCTTTTGATTGGATCCCAGAGACAAACACGCACACACGCGCGCACACTCATATCACTAAGTTCATTTGATTGGGTCATGGCTAGAGTCTTTGGTGTGGTCTGGCATACGTATTTCTCTTGTGTCCTGTTACCTATGTGGCATGTGTGTCTCTGTGTGTTCTGCGTATTTCTCTGTGTCCTATGTGTTTGGGTGTGTGATGGTGCGTGTGTTTAGTTTGTGTATGTGTGATGGTGTGTTTGCTTGCTCTGTGGCTGTGTGTGTGATGGTGGGTGTTTGCTCTGTGGCTGTGTGCATGTGTGTGTGTTTGCTCTGTGTGAATGTATGGGTGTTTGCTCTGTGGCTGTGTGTGTGATGGTTTGGGTGTTTGCTTTGTGTGTGATGGTGTGTGTCTGCTGCTGTGTGTGTGTGTGCGTTTGGTCTGAGTGTGTGATGTTTGCTCTGTGTGTGTGATGGTGCTTGTTTGCTCTGTGGCTGTGTGAATGTGATGGTGTGTGTTTGCTCTGAGTGTGTGATGGTGTGTGTGTTTGCTCTGTGTGTGTGATGGTGTGTGTGTTTGCTCTGAGTATGTGATGGTGTGTGTTTTCTCTGAGTATGTGACGGTGTGTGTGTTTGCTCTGAGTATGTGACGGTGTGTGTGTTTGCTCTGTGTGTGTGATGGTTTGTGTGCTTGCTCTGTGTGTGTGATGGTTCATGTTTGCTCTGTTGCTGTGTGTATGCGATAGTGTGTGTTTGCTCTGAGTATGTGATGGTGTGTGTTTTCTCTGAGTATGTGACGGTGTGTGTGTTTGCTCTGTGTGTGTGATGGTTTGTGTGCTTGCTCTGTGTGTGTGATGGTTCATGTTTGCTCTGTAGCTGTGTGTATGCGATAGTGTGTGTTTGCTCTGAGTATGTGATGGTGTGTGTTTGCTCTGAGTGTGTGACGGTGTGTGTGTTTGCTCTGTGTGTGTGATGGTTTGTGTGCTTGCTCTGTGTGTGTGATGGTTCATGTTTGCTCTGTAGCTGTGTGTATGCGATAGTGTGTGTTTGCTCTGAGTATGTGACGGTGTGTGTGTTTGCTCTTTGCGCAGGGTGATCTTCGGCGCATGTGGTCAGAGCCATTCCATGCCAAGGCCAGCAGCTCACGCTTCCTGGAGGTATGATGGAGCTCCGGCTGCAACCTGCCGCCCCCACCCACCCACCCCCACCCCCCAGAGGGAAAAGAGGGATCCCTGGACTGCTGAGAGAGAGAGAGAGAGAGAGAGAGAGAGAGGGAGGTTGAGAAAGGGCATGGGAATGTGGAAAAGGGGCACTTCATCACCCATCCCCAACCCCCACCCACCCAGCGCAGAGCCAAACTGAGAGTGCTCCTCCCTCTCTCCCTCCACCCTAAGCCCCGCCCCCCCCACCTGCCCTGCCCCTTCCTCAAACCCGCATCATCAGCGTGCATCTCTCTCGGACTGGAACTCAGATTCCTCTGCGCTACGAAGAAACCACCTTCATCGGCTCACTGACATCCTCTCAATCCCTTCCTCCCTCCCTCTCCCTCTCCCCCTCACCCCCCCCCCCCCCCCCCCCATTGTCAGGACACAGTTATTAAGCCTCGGTTGCGGACAGTTGAAGAAAGTGATCGGAGGCTTTCTTGGAGTCTTGTGCTTTTGTTTGTTTGTTTTTTTTTTTTTTACGCGATTGAAAAGGAAAGATAACAGATGGATATGGAACTGCTGTGGTTGTGGTGAGGAGGAAGCAAGCATGGCCAGGGACCAGCGGGTCGATGAACACAACAAGGCCACCTTCGTCATCACTCTGTTCCTCTGTCTCTGTCTCTTTCTCTCTTTCTCTTTCTCTCGTTCCCTCTGTAACCCTCCATCTCCTCAATATTCCCCCATCCCTCTTTCCTTCCCTCCTTCCTTCGTTCTCTCTCTCTGACCCACCAGGCATCTCTTTGATCTCCTTTCACAAATACATGTATTTTATTTAGAAGATTTTATTCTTGGAATATATGGAAATGTATACAAATGTGTGTGAGTGTGTGTGTGTGGCGCGTGCGTGTGTGTGTGTCTGCACAGGCGTGTGCAGATGCACCTTTATGTATATATGTACACACATATTGGGGGTTGTCACATGGGAGGGGGGGTGTTGGAGTGTGTTGGTGTTTGTGTAGAAATATATATTTCGTTGCCTTTAGTTCGGAAACTGGTACGGACAGCAGAAGGGAAGGTAGATTAACCTAGGTATGGGAAAACACAACCATGACAGGCCTTGCACCTCTACTCTGGCCCAAGGGCTGCATATTGACACCCCTGTCAAATGTCAAATATAGCGGCCTGCCAACATGTCCCCCCCAGAGTCACTCAGCCAATAAATGGCACCTGTGGGTTTTTAGGATCTAGGCAAAGAGTACTAGCAGCCCTGTAGAGATTGTGCGTGTGTGAGTGTTTGTGTGCACGTGTGTGTGTGTGTGTGTGTGTGTGTGTGTGTGTGTGTGAGTGTGAGTGTGAGTGTGAGTGTGAGTGTGAGTGTGAGTGTGAGTGTGAGTGTGTGTGTTATTGCACCTGTATGAAGTCTGCTTGGGCTCATGGGAGGACCTCTCACCCAGCCCAGGAAGAGACCGTTCCAGTTTGTCGGACCTAAATTATGGACTGCGATTAAAACATCGATCCCTGATGAGTTGTGGGAACTAACCGTTTTGGTTGGTCAGTTTTTTTTTTTTTTTTCTTCTTTCTTTTTTCTCTCTTTTTTTGTTCCCCCCCTCCAATTTGGATTTACTCGGATTGTCATTCCTCTCTGAACGCTTTGGTCCAAACCCTCGGTTCCAAGCTTCAAAGAAAACTGGACCAGTAGACGAGGATGTGTGAGAATATGTATGCGTGTCAGTCACGAAGGTGCCACTTCAGCTGGCTTCTCCCAGTTACCTGTTGGTTTTTCCTTTCCTTTTTTTAACGGTTTGTTCTTCTCGGGCCCTGCATGCCAAGTGTACAGTGTGTGCCGCTCCTCAGACTTCGCTGCTGGGACAACCGTGGCCCCCTGTTCAGACCCCGCCCTCCCAGAGAGGTCACGCGGGTCAGGACCTTCAGGAACTGTTCTGACCCTCACCTCAGCCAATCGGGAGGGGGGTGGGGTTTTCTCCACTATCACTTCCTGTTTACCTGGCCTAGCAGCAAGGGGATACGGATGGACAGAGACTCTTGGTCTTTGATGACCTGTGCATTATTGACTATTACATAATTCTGCAGCCACCCATCATTCACCCTCTGCTTCACTCTGGACATATTACTGATAGTAATGATGAGGATGATAATGATTTAAAAAAAAAAAAAAAAAAAGACAAATGTTTCTTTTTTATGGAAGAGTGGTTTCTTTTTATCCCCATATTTGTATTGTTTTCTCTCACTTTTTTTTCTTTGTGCTGTAGGCTAGATCTCATTTTATACGCCTTTCTTTTTCTCCCTCCTATACTCCCTTACAGCAGAGGAATTTGGCTCTGTTGAAACATTGACATTACAACTGAATGGATTCTGTATTAAAAAAGTAAGAGTTAAAAAAAAAGTCAACTGTGTAGTGAATCATGGATCCTGGAGAACTGAACCTAAAACATTTCATCTCCTTTTAACCCCCTCCAGTCAGGAATCCACTGTAAATAAAGATGACTCTAACTGTAGCGCTCTGCTTATATTTTCTTTTGTGCCTTTTCGTTTTGTTCATGTCTAGTTCTGAGTCCCGGCTTGAATCAGTGCTTGAATCTGTTTGAAATCACCTACACAGACTCCATTGCCTGTGTTCTTCAATGTATCATTAGATTGTCTTAGATTTCCATGCCCTATGAAAATGGAGAACATCCTATTCAAGTGTGAACATTGACTGCCTCATTACATTTTAGAATACTGGGGGTCCTCGACTTACGAGCGAGTTCCGTTCCTACGACTTGTCGTAAGCCAATTTTCTACGTAAGTCGGAATTTTTACCTAAATTATACCTAAATTAACACCTTAAGTCACTCACACTGTACACACAACACATGAAGGACATATAAAATACAGTAATTAAATGAAACATTAATAAAAAAAAACAATTTCTTAATTTTATTTCTGTGGTCATATTTACGAACCAAACCGCTTCGGTCGAAACTAGGTTTTTTAAGTAATTTATGGGAGTGCATCGTGACCATGAAACCGTCGTAACTCGAGACCGTCGTAACCTGAGGACCTCCTGTACAGAGTTCCGACTCTGGCGAAGGACAGACATGTCAGAAATGTAAGTTCATTCCATAAAGTTGCTAGCACAGCAAGAGACAGTGTTACAAAGTTTTTTGTTTTATTGTTGGCGTTTGCACGTCTCCAGCACCTGTGATTTACAGTCAAGTGTGCAAACTCTTATTCTTATACTTCAGAATACAGAGTTCTGAAAAACTAACTTTGAATTGCTAAGAATTGGTGTTTGTTATTATAATAGAGTACTGAAAGAGAAGCATAGCTAATCCTTCAGTTTTCATTAAAACCAAATTTCAATTTTGTGAGGCCACCGCAGCCTGCTTTGAAAAGTCCTGTGACTGTTGGCTTTCTTAAAGTTGGTGTGAGTGAAGTTCCTTGGTCCTGCCCAGTGTGATTTGGGAACAGTGACTGGTGACATTTGATCAAAGAAAACTATCCTTCCGCCAAGTACTTTTTGAAAGACTGGTCAGTGTATGTTTATATGAAAGTCAATGTTTGTCCTGTGTTTCAGGGTGGACCATAGCTACATTGTAATATTGGGAGCGGTTTTGTTGGAGCTCTGTCCATACTAGTGATGGTTGAAAAGAGTTTGTTTGAAACTTTGTTAGGGTGGAGCTACTCTCAGCTGTCAGTCACTGACTTCTTTGAACCAATCAGGAACATATTTTGGGGTCTGTGGGTGGCTTATGCTGTGAAGATGCTTGTTCTAAAAAGCAAAGTGTGGACCATGCAATCTGATGCTAAAGTCCTAGTTTGTGCCATTGCTGAAGCAGCAGTCAGGTAAAATAAAGTTTTCTCCACAGCTTCTGTGGTCATTTGCCCAGAACACAGTCACTGAAACTGTATCTCCTGCAATTTTGGACTTGGCAAGACCTTGCTCCAAACACACACTACAGAAATGCATGTCCTCATTTTTATATGAAAAATATGTATGTGAAGAGGTCTCTTTTCAGCTTTTGGACTGTATGTATACTGTGTTGTGTTGTGTAAGAGTTCCAGTAGTCCACTTTCTCTCAAATGTGAAAGCTGAGCTCAGCTCAAGATACTTACGAAAGGTTTTCATGGAACGGTGGATATCAGGAATAGCTATGGAGAACGTAAGGAAATTAAACCTGTCATTATTATGTACACTGTTGATATGAAAGCAGTGCGAGTCTTGATCAAGCAATACCAAACAAAAATTTACCTCTCTGCTTGCTGCTGAGCATGCAATCAACTGACATTTAGCTGTCATGTTGGATGCAGGCAATATCGTCCTGACAATACAGCTACAGTATCCCAGAAATCAAGCACTGAACAGTCTGATGATGTTTTGACTTATTGATTTTCAATCTTTGATGTTAGAGAAAGTGTCATCCAACAGAAAATCAACTTCATAAAGCTGACAGTGGAAAAAGAAAATGCAGACACAAAAGTCATCTCGGCTGTTGATACCAGCTAACGGTTAGGATTAGTGAGAGGAATTGCATATCAAATAGTTTGTTGAGGATATCCAAAAGAGGTGATTAAATCGTAAAACTGCTGCACTGTGGTAAGGAGGCAAAATTATGGGTAAGAAAACTGCTGTTTCAGTTAGTAAATTTCATGCAAATGACAAACCCATGAATTATTGGAAGTACAGCACTTACAATGCAATATTGCTGTTCATGTATCAAACAAAAAATGACTACACAATGGAAGCTGGGCCAGTTGGAGAGGTATTCTTCCACTGTTTCATGCAAAGCAACAAGAATTTTGTGATGTTTTGATTTTTGTGCACTTCATCATATTAATATGATAAAACTCCAGTTCCATTCATGTGGTTCAGTCACCGGCTTGTTTAAACTAGAATATACTGTGGGTGAGTCTTTTCTACACTGAGCTGAAGGGAACTATGATAGCGAAGTGACATGGACTTTGCCTTGTTGCAGTCTAAAAGGGCTAATATTCGCACCGAATACATAGTTACCAGAGCAGCACGAGTACGTTTGATTTCATGCTACAAAGGTATCATACTACGATCACCCCATTAGAAGAGCTTGTCTTTGTATGAAGGTTAGAAGATTCGATAGACTCAACATGATTTCCAACTATGTTTTCTGTCCTTCACTTCTACAGGTTATTGAGCAGTTCAAACGATATTGTCCTTAATCTACATTCATTAAAGAATTGTCATAAAATCCACCAAATTAAGGTTTTCAGTTGTTGGGAGACAACTTTGAAAAATAGGAACATGGGGCCAAGAGTGGTGAATTAACAGCAGTAGTCTTGGAGGGCTTCTGCTGTTTTTTTTATTTTTTCTTCATGCTAAAATCAGTGAATGGTTTAGACCGTAGATACCAGGTAGGTAATTAAACTGCTTTAATTAATAAATAAATTGCTGAGTTACAATGGATAGTAGCAGCTTGTCCCTCCCAGAACAGGGTGGGCCATACTGGCCTTTGGAATCTGTGCATTTGTTAGGCCTATATAGTGTAAATGAGTGGTTTTAGTAAATCAACCTGTAGGGTTGCTCATATAGAAAACTGTTGCCATGAAAAAAAAGCTTCTGAGCTGATCTATTTACTATTCGTGAAGAGTCTGCATTCAAACGTTTAGACCGAATGCAAAATTGGGCGTAACTACATTACCTCACAAAATCATGGAGGGAGGTCTTATCCTGAAAGAGATTTTGGGGAGGCAAGTGTGTGCAATTTGGTACAAATGGGAAGCAGGTATCAACAGATATGTAATCTGTAGGATGACGGATGTCACTGTAGGAGCAAGGAGATAACAATAGGATGGGCATTTTCCATTTGTATAAATGTTTTCACAATTTCAGAAACAAAAAAGTCGTTACATATTGGGGATAACTTTGAGCAAGTCACAGTAAGTTGTCATGGCCCAGCTTCAGACGAGACTGCATTTGCTGGCCTCTGAGTTGTTCCATTTTTCAGCAGCTGGTGCTGCTGGGATTAAACAGGCACACTGGTCCGTAATACCACTTTGAAGAGGATGTTCAAATGCATCCATTTTCCCAGCACTGTAGAAACGCAGAAGGTTTCATCACTGAATGAAACCTAGTATGGTTTTTACATAGATCTTTTCCTTTTTAGCATTTCTTCACATGCTCTTATTCCTAGTGTTTAATGCTGAAATGTGTAGGTTTGTCTCTTACACCAGCGCTTCATGCTGCTGTGGCTTGGACTTTATTTTCGCTAAGCTAAATTTTCCTCCTTATACGGTCAGGTCGAGGTCCTTTCTAACCATGCACAATCCCTCATTTATATATGGCTGTTTACAGCTGGAGTCATTAGCACGCTGTGTCTCCATCTCCCACAACGAGTGAAACGATAACATGTATGAATACTTGGGTGCGCAGAGAAATGATCACCCCTCATTTGGAATATCAACCCATATATAATTCATATATTCAACCCCTCAATCGCTGAACCACTGAATACGATTTGACATTGTGACCCTCCAGGACTAGAATCTTGTGATTTATCAATTAGAAAGATTATCAGGCTCCAATCCCAGTGGTGCTGACATCATTACCCTCGTTGAAGAGTCAAAGAACACTGGGGAAAGCCAGATAGTCGTGTCAACTGTAATGACTGCATAGCAAGCTGGGGTCCATCCCAGAAATGTAATCAAATTGAAATTAAATTGTATTAATCTAAAAGTACAGTGATCCAGAAGGATTTTTAAAATTACCGAAGGAATCTAAGTTCCCCTTGTTTAACAGAAATTGAATTCAAACCAACCCTGCTCTGTAGCCGACTCTTGTCTGTTGTGGATGCTGGTTTGCTTGTAGAGGACAGACAACCATTGATGAACTCTTTTCAGGTGTGGTGTCCCACCTGGCAACAGTGCACAGAACTTCCAGCCTCTTCCGTAAGGTTGGCTTGAATTACTACTTAGATAAATGGGGCATATTGGTTGTTGTATATTTTTCCCTTTCTTGAGTCTGACTTGGATAGAGCACTTGCTAAAGCACCTCTGCACCTGTTATTTGCCAAGCAACCAAATACAGCAAAAAATATATGCATTTAATCAATATCAAAGAATTAAAAAATGACATGCATATACAGTTAGGTTTAGTTTTGGGTTCACAGTTTTTGCCTCAAGTTACTGTTTGGTTTAATAAACTATTTCCTCTGGGGTGGGCGCAGGTTGGGAAAATGGGTTAGCATTGAGCAACTTGTAGGTTCAAGTCCCAGGAGAGCTTAAACTATAGGGCACTTGAGCGAAACAGCCTCAGTTGGTTACATACTGTAAATATATAAGTTGTGGGTGTGGAAAATGCAAGTGGCCTTTATGTGTCCTGTGCGTGTAACAAACGCAGTGAAATCATAGCAATAACCAAAACCCAAAATCAGTTGATGATTAAAACGAATGTGGATGATGGTTTTTACACCACAACAAACTGTCACTGTCACGGTAATGTTTGACCTATTTGGAACATACCTAGGGAGTATTAGACCAGCAGTATTTTCTGTTGAGTACTTTTTTAACTCCCACCTACTCTGGAGTATTTATGGACATGTAAAACTGCATTTTACAAAAAAAAAAAAACACTTTGCATGGAAAATCAATACCTTCTGTTATGCTTTATTTGTAGTTGATTTTTTAATTTTATAATTTGAGTTGTTTTATGTTTCTGCCAATCAATATCAATATTATTTTAAGAGGGTGTGTGGTTATACCTTACTACTGAGGAACAGAAATAAAATTGGAATTTTTGTTTCATGCTGGCCAAATATTATTACTCATAAAACAGAACTATCTCTTCATATTGGTTCTCAAATTAATTTTAGTTGCCTTTTTACAGGTTATATATGTATGTTTCTGTGCGTGTACATAAACTGAAAGGGACCTTTGCTTGATGTATCTATCCAATTGGCCCTCAGAACAGCCTGATTTTATCAGGTAATGGACTCGAGGAGTTGAAATCGCAGGTTTTGTCTTGTGGCCCATGTTGATTACAGTGCTTCTCATGGTTGTTGCAGCTGGATTGCAACAGCATTATGGATGCCACAACAGTGAGCTGAATTCATGTTCCCAGAGCCATGTTTCAAATTACATTACATTTAGCTAACGCTTTTTTATCCAAAATGACTTACAGTTCATTACACTAACCATAGGCCAATAGAAGCAATGTGTGGTTAAGAGCCTGGTTTTGTGGCTAGCCTAGGGCTTGAACCATCAACCTCAGGGGTCCCAGTCATGTACCTTAGCCACTAGACAAAAAGGTACCTCCAATTAACCAGTAGTGGATCTCTACTGTGAGTAGCTTGTTCTATCCCATCCCACATATGCTCAGTTGGGTTGTGATTTATGGATGTCATTGCAATAAGCTGAATCCATGTTCCAAGAGCCATACCTGGACAATCCTAGCCTTGTGGCATCCTGCTGAAAAGGCCCATTTGCAGATGGATGCGATTCTGCTGTTAAGGGATTCACCTGAATGGCAACCATGTGCAGGTTTCCGCTGCCTTCAACTCAAATGCTGCTATGGTCTTTGGATGGGACCCAATGAGTGCCAGGAAAAGTCACCCATACTGCTGACTGCCATCACCAGCCTGCATCACTGACACCGGGCAGGATGGATCCATGGACTACTGGGGTTTTCACTGAATCCTGGTCCTCCCATCTGGGTGAAACAGCAGGACCTGAGATCCATCGGACCAGGCAGTGTTACTCCAGTCCTCTATTGTCCAGGGTTTATGTCCCTTAGCCCACTGTGACTGCAGCTTCTTCATTTTGACAGGAGTGGAACTGTTGTTGTTGGCTGCTATAGCCAGAAATGTAAAGTTGTGTGTTCTGATATACCTCTTTCAGCACCACTGCGGTGTTCAGCTGTTAGCTGCCTGACTGACTGTGTTACTCTGTCACTCCAGCCTCCGGTTCAGTTTGTTTGTGCTTGGTATGTGCTTTAAACACTGTTCCTCACTCCACACTGAATTATTTTGCAGGTTTGGTTACTGATACACCTGCAATTCAAGACTGTTAGGCCTCATTGGAACCCTGTTAGCTTAAATACATAAGGCTCAGTGCCGACTGGTGAGTTCAAAACAGGGGAGGAAGAAACTTTACCTTTAAAACTATCATCACATCCAGCCTGTTCCCATTTATCCTCCTTGAGTAACAATAAGTCAATTCATTCATGGAGCAATCAACACCAGCTGATATAAATAGAGTAAACGGTTACCAATTTCATTATGTAATAGAATTGCTGCTTTTTGCTAACTAGTGTTACGTTTGTCATATCCATGGGCGTTCTTAATCTAATTACATCAATTGGTGTTGATTACTCTGTGAATATCTTGTTTTATTGTTAATGAAGGAGGATAAATGGGAACAGGTTGGACATAATGATAGGCTTAAAGGTAAAGTTTGTTCGCTCCTGCTTTGAGTTCACCAGCTGCCACTGATGAGGTTGGTTTTCCTTCCAGCACACTGTCACATTTAGTGGTACACCTGTTTTAGCACCTGATACAGCCATCCCCGGCTAGCATAACAGCACTCTGCCTTTACCTTTTATGTTTAATAGAAATGGAGCAAACATGGAGGGGGGGTTATGTGTCTCATTCTTCCTTCCAGAACCTTCTAAGGTCCTTGATGAGCCTTTGGTCTACAGTTATGGACCGCCATCTTCAATTCAGACCACGGCATATAAATTTGGTTAAGCTCTAACGTGGCAGATGCTGATTTTGTGTTCGGTCAGCTGGTTCGATGTTAGTTTTGAGGTTTACACGGGGTCATTATCACTCTGGAAGGTCAACCTGTGGCAAAGTCTCAGCCCTCAAGCAGAGACAACCTGGTTTTTCACCAAAATGTCCCGGTGCTTTTGAGAATTCATGATACCACTGATCTTAGCACAGACTTCAGGACCAATGACTAAAAAAATGTTTCATGCCATCAGCCATCCATCCCCATACTTCACAGGCCATGTAAGGCTCTTTTTTTGTATGCATCCCTAAAAACAATATGAAAGCACTGAATCAGGTTATTACCAATTGCAATGCTTTCATGTTTTTAACAAATATGTTAAGTATATTCATTCCATGTTAGGAATAATCAGGGCTAGAGTTGATATGGGGGGATGCTATCCTCCTTGGAAAAAATTTTGACCTCAGCCATCCCCTTTGTAAAATTGTCTTCTCCCTTCCCATCCTCTTGCTTTAATGGAATTAGTTTTGCTTTTTACCGCCTTGTCGCGAAAGGACGAAACCTCAGCGATTTTAAATGCCAATCTTACGTTATTTGCGCTCCAGTTTGTGTTGTTTTGTATCCTCTGTGCCTTTGTGGCTTTTGATTGCTTATTTGATTGGAGCCTGCAAATGCATGGTTCTCATTGGCTAATACAGCTTCAACATGAGTTTTGCTTTGGACAAGAATTGCAGATGCTACAGGCTAAAATGGCTAAGCGACCGGTTCAGCAGGACATTAGAAGTATTTTAGTAAATGAGAAGAAAACGACAGGTGAGATGATAACCAGTTTCATGTATTATTAATACATAATATGTCCCTTATGTCCCAAAACTTTGGCAAAATCTCACCCAGCTTTTAATCTTGAATGAGTCCATCGCAGATAATAATATGTTCACGTGTTCGTAAACATGTTACCATATATTGCTCAGCAGGTGACCTGTTCACTTGTGAGCAGAAAAACCTGTGAGCTACCTAACGTATTTATTTGCTTGAAATGAAATTACCGATGTTAGCTTCTGTTGAATGTAAAAGATACAGTGTGCAGTAACTTGTATGCAGTTGTGATAGTGTAGAGGTATGTTTTTTGAAATCCCGGACTAGTAATATCACTGTTCTTATTTTATAAATAAAATAATATTGTAAATAATTGGATAGTTTTGATAGTTTTTATAGTAATACTATGAGTTACAAGTACATTTTTCAGTCTTTTTTTCTTATGATTATGCATGAAAATAAACAAATGTAGGCCTATACCACCATCCTTCCGCCCCGAGGTTGACCATCCCCCTTGAATTTTTGTTTTTACAAATCGACCACTTGGGATAACCCTCAGTGGGATGGAAGTAGGTCAAAATGTTTCCTCTTCATCTGGAAGGTGAACTTTATAAGGGGATTCTGTTCACATCTTCTAGAAAACTCTGCACTTGTCTCATAGGAATTTTCAGTGGACTACTGAGTGTCCCTGTCTTACCTTTTTGTCTTGTATGTATGTTCACAAAATTGAAAAAGGCAGCACAAATATCAAATGATTTTGCAATGTATACCTCTCCCAACATTCCCTGGTAACTCTTGCCCTTTTCAGATTTTATTTGTTTAGTCTTGAGGTAATTTTCAAACTATAGTCAGAAAGTGTGAGGGCCCAATTTCTGTTGCCGTGTGATTTATCCTAATTTGAATTAGGAACCAATGTTTCCCATAGTAGAATTCACTCACATGCTGCAGAGAACAAAGGAGATAAACACCAACCTAGCTGTGATGATCTTTCCCTCCACCTTTAGCAAGCAAAACATAAAGTTCCTCAGGTCTTTGAAACAGGATCATCTGGGTTCAGGCTGCTACCAGTGCAATACTGGAAATATCTTTGAACAGTTCAGCCTTGGCCAAATGTGAGTTGGTTTTTAATCACATACACAGTAAATTGTTCACGTTACATTAATCGTAACCTCCAAATGGAAACAAAACGTCTTTATATGTATTACTAGGCTGTTGATGTGTGTCAAAATAGGGACATAAATTCACTTTAAGGTCTGAAAGAGAGCTCATTGATTGTGTTTTTCCTAAATATTTTGTATCAGCTAGCAGTTCATGTAGAGGGGAAAAGGAAATCGATTAGACACATGACCTCTGTATTTTCAGCTGTGCCACAACACATTTGCTGGTGCCTACACAGGGCAAGGAGTGTGCCATTTCCCAGGGTACAGTGCCTATCTTGAGCGGTAACTAGTAACTTGTAAGTAAGTAGCACTCTCGCAGTTTCTGAAAAACAAACCAAATATATCAAATGTTAATGAAAAAAAAACATTTCATTACAGACACAAGAGTGAGCCATCCGCATTAGGAAAAATATATCAGGAGAAAAATTTTTTGCATTACACAGCCCAAATAGCACAGATTAAAATCCATGAAACCGCAACGGGATAGTAAAGATTGCCGTACCCTGGTAAAATTGTTACAATGTGACAGAAATTTTGTGAAAACACCAAGTTTATGCTCTGAGTTAAAACTTAGCTGGGATTCAGTCTTCTAAATCTTTCAAAGATTCAAATTCCCCTCAGATTATATCAGGCTTTATAACATGCTAATGTTAAAACAAACAAGATTACCCGTGTTAAATGTTGTGGTAAAAATCTATGAATTTTGTATTTCAAAGCTGGCAACTTGGAAGTTATAGCTCTGTGGCAAAATAAGCAACCTTTTGATTTTTTGCATTCAGTTTTTTTCCATATTGTGTCATTCATTTTTGAACGGTATCTGCAACACGCTGGTTGTCTGCGATGCTTAACTGATTATTAAGTAAATATCCTTGAAGGCCTTTTGCCTAAATATTTACAAAATGTCACAGTATGTGAAATCAGTTCAGGTAAAATGAATTTAGTGTCATCATACTCTGTTTATCTCTCCTTTGTTTTGTCACATTTCTGGTGAATCTGATTCTGTCTGAAAGACTTATTGGATAACAATACAGCAGTGCTAAATATTGCTAAACACGGCAGTGGCAAACTGTGTAAGTTGGACAGCTTAAGCTCTATTTTTTGCTTCCTGTGAAATAGAGCTTTTTATTTCAGCATACTGGTTTGTGTATTTATTAAGTATGGTTTTCGATAATCCAAGACCTTTAAGGGACAGAGGACACACACTCTGAAGGAAACTTGAAATGATTATATTTTAGCTAGTTTTTACAGTGATACTTGAGATGAAAATCCATTATGCAGATCCAGAGCTTGAATAAAGACAAAATTATCTGTATTTTGCAGCATTTTTTCATCTGGTACTCAGGGAAATCATTTGGACACAGTGGTGGAAATATGGTACCACAGCTACAGCGACTTACAGCTCAGTTGTGCCATCTTCTGGAGAGATACCTAATTTGTTCAAATTCCCTTTACATTTTTACACAGGTCTGTATTAAATTGTGAAAAAGATCTAATTAGTTTACACATAATTATTCAAATACCTGAATGCATGTTCCAACCAACACTCCTTTTTACAAAGGCTGTTTTAAGCCTTTTGTCTCAGATGAGATCAGGGAAGTTATTATTTTTATTAGGACGACTACCATTTAATTATCTGATTCAAGTGAAAAAAATGACTTTTTCTTCAGTTTTCTTCTTTCCATTTCTTCTCTTGATCTTGCAGTAACACTTTTGAAGATGTGCTAAACTCATTCTAAGCTCATAGGAGGGGAAATGCAGCATGCTGTATAGTTTGCTTGGTATTTTAATTCTGCACTCAATTTTATTTATAGGTTATGGTTCAGTATGCTTGTAATTGTGACCATGTGTGACAAACTTTTCCATTTGTCTATTTTCTGTTTTGGACTTCCCAAAGTTTGAAAACAGGGAAGACATAAACTCTGTTGGGTTGTGTAAACAGAAAGGGAGACACAATAACAAAGACTCATTCTGAAAAAAGTGCAAATGAAATAATTGTGTAAGTATAAGAAAATCCTCCATTTATACTGAATATGGATGTCATGCAACTATGCTTTTGGGTTGTTTATGCGATTATGTTTGTCATAACTGCTAATATTATTAAAATTCAGTCATTTCAAGGGCAGCACAGACATTAAAATGAGAATATTATGAATCAGAAGTGAGGGAAAATGAGCATCTCAGAGAAGAAAATCTAGCTGCTACAATAACTTCTAAGACGATGAGAGCATTTGCCAACATCAGTTAACCACACCCATTTCACATTCATTTGTCCCTTATTGGATTGAATTATGCTGGTTCTGCTTTGGCTAACTTGCAAAATAAAAATATTCAAACTTGGCTACTGATGAGAAATACCTGAGCATTGCATTGTGGGAATAATTTCTGAAAACAAACATACCAGCCATCATCAAAAATGTGTATGGTGAAACATTGGTCCCAACCTTACTCATGAGGTGTTGTATCAGAAAAAACAGCAGTACAGGTAGCCAGGTAACTGCCTGTTTGGTACTTTTGCAAATGATCTCTCCGTGGTACACCACCTTGATCTGTCCTGAAATATTTAAGGGACGAATTTGTGTGATCCATGCTGTATTAGGTACTAATGTAGAGAGAGTTTTGAGATTTTTAGTTCAAGTCACCAAGTAATTTACTACTGAAAGGCCAACTACAGTCAAAATGGCATTGTCTTGTATTGTATATGGTATTTGCACACATGGGGCATGAAATAAACACAGTTGGCGGCAGTAACCCTAACCTTCAGCCCTACAGAGGAGCTTGCACTGCAGCTCTGTGCTAACAGGCCAGTGTGGGAGGGCGCCATGGGGGCACCTGCTCTGAGCTGGCGGCTGGATGCAGCGGCTCCTTTATTAAACTTTTACACCATTATGCTACTACTTGTACCACCACTACTACTTGTAATAATAATAATGGGTGTGAATAATCCCCTCATTTCCTCAATAGTGCACAAAAAGATAATTATCCAAGTGCCCTATAAAATGACAAAATGCTGGCAAGCTGTACAAAAATACTATAAAGTTGCCTCTAATAACTGCTTTTGTTTGTAGTCCAATTCAGATATAAAGAGAGAAAAGTGCTTTGTATGGATGAGTGAAAATATGATCATGTTTTTGACCGTATGAACTAGGTATTTAGAATGCCAGAAATATAATGTGAAATGTACTAGTTCATACAATGATACCGCCATCTAATGGCAATGACTGTAACTGTCCTATCATCGCACGATTGAAGCCATGCGGTAAATTGAACTGGATGTTAGTTATTAGTTATCAGTTGGAAAAAACATCGGGGAACGATTATTCTCTCTTTGAATGATTCTTACTTTAAAGCATGCGTACTCTGCAGTTCTCGCAAACATCATCGGACAGTGACGTACCAACGGAAAAGGAGCAGAGAGGCAACAGAGAGCATAGTAATGGCAAGCATGTACCAATAGAGGGAAGCATTTGACCACTTACAGATCATTTACGAAACAGTGCCTTAGGTCAATACAATGGATAAATAAACCTAGTTTATCTATTTGACTATTTGCTCAGGACTGGGGAGAATCTGCTAATATTGAAAAGAGCATGACTGAACATACAAAGCTGAAAATTAGTTTTCAAGATAAAGATGCCCAAATCACATCAAATCCAATCCGATTGTCTGTTATAAAGCTATAAAATGGGAATGAGTCATATTACATAACATTACATTAAAGGCATTTGTTAGAAGCTCTTATCCACTCTGACTTACAAGGCAAAGTGCATAAGACTGGTACAAAAAAATGCAAAGATAACCCTAGGGAGGGGTAAAGTCTCAGATGTCAAAGGTGACAGAATAGATCAGGACCCCCACATCATCTAGTAAAGGAGAAAATTAAAACAACAACAACCTTGGTTAAAAACAAATTACAGTTAAAAACGTGTACAGATAAGTGCAATGAACATTACAAAGAGCAAGGGAGGGGACGGGGAGAGGTGCAGCCTGAAGATGTGAGTCTTCAGTCTGTGCTGGAAGGTGGCCAGTGTCTCTGCTGTTCTGACCTCCATGGGAAGGTCATTCCACCGCAGGGGGGCCAAGACTGACAACAGATGTGACCTGGAAGTGCAGGAGTGGAGAGGGAACGGCATTAGGCATCCAGAGGTGGCAGAGCGGAGGGGTCTGGCAGGGGTGTAGGGTCTGATGACCTTCTGGAGATATGCTGGAGCTGACCCCTTAACAGCCTTGTATGCTAGCACCAATGTTGTAAATTTTGTATACAACAGGCAGCCAGTGGAGGGCAGTGAGCAGGGGAAGACCAGTGAAAAGGGATAGTCCAGGCGGGACAAAACTATCGCTCGGGATCAGAAACCGAGTAGAGTACGTGGTGAGAAAGGGGCGGATTCTCTGAACGTTGTACAGGAAGAACATGCACGCTCGGTGTGTGTCGATCACCACTCCGAGGTTCTTCACACAGGATGAAGACGACACCAGGGTTTGCCCTAGAGAAATGGAAAAGTCCAAGACGGGAGAGGAAGGAGCAAAAAAGCAGAGCAGCTCGGTCTTGCCTGGGTTGAGCTTAAGATGATGCTTGTCCATTCAGCTCTGGATGTCCCTTTGGAAAGCAGAGAGACCTGTGTGTCCGACGGGGAGAAGGAGAGATACAGTTGAGTGTCATCAGCATAGCTGTGGTAGGATAGACCGTAAGCAGAGATTACAGGGCCAAGAGAACAAGTACAGACGGAAAAGAGAAGGGGACCAAGGACTGAGCCCTGAGCAACACCTGTTAGGAGGCATGATACAGCACTGGCCCAGGAAACCTGGAAGGAGAAACCGGAGAGGTAGGACTCAATCCAGTCTAGGGCTGTGCCACAGATCCCCATTGCTGCCAGGGGGGACAGGAGGATGGGATGGTCAACTGTGTCGAAGGCAGCAGAAAGGTCTAGGACAGGGGTGTCAAACTGCAGTCCTGGAGGGCCGCAGTGGTAGCTGGTTTTTGGTGTGTTTTAGCACTTAATTGATTAATTAAAATGACTGGTTGGCTAAAGACTCCACACACCTGGTTTCAAGGCCTAAAATGGCTGCCAATCAAAAGGAAAGAACAAAAATCCGCAGACACTGCGGCCCTCCAGGACTGGAGTTTGACACCCCTGGTCTAGGAGAATCAGAACAGAGGAGAGAGAGGCCACTTGTGCGGCATGAAGCGACTCACTGACAGAGAGCAGTGCGGTCTCAGTCGAGTGGCCAGGTCTGAAGCTGGACTGGTGGGGGTCCAGCAGACTGTTTTGTGAAAAGAAAGAGACAGTTGTGTGAAAGCAGCTTGTCACTACACCTTTTGTCGTAAATACTTAAAATTGGGCCAAGGCAAAGATTACAGATTATATGATATCACTGAAACCCAATCGGCAGTTGATGGGTGACCCATCTGTAACTGATGTGCTCTCATTATAAGATCTACCTTTTGGAGAGGTCCACCTTTTGGAGACTCATTGCCTACCTCTTCTTCAATATGAATAACACCTGCTCTACAGCCTGAGTAAAAAAAAAATCACTCCTCTGCTCTGGGCTTTTATTCTTCTGGCAGAAAACAGAATCAAAGTAAGTCAACATTTTAGCTCCATTCTTTCCCATGAGCTGTCATTCCAACACTCAGGGGCTCTCTGACATCACACACACACATGCACATACTCACGAGGTAGATGTTCATCAAATAGTGATTATCAGGTAATATTATAATGAAGAAGATTTTTAATTAACCTTGACAAAGAGATTATGTGTATGTGTGAAGGTTTCACAGTCAGTGTGTGTAAGGCCTGTGTTCTGAGAGTTTAGAAATATAATTATTGTTATTTGTTACCCAAGGCTAGTCAGACAGCACAATTGTAGATAAATACAGAAAAATATGTCGTGTGGCAAAGTAACCAGCCACTGGGCATGTGATCAGCCTATACTTACTATCCAATGAGAATGACCAGTTTGCCTGTTTTGCACAACTCTTATAGGGCATGTGCAGCTATTAAACCTCTTACCTATTGCCGTGTGCACACACACTCTGTGAATCTGCCAGGACCAATCAGAGTGAGCCTCAGAGACTGTGTGACCAATGAAAGTTAGCACTAATTTCTAGCACTAACTTTGCGGTAGAAATTATTTACACAATTTATAACAATTATTACTTAGAGCTTACACCCTACTTAGCAACTTAGCAATATAACATAATGTGTGAGTATCATCACCTTTGCTTAATAATATGTGCAATTACACCCTACATTTTAATAATTCAAATACTAACACATGCTTAAATAAATACAAACGTTACTACAGGGTGATAAAGTGTGGTCTATGTTCTGCTCATATGGTGTCACCAACACCATTGCTATTGGAAATTACATTTGTGCGAAATTGTTTAGTGTGTGGATGATTCTGTTACAGCATCTAGCCAGAGGCTTAGTGCACTGTTGCAATGTCTTCCGGAAACAATGAGAGCTGAAATGTGCCTTTCTTTGAACTTGTTTACTTCAAAATTTCTCATAAAATTCTCTCTTAAACTTAAATTTCCCACAGTGGGTTTTTAACACCTTGAACGACTGTAAAATGTAACACACAAATGCTGAATGCTAATAGCCGTCTGTTTCCACAACAGTTTCATGTTTGATAGAACTTTGGACTTATTTTGCTGATTAATCTTTTGCCTGATTAGAGCTATTTTGACTTTGGTTTATAGCCATGAACGCAATCCATTATGACCGTTAAAAATGCATTTTAAATTTGAAAACGGATATAAAATTGATTTTAGTAAAAACCTGAGCATCCTTAACATTCCTTCTTAAGGTTTCTTGGAAGTGGATGTTAAGTGTCAAGGCAAGGTTTCTAAGAAGAATCACATCTTTGTTGTCAGAGGGATAATTCAGCAGGGCTATGAGGGCAGTCAAAGTGCAAGGAATTCCAGGAATGGGACATCCAGAAAGAATAGAGTTATGTGCTCGGCCCATTCCTCAGGCCCAGAGATGAGGTGAAAGACCGAGAGAAAAGAAGGAATTTCCAGTATGGGTGAGGGTCAAACAGCAGTGGTAGGGGCAGGAGAATCTGAGTTACGACAGGGTAGCAGAGCAACACGAGGTCATCATTCCGCGCCTCAGGGGACCATTACCCAAGACTGCAGTTTCCTTCTCCAGGGTACGGATAGATGGCAGGTGGTGGGTAGTCCTATGCCAGTATCCCCTATTGTGTAATATGACCCTGTAATAAAAATGAATACAAATAACCTTGATGTTGATTGAGACATATCCGATGTTCATCGTAAAAGGCAGGCAAGCGTAATTATGAAGCCGGCCACGGGAACACAAGCATGGTGCAAAATCTTCAACAGGTATGTAAGATCAAAATGTATGTAGTTTACAGGAGATACATTTGTAATTGATGCCCAGGTTATCCCAAGAGGAGAGGAACATATATGGTCATCGGAAACCCCTCGCTTCCTGGACTGGAAGTACTGGTCATTACTAAATGGCGTCTTTTGGCTGGAGTCGGATGTGGCGGCATCCCTTTGTAATTCTAATGCACATGATCAAATACTGTGCCACATGACAAAACTGTCTCCTAACAAATACCTCAGCCACAGATCTTCGTATTTCCTGTTGGAGCACTCAACACATCCTCTAAACCTATGAGCTAATCTCTGCCGCCCAAGAATGCAGAGATCATCTGAACGGCATGGTCATAAAGTAGCATCCGACACACATTTGCTAGCATTTGAACATAACTGAGATTTTCCCTGTATAATATGGGGGAGCAGCAGAGGCAGAAACCTGTAGAAAAACAAAACTCAACATTTACAAAGACAAACATTCATTTCAAATAAAAGCATTTTAATGTTATTAGGGCAACGTTACCTCATCTTAATCTGGTTTACCAGCAAAGACAGCGGTAACAGCAATGAAACACCATGTACTGTGGCGCAGTGGCAGGTGTGGCCACTGAGCCAGGTGGTGAGCGAAAAGATAATACAACCGGGGTTAAACTAACACTGGCCAAAGGCCTTTTATTTTACCCATTTTAGGGGGAAAACTCACAAAAGAAAGACAATACAAGAAAAAGGTTTACTACAAAAACAGCACAGCCTATCCAAACACCCCCCCCCCCCCCAAAATCCAAACCCAAAAAAGTCCCCTTCAGTCTTTTAGGCTGTGCTTACATAAATGGCCTAGAAATCACTCTAAGGTGAGCCTGCTTGTTTGTGAGGCCGCTGCTGTTGCAGGTCCAGTTACCTCTCTAGGCTGAGGGAGGGAACTAGGAGACTGACAGCAGTACAGTGGGAGGAGCTGAGGAGCTTGCTCCTCCTTCCAACTCTCCCAACACCACAGTACTTACATATTTGTGAAGGATGAGAGCATCGATCTGCTTTTTGAAGTGAGCCATCAGTATCTGAAGAACATACAGAGCTGCCACACTGGTGCTCCTTCTGACCAGAACAGCCTCGCCTTTATTATTACTCATTTTATGGTTGCATAATTCCGTGCAAATTCTCCCATAGTCCTCAAGAGATGCTTCTAGCCTTCGTTGGATAATGATGTCTGTTTAAGTCTCAAAATGAGCACATACTTCCCGAAGGAACAGGTAAGGCCACTAAGGCTCAGAAGTATTGGCTGGTGTTGTGTTCAGCATCAAGGGTAGTATGTTGCTGCCATGAGTTGCTGTACTTCTCCTCTTTCAATCCCATGTAAGCCTTCAGGAAAGTACTCCAGACTTCTATGATTTTTCTCCTCCAGTGTGATCCTCATTTCTTCACGTGGAATGTCTGGCTGTGTAGCCTGACTATGTGCGCAGTCTGTGTTTGGCTGTTCTATTGTGCTATCTCCAACCTTAGCCCTGTCAGGGTGTTGTTTCTGTTTAGTTGCCCCACACAAACCTTTATTTGATTTAGGAGGTGAAAATCATCCCCCTATAATCCACCCACACTGAATATTACAAGGTTCTGAACAAGTTATGACATGGTCAGAAAAAAATATTCCATGTAAATAATGTTCAAGGGGCATCAAAACAGGACAAAATGTATGTCCTGGAAACATTTTACCTAATGTTCAGAGAATGCTCTTGGGTATAGCCTACTAAGGGATGTTTTGCTCTAAGTCTTTGAAAGGTCCATTGATATAATAACTTAACTATAATTCAAAAAGGCAAACAGTTGCTATTTCTCAAATAGTATGTGTCAAACGACGTCACAAGCCTTTGGATGTTAATAGGCTATAAACTGACAGTGTGTGCTTTCCTAGTCTCTGTAACATGCAACACCAACTCCACACATGGTTTTTGTGATTTTATTCACCTTTTTCCTGTACTCAAGAGGGAATTTATAAAACGCAGAAGCTACAACAAACATGTTAGGCAAGAAATACGTCTAGTCAGTAGTGAGTCATTGCTTAAACACAGAACATAATTCATGTTTTTCTTATGTTGAGAACTACAGAAAATAAGTGGATGTAATGTCAAGCAATTAATCATGGCCTCACACTGATCTTGCCCGTTACATCAAGTAAGAAACATGATGACATGCAGAACTTGCTTTTGTCAAAGCTCCAGAGCAATGTGTCGAAATACAGGCAATGTGTCTACTCCTAGGTAAGGAGATCCATATAGGCTACCTGGATGGCTGCATTTTCAGGAGCACGAGTGAATTCAACAATTTTCCTCAGTTGCAACAGAGTTTGACAAACCTCTTTTTCCACAGAATTTTAATTTACCAAGGTATCTGGATTGAATTAGCTGCTGATTCAGTTCTTTATATGTGAACAATTTCTGGTCTGCGACAAGATTTCCAATGTACAAAGCTAAGTCATATACAACAATGCCCTGAAAAAAGTGATGTCTCAGACAAATTAGGTAGACCAGGTTGGCACACATAAAAACGGTTAATTAATTAAATTCTGAATCTAATTGAGTTCCCATTGACAAGCCCGAGCCACTTACATTAATATTCCGCACATTGTCTTTGTATGACTCAATAGTTCTACGACTCTTTGTACTTATGTTAAAGGGAGATGACAAAACATTCGTAATTTTCATCAAAGCGATCAAGCTTGTATAGCCCAAGGTTGTCACCAACAATATACCTCAGTAGACATGTCCATTAGACAAGAGTATGCCCTTTCTTCTATGTCTTTTATGTGAGCGATAAGTGAACTAAAGACTTCATCTAGACCAAAATGTTTATAATCCCACTCTTGTCAAAGCATAACCAGCTGCCAAGGACCCACAGTGGATCTGCTGTGGGATGGTATTTCTGCAAAAGTGAACTACAAGAACTTTCTAGTTTTTCTTGCCAAAGCCTAGTGGATATGCCACTTTGGAGATACTCCGGAGTAACAGGCCCGGTGGTTCCCCATATCTCTGACAGAGTGTTGCTACATTGCTGCAAATACTGTTTAAACGCTGTTTTCTGTCACTGAGTACCGGTCATACATGTCTGAAACAGGTTCTCTGATCAAAGAAAAAGTAAAACAGTCTTTCTCCCACCATCAAAGATACCTAATGTTACCAGTTTTTCATCCATTTTATATACATAAATGGGAGTGATGACTGCCATCATGAGCTCCTGTAATAGTCTGCGTGCAACCTCAAGTAAAATAGCACCAAATTGTTTAAGAGACTCATCTGCTGTCTTTAGGTAAACCTTTGCTTTTTCATTTGCATCTGTCCATGCTATTCTGCTCTCTGGTCCTATCCAAGGCAAGTCCAATTCAAGCAGACAACTTCCTAACATCCAAATCCTCTTTCCAGTTAATTACTGTAATTACAAAACTTTTTTAGGGAGGCACTCCAATTGCAGTGGGAGTACCCATGATGCTTTTCAGACCCCGGCAATATGCAGGATTTCAACAAAACAGAAGGTCACTGTAAAATTCCCCACTACATTTAAATACATTCGTTACAGTGTAAAGCAATGACATGTCCAAATAAAGCAGTTCTTTGATGTAGCCTCACATGACAACCCACGATGTAACCATATGGTTACATACCTGCACTGTGATGTTTTCTTTTGGGTGTCCAATTTAGAAAATACATTTTTACAATGAGCAAGATTCATTTTTCATCATAAAAAAGGCATGGCAAATTCTTCAAATCATGACCACAGCTCATAACCACATTTTCCATTAGACAAATTAGATCTCAATTAAATGGTATATGGCTAATAAAATCTGAAGATTTTGTGGATGCCCTTTGTCTTGCAGAGCTGTTTACGACATTAGATTCAATATCAGGCGGCCTCCAAGTCACCATGAGCCCCGGTAATCCAGCACCGACTAAAACTTTTGGGCTGTTCTGGTGCATGTGCATGCCTGTTGGATTAAGTAACCCATTAACAACTATTCAATGAGTCATAGAGTCTGTGCTAGAAGATTACTTGCTTGACATGCTGCCAGTCCACATTAGCAGTGTGAGGAGGTATCAGATATCTCAAAACTGAACTGGAAGTATATAAAAATACTCCAATTTTGGTACCGCTTTAAGGTTAAAGAAGATATTAATTTTTATTACCCTTTTTTTCTGTGTAAAGTGATATGAAAGTGTGGCCAAGTTAGCAAAGTGACCCTATACCTGCAGAGCTGCATTTTCTCACTGTTAGCTGTTGGCTAGTGAGTACTCATCCAGTCAACTTAAACTGTATTCCAATTAGGGAGAGAGCAAACAGCCAGAATAAAAGAAAAACCATTGCTGCCCATTGCTTGTTGTTTTTTCTCCCTGCCTGGATGTTGATTTTAAATTCCAGTTTACATTATATTTTAATATATCTTGTATTTAGTCATATTTTTGCTGAATAGCCTTGAGATTGTATAAGGCAAGCCACCTAAGCAAGAACAGGATGTATAACACTCTTTCAGACTGAATCAGTTAAAACATGTGTCAGGCAGGCCTACACCCATCTACCAGTGTCCGGCATTTAGATTTTAAGGATGAGAATGTTACTCTGATTTTGCTCATTTGAATAGCCATAATTAATAATTAAGAGCAACTGCACTGGCACGCATTATCTCTGCTGGTCGGATGCATCTTCTGTTTGTGCATGTCCTTGGGCCGTTTGCCAATAAAAGCTTCCCAAGGGCTGCAATTTTTCTATGGCTCCCATTAAAACTTCAGTGCCCCATCAGAATAAAATCATTATCTCTCTACCATTGTTTTCTTTGTCATGAATAAATCGCTAATGGAAGAACACACTCCAAACTTTTTTTCCTGAGTAATCCCTGTGCGGGCAATACATCCAGTTTGAAAAGCCAGAATGTGTTAGCCGTCCAGAGCAGTTTTTCATTCACCGGATTTACTTCCATTCATGTAATGACCATTCATATGTATATTTCTATAACCAGAAAGAAGGTAAGAATAGGTTAAGAATACTGTAATCAGTGGTTGTCCCCATGTTACAAAGAAATTCACATGGAAATGAACAGAAAAGTGGAAAGTTACTGCTTTAAGGTCTCAAAGATCTAATACACTAAGTCGCTACACCTTGATTTGTAGATGTGTATGGAGAGAACAGAGAAACAGATAGTGCCAGATGACAATAGAAGGGATGGAATGGTGTTCTTTGGACGACCTTCAGCCGCATTTTTCTGTGAAATATTGTTTTGAAAGGCCAATTGAAGATTAAAGTTAACTGGAATTAAACATAAACTAGTAGTAAAACATACATGGATGTAAGAGCTCACTTAAACAGTCCTGTACACTTACATTCAATGTGCACAGTTACAGTAGTCACAACATACAACTTAAAAGGTTACCGTTAATTTAGGTTCAAGAGGGATTTTTCTCATTGCCAAAATTTAAACATGCTTGTGACTGATAATAAGTAGATATTTGGGGTGTTTCTAATCTTACATGAGAGAGAAAAAATGGTAACTGGTACTTGGTTCAAGTTATTTTCTTTTTTTTGACCGTCAATCTTCTAAATGTCTGTAACAAAATTAATGAAACGTTCTTAGTGATGGTTCAGCATGTTTGGTTTTTGATAAAAAAATTGGAAATGTTTTATTGCATATTTATGTTTTCTGGTTCTGGTTTGTATTGCATGATCAAATTGATTGTATTTGTTACTGTTTTCTTTGCAATTATAGCATTTTAATATTGTGCCAATATAAACCAACCCCATTGTGTTTGCCACACAATCCCATGTCATGAATAAATCAACTTTATGCTTTATTTGTGGGCATTTAATTTAACCTTTTTTACCTGAGATCTTAGAAATTTCTTAGAAAGATCTGAGAATATGACAGAGAGTGAGAAGTGGAAGTCAACCAATCCTGGTCACCCATTTATACTGAGTTACAGGGAAAGGTCATGAACTCTTAGTTTATGTTGCATTGGAATGGCCAGTCCTATCGTTAAGGGGCACTTGGGAGCAGTGCCTGCTAAAGGCATAGGCCATATAGGCGATTGCTTAGAGCGTCACCTTGTGGTGGGCGCTGGAAGCCCTAAAAGGAAAAAAAAAATAATAATAATTCGCCGGAAGGGCGATTCGTAGCAATTGTAGCAATTCGCCCTTCCTAATTTTCTGTCTTGAGGTAGCAAATGAACAAATAAATAATGAAAGAAATACACTTTGCTTCTCGAGTTGACAGACTTTACCAGGATTTTGCCTTACTGTCGTGAAGTTTGCTTAGATCTTAGGCTACCTTTTACACGAATGTCGTTTTGCTGAAGACGGCTGTTTCCCTCAGCGATATTTGTTCACCTGGGGGACACGTGTACCTTTTTCCATAGGAAAAGCGGTAAATCTTAAGTAATAAGGTTTTAAATCCTTAATGCATTTAGTATTTGAATTTATTGTCATTTCCTCAGTGCAAAACATTTAATTTGTGGTAACAAATCAGTGGAATTAGGTGTATCTGGCAATAAAGTACATATAATCTTTTTTTATTATTATTGTCATACAACCGCGCCTGTGTTACCACCAACCGATCTGAGCAGCATTATCGAAGTCGTTTGAACTTGATCAGAATTGTTATCAATATCAATCTGTGGTTATTTTCAGCTCAACATTCGTGCCAGTGTCTTGGATGTTACAAACAGGTAAAGGTAGCTGGTAATATTTAACAATTTATTCATTCTTTGATACGTTATTTGTTTGTTTGAGAATTCATTTTAATTTATAAAAATAGAAATATATATTTTTCATCCAAATCCAAATCTCGCCCAGGGCACCAAAATGGCTAGAGCCGGCCCTGGTTGGGAGGACAAAGTATTTGTGATGTCATCACTGCTGAACGTAGCATCACGTAAGGCAGGACTGTGTAATTCTCTTCTCATCTCGTCTCGTCTCCATTCTGCTTGTTTCCCCAACTGAAGACAGGAAATGAGGAAAGATGCATGTCTCATATCTGCATGACATTACGTCCTCGTCCTAATGGCCAGGATTGGGCAGTACTGTTTGGGGTCTACAGCTTTGTTCCATCCCCAAATGTGATCTCATCTCAGCATAAAAAACATGTCATTTTCCAATGCAATTTACACCATATTTAAATAAAAGTGCTTTCAAATGCATACATTATCCATCTGTTGCATGGAAATGTACTCTTCCGAATGAGCTTGAGTGTTTATTTATTTTTGGTCTTTCTTTCCCTTTTCCTTTGTCTTTTTTTATTTAACTTAACAAATGTTGAGTATATGCGATTGATGTTATATTATTATGAACAAATAAAAACACTGAACTAAAGGAGCTACTCCTTCTTTGGAACGGCAGCCAAACTCAGGTCTGGGTTATGCTGTCACATGGGCGTTCTGCAGAGTGTGAGCAGTCAGCTGGTGTTTCTCTCCACTGCACAGTTTACCATCTGAGCTGATACTGTTACCGTGCCAGAGAGATTGCTTTAGCTGCTTAAGCCAGCTGGCAACTGACTCCTATATTACTCAAAAAGGATGAACAATTCACGAAAGCTTGCTGGCCATTGGAGACCAACAGTGAAGCTGAGAAAATGCTGTATATGTTAAGCTACAAATGAGACATAAGAAGCCTCTACAGCAAATAACATTAACAATCTGTTCCCAGTACTACAGGAGAGCAGAATCAATGTCTATATTTTTGTATAGCATTCAAATCTACAAAGTGGTTTCACCACGGCTCGTCACAATACATGTTTTCACAGGACAATCAAAAAGCCAGCTTAATGAGGTAGATAAGTCTAGAATATCGGTTAGGAAGATAGGTTTCAAACTCAATTTGAGTCCCAAGTACTTATGTTGCACCCTGAGCAAGGTACTTTACCTGAATTACTTTAGCAAATATCCAGCTTGTGTCTTAACTAGCTTGTGTGTATAAAGCTTCTTCTGGATAAGAGAGTATGGTCAATGCTTAAATGTAAGGCAATTTGCCCTAAAAGTTCTTTTTTGAAAGCTGTAAATAGACTACTGAAGTAGCTGGTGATACTCTTATATACAGCACAGTCCACAGGGCTAACTGAAGCTCAGGAAGGATAGCCCTCAGCCGCCTTCACAGAGAAGCTCAAGGAGGCGGGATGAGCACAGAGTGTCAGCTAGCAGCAAGGGTTTGTGCCAATAGCATTCAGCTCAGGGGTAGGGACGGGCTAATAGGATTCAGTGTTGACAGTACGGGGGCGGGGACTAACTCTGGGCGGTTGGGTGCTGAGGAGAGAGACATTCATCGGGATGGATCGGGAGGGTCTCTCAGCTCTGAGAAGGTGATATGGAACAAATAAGAAGCAGGAGACAAAGAAAAAGGTTCAGTTGGTGCTGAATCAAAAACAGCTCATTGCATCATGGTAGTGAATAAACTAACCACCCAATTTACAGCAGCAGCAGTCAACAGGTACAACATAACCAATTACCACGGCACATGGTTCCTCACATTACAACTGGCCCTTGCTATTTTTCTCTCTAGAGATCAATGAGACTAACAAACTAGAGCCCTACTTTCCCCAGTAAGGCTAGTTCAGCAATGGCCAGCAATGGCAAGACTAGATCTCCAACCTCCAATCTTACCCTGTGAGCCTCCCGGAAGTCCCGAAATATTACTGCATGTTTCTAACCCATTTTAAAAAGTGACACTGTGACTGACTCTTCCATGAAGTTGGCCAGACTGTAGCAAAAAGCACTTCCACCAAATGGACATTTTGATATTCCAGGGATGTACAAAGTTCCCGAGCAATGAGTACAACTGTCAAGCAGGAAGGTGCAGCTCTACGTTGCTTTATAGGTTAAGAGGATCACCTTGTAGTCTAATTCTTTAAAGGAGGCCAGCTAGAACAAGACCAGTGTGCTAATTTCTGTTGCTCTTGGCCACCAAGCTTTGAGCCACATAACTCCCATTGTGCTCCATCCACTGGCTCCGCAACGAAACACCCTCCTTTCAAAAAGAACGTTCCCCAGCCTCATTAGGCAGAAATAAGTGCGCTGAAATTATGCATCCTCAAAAAACTCAACTGGACCGCATTTAGGGATGACGTAGAAAGCAAACGCAATGCATTTTCAAGGCTAACAAGAGAAAGGAGACTGTGTGATTGACATGGCCGTGACGCTCTGGCTATATTCGGGTTTCATTAAGCCTCTCTCATATAAAACGGGCCACCATGGGATGGGCAGAGGACATCGACATCTGGCCTGGCCCCATAACCCAGCACGGACACCGCGTCTCATCATACCGCACAGAATGACCAAACTGAAGGTGAGTGGGACTTTAATCGCAAATACGCAATCACGGATATGCAGGCTAGCAGCCTTTGCACTGTTATGTTCTCTGTTCCAGGTTTCTAATTTTGAAAAATATTTCTCATCGAAAATTTCAAGTCTGTTGGTGCACATTCTAGATGGAAAATGTATTTTCTCACTGTGAGACTGACAACTGATTGTGATTGTGTCCATTTTTCAATATCAATTCTTTATAGAAAAAAGTATTGACAGTGGAGTATTCAGCTGACTTATTCTGAGCCCTCTGCTGATTGGTCAGTGTGCTGGGTGTTGCCGATGGTAATTTACTGTAATCTGTGTGATTGGTTGATTGATTAATTGGCTCAGAAGTGCTGCATTTTGAAAGTTTTACAAGTTTTATACGAGCCTGACTGAAGTGTTAAAAATAGGTTCATATGGAGAAATACTGCGTTGCCTCTATATCTGTTTCAATATCAAATTTAACTCTGGTTTTCAATAAATTAAATAAATTATTATCGTTGAATAGTCTCCTTTTAATAGTGCATACAGAAGTAACACTCTTGTGGAAGTCTGAAGTCTGGTCTGGACTAGAAGTCTGAACTGGACTAAATTTACATCCTGGGAACATTTGATATAATGTTCTGAGAATCTTCCGGCAACAAAAATTTGATACCTGGGAGTGGTAACTGAAATAAATATTAAGAAAATGCTTCAAAAACAATCATTAACACCTAAATATTTTAATATGTGCCATTTGAAAAATGTTTATATGAGAACTCTTTTTTGTATTTAGTTTGTCTGCATGTTATTTAAGCGCTGGTGATAAATGTGATAACAGTCTCTGATGCAGCTTAGCGTACGCTCTGTAAATTCCGCTTTGGCTCTCAGCTTGTGCAGGGCCTGTGTGGGGTTCTGCTGGTGCTCAGCGCGAGCCGCGGAGGGCCCGTGAGCGGGCGCTGCGTAGAGGAGACTTTCTGCATGCGGAGTCTGGAGGAGTACTACTACCACGTCACGAACATGCCCAACAAACTCAACGAAAGGAGCATTGCGGCATGGACATACGTGTAAGAGCTGAGCAACCCCACCTTCGACAGCTCACACACCATGTTTGTACATCATTTACATAACGTTATCCTCCATCAAATTTAATTTTGTGAAAATTTTGTTCTTCAGCTGTTTATTGACATCACAACTCAGACATGCTACCGGCCTATTTAATCTGAAATAAGAGACACATCACAGACACAAAATCTCTAGACTGTAAATAGTTGTTTCTATCAACTATTTAATAATAAGGACAAGTAAAGAACAAAAAAGTTGAGAATGGCGGCATAAGCACTTGTTCGTGTAAGCCTAGGTTGAGATTTTAGTTGTTTTCGAAGTGCTTTGTTTGTGAGTGTGATTCAGATCAGAATATAACCATAATTGTTTTTATTATTTTTCTACATGTTTATGACTGAATTCCTGCACCTTCTAATTCCAATATGGATGTTTGAGTTGGAGAAAATGTAAGAATTTTCATAAATGTAGCCCTTGGATATATCATATATCTGTTGTGTAAATCTTATAGAGTACTGATATTCAGAAATTTTACTAGGCATACATACATTGACACTCTCACAAGTGGCAAAACTTTGGTTTTGTGGGATTTATGCCTCCACATGTTTTTGTAACCAGGACAAAGACTGACCTAAACAGAGTTCCGCAAGTGATCCATGAAGCCAAGTGTCTCTCCAGCCACTCTTGCGGAGACATGGAGAGTCCACTGAGCCTGGAGACGATCCCCATCTCCGTCAAAATGCCGGTGCTGCGGAAAACCCGCAGCTGCTCCTCGTACGCGCTGGAATTCGAGAGCGTGGCCATCGCCTGCATATGCGCCACCCCGAGGCGGTTCTAAATGCCATCGCCGCTAACACCAGCCCCCCCCCCCAGCAACACTGCAATCATCATGAGCTCATTCTAAAAAAAAAATCTATTTGCACTTTACATACGTTTATATTATATTACATATTTTGTTGTTAAAAACTGCTGAGGACCATTAAAAGTTCCATCAAATATTTCATAACGGAGAAAGAAAAGTTTTTGTGTAGTGGCAGATGTTTGCTTCTCAGATGTGGCTTTGTTCTATGAAACAATGTACTATGTGTGTGTGCTCAGCTTTTTCGCTGGACCCAGTCAAATGTAGGAAAAAGCACTACGCTGGGTCCCAGTCTCTTACTGGCTGTTTCCACAGATACTACACTCTACAGTAAGGTCTTCTCCCAATACAAGGTTCACAAATTTGTATGACACAAGTGTACTCCCAAAAAAGCAGGTAATTTAAATAAGAGCCTCAGCACAATTATCTCACCTTTCAAGACAAAATTTTCCCAACTACCATAACTTACAAAATGACACTGTGCAATTTGTGACCTCATTTCAGGCAAAATATTGTAACCAATCTACACGTCAATGGGATGCGTATATGAGTATGCAAAGGATATCTATTGGCTAACTGGGTATACAAATCATATAAAAGAACAATTTCAATAACTTCATCACAGGCAACGGAGATATACAAAATTCCCAGTTGTTGGCCAAACAATAAAAATAACAGTGAGAATGAAGTACATTCAAGACCACATCCCAGCCAGCCTTAATCATTATGTATCAATAACTGAAATGTATAGAATTGTTCTTATTAGGTGACAAGAGGAAATGTTATTTTAACTTTGTAAAATATAAGCACAACACTTGGTTAGGTGCTGAAAAGACTGACCTATAGCATATTAGAATTATTGCATGTTATTGACACATCCTTGTACTTTGTCTAACGTGGAATCTTTATTGAATAAGTAGCATATCACCTGATCATAATGTTGCCATTTCAGCGTAGCGTTCATTAAAGATGTGTATCTACTGGGTGAGTGGACTATGTCTTTATTAAGAGCATTCAGTAGCCATGGCTAATATCCATTTTTACCTGTGTGAAGGGGTTACACTCAACATAGAAGCTGTGCATATTAACTGTTGGTCTTGGTCTGAGGACGCACAGTGAAGCTTTTGGGCCCAGCCGCCCCACAGCCTTGCTGAAAAAATGGCTGGAAAATAAGGCTTTTTAAACGTTTTTTGGGGAAATAAACCATCCAGAGAAAACCTGACTGCTCTGGAGAATTATGTGTTGATTTTTCCTTACGTAGGATACAGCAATCTCTCATTAAATCTAGTTGCCACACCTCCCAAGATTCAGGCACCACCTAGAATGGAGCTATTTTCCACATCTTGCTTGAAAATTAATCCTCCCATAGCATTATACTTGTGCATTTTACTCCTAGCAGACATGTAATACACTGATATATCTGCTTAAATTTTGATGCATTAGTTATATCTCATGTAATTTGTCTCCTGTCCCACCTCACCTTCACAATTCTGCATAGAACTTCCAGCTAGTGCTTTTCTTGTCAATAGATGTTTTTGTATCTATGTGAGCTGCAATTCTTCTGCCGCCAAATATTTCAATTAAAATATTTTTCCAAACCTCCTGACCAGTACAGTACTTGACTCGAGGTGCTAAACTTAACCACAATGGTGGCTAAGCACCTCTAACATTTACATGCACAATTACAAGGTTAAAAGCCTCCTTACAATGCACACAAAATCCCAGGCTGAAACATTACACACTGTAGGAGAAAACTATGCAAAAGAACACTATACCAGTATTTACCCATAACTCCCCAAACCAGGAACAGACATGAAAAACATGAACTCACTGCTACAGTATTCTATCTCAAACCTAATGGTTTAATGTCACTGTCTAGTTAGTCAGATTCTGAATCAAGTCCTATGGATTTCAAAGCACTCTCCTTTGTTATTTCAGCAAATTCAAAGTTCAAAGTACAGGACTTTTACAGTTATAGTTCCAACCAGACTAGCTTGTCAGGGAGTGCCCCGTGGTCACTTATTACTCCCAAATAAGTTAGAGAAAATATTTTTCCCTTTTTTTTTCAATTTCCTAGAGCTTGTTTTCAGTGCTAACACTTCTGTCTTGTCATAAAGACAATGAAATGCAAGTCAGAAATCGGTACAATGTCCCTTTAAAATCGACAGTATTGTAGTAACGTAGTATTGTGTTTTCTATGGTACTGTATTAGCACCACGTTAACATGAACACAGTGTATAGTGAATATATCTCTGGAGATGTCGATGTAATGTGATTTTAGTTACCAGGATAAATAAAATTTCAATCGATACAGCAGGCTATATCATTATGCACTATTGCCTGTCCTCCAAGCTCACCCACTATAGCAGGGGTGGTGTTTGACCCTGGAGGTACAGATATAAGAGTGACAACACATGCTTTTGACTGAGAAACATCTTCCCTATATACAAACTTAAGATTTATTTATCAAGTTCGGTATATTGCTTTAGATAATAGAGGTAGTCTACAATAAATGTGCATGACAGGTATTCCATACAAAGGAGCTAGCCCTGCTATATCAGCCAGCAATGTTTTTACATTTTGCTTCAAACAGCATTAAAATTTATATTTTGAGGTATTCAGTACAAAATTTTCTTGTGTAGTAACATACTGTGGTTTAAACAGTATCATTATATTTATTAGAAACAACAAGATGACTAACAGGTCCAATTTAAGACTTCTCCTCTAAAGAATCAATTCATGTAAATACAGTGATCAGATACATTGTTCTGCCCCTTTACCTCTGAAGAGAATCATTTCGGCTGTAAGAGAGAAAGTTTGAATCTTCGGCAATCTAAGGAGAGTACATATTGTGTACATGGCTATAAAATCGTGGCAATAAACACAAGTCATTAGCTCAGCTTGAAAATCCCCAACAATGTTAAAGCCGAAGAAGTAAATGAACAGCATTTACGTGTTAATCACATTAATTTAAATATGGTCTCTTCTGCAGAATAGTATTTTTGTAGGATGTATGCCCAATGTGACCAGGGTATACCTACAAAGCCTGCAAGTGCTCGTGATATTCTTGTATGAATACGGCATCTATTTATTTGTATGCAGTATTGCAAGTTGCCCAGCATACGAATGTGCTTACTACATGACATTCAGCTGACAGATGTACTTGTTCTACACTTTATATCATATTTCTCGCAACTCGGTAGGCTTCACTGTGCTATTCTATTCTGTGGTCGGACTAAACCGTTTTTAAATGACTTGCTTTGTACTGTGTAGAAGTGGTGACCACGAATGCACTGCTGCTACGCGCGTCAGAAAACCATCGGTTAGGTAAGAATCTGTTCAAATTAAACCTGTTCCCAGGTGTATCACAAACTGACGCTGTATGAAAGTACCTAACGAAAGCATTTAGGGTGTCAACCGTTACATTTTGAAGAAACCAAAGCCATTAAATTGCTATAGACAAAGAGGTGCTATTCCGGGTGGAATAAAAAGTAGTCGTATGACATTGGCACAGCCGTTGATTTCGTTTCTTTGGAAAAACATTGTATTTTAATACCCTTAAATTTTTACATTTTTTGCAAATGTGGGTAGTTGCAGCAGTCATTTATTTCACAATAAACCCGTGTTCATCAACAATAGCCGGAACAAAACAACTGGTGATAATATATTAGCTCAAAGTACGATGGTGTACTTATTTTTCACCACTAGATGGCGGAAGTGTTTTTGAAATATTCTGATTTGCGTATCAGTCTTACAACCAAGAGCTCAAGCTATGGTTATTAACTAGTTCATTGGCTTGAAATGAGTTGATCTCTCACATTCATTCCTCATTTGTTTGGTAGGCTAGTGTTCTGGATGCAACTGAATTTAGTGTAGTAAATAAACATTCCGATAAAGGCTGTGTAGTATTATAGCCTAAACCAGTTTCACCCCATTCTACTCTGACGTCAGAAGGGACTAGGGTGACAGGGTTGAAAAGAGAAGACTGAGTGGCCATTGGCGTTTTGTATTTGTAAGTGGCTTGCTGTCAGGTAGATATGACAAGTGTGTTTTTGGGAACCTCATCACCTCAATCCATCATTCAAGCGGTTTATTTATGCCTTTTGGTTATCTCAAAGCAGGAGAAAACACCCACAGCAGAAAAAAAAACCCACATTTGTTTCTGTGCATTGTTTGTGTATATAGCAGATGTCTCCCATCCAGGGAAGGCTGTTGTACAGCTTGAGTGAGTCAAGTGACTCACTTTCATTTGAGTTGAGGTGCGCGTATTCACTGAAATATACAAGTAAATGGTTTTAATTTAAGAAATAGTGCAGAGGTGTTCCCCACAAACTTGGAAAGGACGCAAATAAGACAAAAGGATGGAAGAAGGTTTGTCGTCTTCTTCTTCTTCTTAGTATTATGATTATTATTTCTTCTGTGGGTGAATTTTGACCAGATATTGATCTTTTTCCCGGGATATGGATGCTGCTGGGCTATGGCTGCTTAATCATTTAGATCCCTGTAGATAAGACCGTTACATAGGGCCTCAGCACTGCATAGCTCTTTTATGAGATAATGAATGTCAGCCAAAGGGATAATGTACACAGTGAAGATCGGTAGTTGGATCCTTTTAATATATCTATTTGAGATGGCAAGCTGTGGTTTCAAATAACCCATGAGGTAATCTGAGGTCCTTCATATATTTTTGTGCTAATAAGTTACATTGCCTCATCTTTGACCCAGGGGTGATCAGCCCCCAGGCCATTTTAGATAATGATGGGGTTTCATTTGTTTGTTTGGAGGGATGGAAAGATGGTTGATAGTGATGATTTCACTGGAGCACGAGACACAGTGGCTGGTCATATCTGCCAAGAAAGTATCGGGATTCAAGACGCTCAAGAAAACTCTATGCTAGACTTCTGTGTGTTCCAAGAACATTAAGCTGTTTTGTATGGGGGAGGAGCATAGATGGTTATTTTGTACATATATGTCAGTTCTAGCATTTGTATTTGCTGGAGTCACATTGTGTCTGGGTGTGGTTTTCTAACAGGGCTGTTCTGGTGCTTCAAAGTCCATCAGTTTCAACTTGTAGAGTAGGATACCTGGCTGTCTTTACTGCCTTACCAGTTACAATGTGCAGAGCTCAGACTGTAAGCCACAAGCCACAAGCTTCTCTCTCTCTCTCTCTCTCTTTCTCTCTCTCTCTCACACACACACACACACACACAGAGTATGTGTTTATGAAAAGGCAGAACTGTCAGACCCCCAACCCTTCCTTCCTCTGCTCAACCCTATTTCATAACAGCACCAACCTTGTGTGTGAATGCATGGAGGGAGAGTAGGTGTAGTCTGTCATTTGGCTCCAGGAAGGAGCATACACACACGCTCATACACACATGAACACACACACACACACACACACACACACATGCTGGCTGTTAGTCACCGCACTCTCCTCATCCCACTCGTGTGACCGCACCACACAGCCCTCCTCAAGATGCTGGCATCCCATGGTGCGGTGGCTGTGATTAGCGCGAAGTCAGGTGGGGGTTTGACATAAGCAACGCAGACTGCTCATACAGAGGGGTCTGCACTGTGGGATGTGAGAGGGGTCCATATTGCGGACAGTGAGAAAAGGACCATTAATACAGAATTCCAATATTCCCAGCTCCTCAGACAGTATACTCACCTATTAACCTAATTACCATTAGTACATATGGGCTTTGGAGTTATAGTATGCTCACTTCTTCAGACAGTATACTCGCCTATTACCCTTATTACTGTTAATACATATGGGCTTTGGGTTTACAGTATACCCACCTCCTCAGACAGTATACTGACCTATTAGCTTTATTACCATTAATACATATGGGCTTTGGAGTTACAGTATGCCCACTTCCTAAGACGGTATATTCACCTATTACCCTTATTACCATTAATACATATGGGCTTCAGATGTACAAGTAGAGAGAAAGTAGGATTGGGTCTGGAGATTTTTTTTAAATGATGTATGAATTACCATCAGACTTTATTGTGCCAAGTGAAGCTCATTTATTTGGATTCCCTTCGTAGTTTCCACGGGATTCCCCATGTAGCTTGCAGAATGTTCCCAGAACTGTCTGTCCAGCCAGCATTCTGTGAGGCTGTGTCCCGAGCCAACGAGCCAACCACAGGTTTGCAGCGAGGTGCAGGACACAGCCCACAGGCTGAAGTTATTTCTGTCACACGCATTTCAGTCCCAGCTGTGTATGACCAAACTTATACCAGTGGCTAGGTCAACAGTTTAAAATGTCATTTGCACATACAGATATGATTTCCTTAGAGGCAAAAATACAGTTGCAATGAACTGAACATAATGACATACATCATAAATAAAACATAAATGTGGGAAATATTAATTATGAACATAGTAATTATGAGCATAGCTTTTATACTTAATACCACAATATAGCATCCAGAAAAATGTCTGGTTACAGACAATCTGGACTACAGAGAAGGAAGGGAATTTAGAATAGAGACTGGAAAAATAATTATGAATATGTCCATTCATTATGGGATGAATGTAGGAAGTGAATGAGGGTGGGGTAGGAAGTGTTAATATTCTCTTTGTTCTTTGTATCTTGTGCTTAAGAAATTGAAATAGAAATCAGACCAGAAACAGAGACTAGGGAAATGAGCTTCAGGAAGAATCCAGGGGATGAGAATTTTGAGAGAGGGCAACGGAATGCCCCCCCCCCCCCCCCCCCCCCCCCCCACCCGCCTGCAGGCAGAGTTTGAGGAATCCTAGGATGGGACGGCCTATGTGGGGTGAGGAACGGCAGTGACGCAGGTGTACCCGGCTGAATTGATGTGAAGAGACAGCTGCCTTACCCCAGTCTGGACATAAGAAACATAAAATACCCAGGGAATACAATGGAATTTAAATATGTTGCTTCTGCAAACCCTATACCAGTTGCTGTATACACTGCCCTATTCATGAGCAGTGAACAAAATCTGTAATGAAAATATAGTTAATTAATGGGGTGCTATTTTACAAATGTTATTCAAATTGTACTAGCTGCTCATGCCCCATATTAAAATAGACCGTCAGCTGGCTTGTTCTTTGTTGCCTGTTTTGACTTGCTGTTCTAATTAATGCACAGGTACAGTGATCCAGATGTGTGTGTGCCTCTGTCTGCTTTTGCTCTGTACTGATGAGGTCTTGATCACCTGGGGCATCATCGCTTGAGTAACAGTCAACTTACAAACTGTGAGTCAACTCAGCAGTAACCCTTCTTTCAGACTCACTCGTTTCTTCCGGCCGTTTCAAATGTAATTATAGGCTATCGGATCTTTCCGGTGTTTTTATATGTGGCATGGTGCACGATTGGTTTGTTCTTTGCTGAATTAAGAGTCACACCTGCCTCAGATTTGCATTTCCAGGGGACAAAACAATACATGGGTATTTTGTCAACACCAGACATAAAACAATCATGGATATTTATAAACACCAAACAAAAAACAATATATGGATGTTCATTAACTAATGAGGAGCTTGGCTGCCTTTTACCTCAGTAACAGCTTAAATCCTTGTTGGAATGCTGTTATACAAGTTTCGAACTGTTTATCCTGAGGTATCGGACCATTCTTGAAGACAAATAGCCTCTAGTTTGTTGTTAGATGAGAGAGGTGGAAATCCGCTGTGTGCTCTATGTTCTAGAAATTTCCATAAAGGTTTGATGATGTTTTGGTGATTTGTGAGGCCATGGGTGATGTTTGAGTTGTTCTAGGTGTTCATGAAGCCACTCAGTTTAGCCGATTGTTTGGAGCGTTATTGTCTCAGGATATGGGAACATCTTGATAAATTTTTTTTTTGAATAATAGGATGTAGTCCATTTCATGAAATTGCTTTGTATTCTGTAGTCATAATTCTACCAAGCAGAGTAATAACAGGACCCAGTTACTCCTATTGGATGGCTGCCCATATACCATAATCCTGCCAAGGTCCACCACCATGTTTGACAGCTGCAAACAGGCAATGTGGGTTGTATGTAGGCTTCCCTTGGTTCTCTCATAACCCCACCCAGATGTAGGAAAATAAGTGGTAAACAACGTCAGACTGTATTACTTTTTTTTACTTCTCAGAAGTCCAGGTTTTGTGTTCTTCCGAAACGTGTTAGATCTGTCATGTCGCTTTAGAAACGTACACATTTAAATTTTGATCATAAAAAATGTATGTTAGAGCAGATGTTTTGGTAGTAGTATTGAACTCAATGTGAAACACAGGCATACACTATTTTGTGTTTTCATTATTTTGTCTACCACTGTTCTTGAGTCAAATTTATTAAGATCTTCACATTGTTATTGCAATACGTGTATATACAATTTTCACAGAGGACCAGTGAGTAATTAAAAACAGTTGAGAAGTACTCTCAAATTTATTTGAATAATCACAGTTTAGCAGGGGGGAAATGAGGATAAACCTGTTAAACCCATTGGGTGTCTTTGCTCTGTAGTGACCTCTCCTGGCCAGAAGGCACCTGCAGGTTCATGAACAGAACATACTGGTATGCAGACTTTGGGTTTCAAGAACTGGATGGACAAAATGGTGGGCATGTCAGAGGAGTGTTGTGTGTTTGTTACCTACTGAGTCTGCTGGAAGGTTCGTGGAGCTGCTAAAATCAGAAAAGGGGTAATTAAAAAAAAGAAAACACTAGTTCCAGCAAGTTCCATCATACTGTTACATTTCAACCAGCAACCTTTTACTTATGAAGAATATACTCGGGCAGTACACATTCTAATATTTGGAAGGTGTGAAAATTTTGATTCAAGCATTTAAAGACGACAAAGGAATCAATACTACATCTATACCTAATAGTTCAAGCAATCCTTCATTTAGTCAGTTTTTGGCCTTGAATGTGACTGTTCGCAAAATATGATCCAGTAATTTTTTCTGGCTTCTTTAAGAGAGGGAATTTACTTTTGAAATTAACAGGTCTGTAGGAGGACTTGGACTGTGAAAAACAGCTTTAGATCATGTATGGTCTTAAAACAAAGAATATTACTTAACATGACAGCGAGCTAACGCTAGTTATGTTTTATACATGTATTTCATCCACTTGGTAGAAAATGTTATTAATTGCACAGGGAAAAAATGAACTTTTTTTTAAACTTTGCTGTCCAAACACCTTTTGAGTTTTATGGTAACTGCCTAAGATGAATGAATTTGCAGGCAATATCTTGTTTTCTGCAAAAATCTCTTGATGTGACGGATAAATGTTATGATTATCCTACTTGTTTTCTCAGTCAGCTAGCCATGACTTAAGAAGCTCCTCCATTGGTCAGACAGTCACGTAGTTGCTGGAGATGAAACAGACATTAACCATTGGTGGGCTCTTACAGGACCTCTCCCAGAAGCCTGCTGGATCATGGCCGACTGTTCAGCTGATGTAGGAAATAACTGACCCAGTCAAGCACAAAGGATGCTGAGTCAGAGTTTTTTGAAGGGACAGTGGAAATGAAAGAGCTCCAGAGCACACAAGGGAGACAATGAAATGCAGAAAATGCTGAGTCATGTTTTTGCTTCCTACTGAAGTTACCTTTCAGGGATAAACAGCTAGCGTGTGAGCAGTACACGAATATAGAGGACTGTGACTTCCTGCTCAGATTTTCAGCTGCGGTTTTCTCCGAGCGTTTCGCTTTCTTCACGCATATCAGGAATGTGTGGTTATGTCCCCCTTGCTTTATGACAGTTTTGTAATGTGGAGGATGAAATAGTATAGGATCAGACACAAAGAAAGTAGCAGCTACATGTACATGCATTGTCACACATGGGTTCTT
>JAFBMS010000522.1:90000-93473 GCA_019788955.1 Albula glossodonta | reverse complement strand
GAAAAAACACTGGATTTTGAAGCTCAACACCAGGTTCCCGGGTGGACTAAACAAACGCACTTAAAAAACCAACACAAGAGGGACCAAATTCTTCCTAATCAAAGGCTCCAGTACACTGAATGGCCAGTGCAAACCTTTCTTTCCCAAGGGGCCCTCACAAGGGGCAACTTTGGAAAAAAAAGATTTTTTCTAACCTAACTAGCCAGAGCCTTCAGGTATTATTGGAACCTGGGACAGAATTACACAAAGGAAACACTAACACCACCTTAATCACTTATCCTGTTAAAACCACTCTGAATAGTCTTAAACAGGACAAAGAGGAGTATTAACACTTCAAAAGAACTACACATCAGAGGAAACAACAGAACTATCAACTAACGACAGGGCCATCAACTAACGACTGGGCCATCACCTACTGGCAGGGCCATCAACAGGGCCATTAAAAAACAATAACAAAAGATGAAAAATACAGTGGGCTCCACCCACACCCATTAGAGGACTCAATCAGGTCCTCTCCAGGGCCTAATAAACCCAGCAACAAACCAAAGATACTCACACCTGACGAAGCCTGAGACAAGGCGAAACGTTGTGTCGACCCACTCATTTTGGAAGACAGCAGAGGACCAGAAGGGCATCCTTCCAATTACCCGCTGCCTACTACTCCAAAAAGAAGCTACAGAAGCTGACCGCCTCACAGAAAGGACACCAAAAGGAAGTCCTGGGACAACCCCGCGCAGACTGTACTACTTTGTGGTGGAAACCTAACGGTGCCAACTAAGCCACAGAGTACCAGTCTAGGTAAGTATAGACTGTATTGATAAGCGTCAACCTTGGTTGACAAAGCACGCTATCAATCAGTCAAACCCCACACCGCCGCTTGCACTAACAAATTAAAAAACACCACACCAAAAACACAACAAAAACACCGAAATCCAGCACTATGGCAGCCTTTCCGGAAGTGACCAGGATCTTCTTCAGGATCATCCAGACAACGCACCACCTACAGAACACCGCAGCGTCTGGAGCCAGGAGCACACCACCAGCCAGCCTCCATAAGAAGATGCAGGAACTGGCCACCCTGGTGAGACCGGCCTCTCCAACAGACGACACCCTGGTGAAGCTGGCGGGAAATGCCCTCAACTGGCTGCATACGTGCATGCAGATCCTGGAGGAGCACTACCTGGAGAGGCTGGGCAACCTAACGAAGAGACTGGAGGGTATCCGACTACCAAACTGGCCGGAAGCATTCCAGGTGGCAGCCGGATGAGCCAAAAAGAAGTTTGGCCGAAGACTACACCCATCCACGCTGGACATCGCGGAGGCCACAGTCACCCCCATCCTCGCTGCAAGAAGAAGCACAGCGCCGGTCTCCACCAGCAACAGATTTGCAGCTCTGGCGGAATCTCCAGCACCCTCACCCACAGCACGGAGGACAAACCCCTTGGATACACCCCGGACCCAGGACCAGTACCAGAGGGAATGGCCAACCCTGCAACAGACACACCCACCCAGGAACCCTGCACAGCCACGGAACCCGGGGAGGACCTGTCGACCGCAGGGGACCACGCGCCACCGGAGGGACTGGGAACCAGAGCCGCTGCCACAGCGACCCCGGAAGACGACACGAAGACAGGACTGCAGACACTCCGATCCCATTCCTACCCGCACCCCTACCCCTACCCCTAACCCTAACCCTACCCCTACCCCTACCCCTACCCCTAACCCCAACCCCAACCCTAACCCGAACTAACCCTACCCCTAACCCGAACCCTAACCCCACCCTACCCCTAATCCTAACCCCACCCCAACCCCAACCACACCCCTACCCTACCCCGACCCCGAAACCCTAACCCCACTCCTAACCCTAACCCTAACCTAGCCCTACCCCGACCCCTAACCGAACCCTAACCCTAACCCCACCCCTAACCCTAACCCTAACCCTAGCCCTACCCCTACCCTAACCTAAACCCCACCCCTAACCCTACCCTAACCCAACCCCCACCCCTAACCCAACCATACCCCTACCCCTACCCCTAACCCTAACCCCACCCCTAACCCTAACCCCACCCCTAACCCTAACCCAACCCTAACCCTAACCCCGCCCCCTCCCCACCTGCCAGCGGGACCGGAGTGGAAAGCAGGATCTTCCACCCCACAAGACACCCCAGATCCAACAGGAAGATCCAAGAGTGGGAGATCACCGTCTGCAAGCCGAACATCATCCTGGGTGACTCCAACCTCTCCAGAATCCCGTCGCACAGCAGGGAGGACCTCCAGATTGACAGCTACCCCGGAGCAACCTTCTACCATGCGGCGGCCCTTTTGGAGAAGACGGAGGTGGATCCCAAGGTGCAGAGAGTGGTCCTGTCATTCGGGATCAACAATAAGGACCAGCATCCAAAGAGGACAGCCATCAAGCAACTCCAGACGATGCTGAGGATGGCCAAATCCACCTTCCCGGCGGCGGAAATCTGGATTCCGCTCATCAACCACTCCGGAAACCTCCAACACCAGCAGAGATCCAACTTAGAAGAAATCAACCAACACATCCAGAGGAACATGCCACATGTGCCCAAGCTTCCAGAGGAGGACTTCCACACCACACGGGACGACATCCACTGGACGGAGGGGACGGCAACCCAGATGCTACACCACTGGCTCCACCATTTAAACTAAGGATCCCCACAAGCCCAAACACAAACAGGGAGGGGAACAAGAACATTATACTCCTGTCAAACAGCTTCACACCGACAGAAGATCAGGTAAGTCTGTTGAACAAAGGATTATCCTTCATACCCACAGTGGGCATCCGCAAAAAACAAAGGAAACCCTCAAAGGACAAGTCCAGGAGTTCCACAGGAAACTCAAACTGGCGGCCTTTTTTCAGGGAACGGAAACCACGGAAAGAACCCCCTTCATACCGACATCAAACTGGGAACCCAGGACGGACCAAATCCCTGCGGAAATCACACAAATTATAACACAAGATCACACGCTCATCAGGGCACTCAACCCCCAAACACACAAGGACAAGAACAACCTCAGCAGAGGAGAGAGCCAAGCTCTACGGGAGCTGGCCAACAACAAACAAATCATCATAAAACCAGCGGACAAGGGGAGTGCCATTGTCATCATGGACAGAACACAATATATACATGAGGCACATAGACAACTTAACAACACAACACATTATGAAAGACTAGACAGACCCATATACCCAGACACAGCCCAGGAAATACATACTGTCATACAGACACTACTGGAAAACAAATACATTACCAAAAAACAAAGCTTTTACCTGAGGGGAGAGGACAATCCTAGACCTAGGGTGTTCTACCTCCTCCCAAAAATACACAAACCACCCCAGTCCTGGACCATACCATATGAGGTCCCGGCAGGGAGACCCATTGTTTCAGACTGCAACAGCGAATCCTACAGGATCGCTGAATACATAGACCACTACCTAAATCCAC
>JAFBMS010000522.1:0-85000 GCA_019788955.1 Albula glossodonta | reverse complement strand
CCTAACCCTAACCCTAACCCTAACCTAACCCTAACCCTAACCCTAACCCTAACCCTAACCCTAAACCCTAACCCTAACCCTAACCCTAACCCTAACCCTAAACCCTAACCCTAACCCTAACCCTAACCCTAACCCTAACCCCAACCCTAACCCTAACACTAACCCCTAACTTTAACTCTTCAGTTCCCGAGGTAAACCACTTTGCCAGGGTCAGGGTTAGGGTTAGGGTTAAGGTTAGGGTTAGGGTTAAAAAAATGGACGGTCCTAAAGACTTGAAACCTAGTCCTAGCTTGGCGTTTTTGGGGGCGCTGAGAGTAGCAAAAGTGGTCCCAAGTCCCTACGACTTTCTGTTCCCGAGGTAGGCCACATTGCCAGGGTAAGGGTTAGGGTTAGGGTTAGGGCTAGGGTTAGGGTTAAAAAAATGGACGGTCCTAGAGACTTGAAACATAGTCCTAGGTGGGGGTTTTTGAGGTTGCTGAGAATGGCAAAAGTGGTCCCGAGTTTTTACAACCTTCCGTTCCCGAGGTAGGCCACTTTGCCAGGGTTAGGGTCAGGGTTAGGGTTAGGGTTAAAAAAATGGAAGGTCCTAGAGACTTGAAACCTAGTCCTAAGTGGGGGTTTTGGGGGTGCTGAGAATGGCAAAAGTGGTCCCGAGTCTCTACGACCTTCTGTTCCCAAGGTAGGCCACTTTGTCAGGGTCAGGGTTAGGGTTAGGGCTAGGGTTAGGGTTAGTGTTAAAAAAATGGAAGGTCCTAGAGACCTGAAACCTAGTCCTAGGTGGGGGTTTTTGGGGTTGCTGAGAATGGCAAAAGTGGTCCCAAGTCTCTACAACCTTCCGTTCCCGAGGTAGGCCACTTTGCCAGGGTCAGGGTTAGGGCTAGGATTAGGGCTAGGGTTAGTGTTAAAAAAATTGATGGTCCCAGAGACTTGAAACCTAGTCCTAGGTGGGGGTTTTTGGGGGCGCTGAGAATGGCAAAAGTGGTCCCGGGTCTCTACGACCTTCCGTTCCTGAGGTAGGCCACTTTGCCAGGGTCAGGGTTAGGGTTAGGCCTAGGGTTAGGCTTATGGTTAGGGTTAAGGTTAGGGTTAGAGTCAGGGTTAGGGTTAGTTTTTGGGTCAGGTTAATTAGATAAATGTATAATTATCATGTGTTCATCTCCTTTTTGCACTAGCCTACTAGTCAAAATCAACGTTTGATTTCCTCTTTAAGAAAAGTTTATTTTTCTGTATGTCAATAATAGAGTGTGCTCACACAAGGGTGGATTTTAGCAAATATTTGAAGAAATATTCAAGTCTACTTTCTTGAAATAATCCCCCCTCCCTCCCCTCAGAGATCAGGAATTTCAAAGTCATACTCTTTACTTCAAAACAATTCATAATTCACTCTTATAATTGTACACACACACTCATATACATCTATATACATACCTGTTCATATACACATAGATTCATAATTATGTTTCTTTATTTGCAATAAATAAGCAAAATTTATTTTAATTGTCCTTTCCCCAATTAAGTGCTGTAAAATCTACCATCCCTTCAAAATTCACTTTACCTACATTAATATAATTATTAATTTCCTTAAAGAAGAGAGAATAAGTTAAAACTAATAGATATTTTTCTAAAAACATTCAACTGTGCATGTCTCTATTCACAAAAATCCTTTAATCATCTTGTCCATAAATTCACACCATTCACCAGTGTCATGCACTTATCTTGTCATCAGTGCTAAGTTCATGCCATTCATTGTTCATGTCATTTCATATGTGTATATCAGTGTGTTCCATGTCATCCATCTATCTATTTGTAATTCATGTCATTCATCTATTCAATCATTGTCTTTGCAAATAAATACATATCAATAAATATATATCAACACACACAAAGACATATATATTCTCCCCCAGACAACAAGAAAAAGGAAGAGAACGTTTCCTGTGAGTCAATATCCTTTTCTTTAATAAGACTTCTCCAAGGTTTCAGGGTTGAGGATCAATGTTTCTTTTTCAGTTCTCTTTCAATGTTTGTGATAAAGATCTGAGCCAAGGCTACAGTCAGAGTAAAACTCAAAATTTAGGGTTGGGGATATAGTCAGGGTTGAAGTCAGAATCAGGGTCAGGGTTACAGCCAGGATAAAGGTTAGGGTCAGGACTAGGATTAGTGTAGAGGTCAGGATTACAATGGAAGTCAGGGTTAAGGTCCAGATTAGAGTTAAGATTACAATTGTAGTAAGGGCTAGGGCTAGGGTCAGGGTCAAAGTCCCAGTTAAGGTTAGAAGTACAGTAGGGGTTAGGGCCAGGGCCAGGATTACAGTCAAGGTTAAGGTTCAAGTCAGGGTTAGGGTCAGGGTCAAGATTATTGTCAGAATTACAGTTGAGGTTAGGGTTAGACCGTTGTAATCCATTTTATGTATTTTTTTTTACAGAAAAAAGGATATTTTATATTAAAACAAATGGGCCCTTAGAAATCTATCAGCGAACATGTAAAATCGCAGACAGATTTGAGATCGGCCAAGAGACAGATTGAGATTCATTTTCTATGGAAAAATTACATCATTTTTTTCTGACATAATTTCAACATTGTAACAGGTTTGGACCTCAAAATCGGGTGTCTTGACATTTTTAAAATACCAGGTGGCGCTATTTTGAATGACAGAATTTGGTATGCCATAAAACATATTCTGTATATCATCTCTCATTTCTATATTAGTTTGAAGTTACACATTTGATATCATGGTCCATGCATTTAATGTATTTTGAATATCATTTCCTAAACAGTTACACATTTTGTTATGCAACATTAAGTATTTTGTATATCATGCCCAAATAAATGATGTGTTCTGACTATCATGGCCCATACATTTGATATATTCCATATATCATGGCCCATAAATTTGATATATTCCATATATCATGGCCCATAAATTTGAAATATTCCATATATCATGGCCCATAAATTTGATATATTCCATATATCATGGTCCATACATTTAATATATTCTGTATATCATGGTCCATACATTTAATATATTCTATATATCATGGTCCATACATTTGATATATTCTGTATCTGATGGTCCATACATTTAATGTGTGACACAGAGGGCCACATAGGTATCTTTAGGATTTCCTTTGTGAAATAAACACATTTTAAAACTGCGCTGTAGCAGGAATGTTTTATTAAAGGGTTATCCATTTTGTTTTTCTTTTCATTTAAATACCCTTATTGTTGCCCTTAAATGTTTTAATGTCATGGGGGGGGGGGGTGGGTTTGAATGCTGTCAGCTGATGGTACCCAAAAAACCCGGTCAGCTGATCGGAGGAACGGGGCAGCCCTGTCAGCTGACTTAACCGGGGAGAGAATGCGGCCCGGGGAAGGAAGACGTGAGGAGCGCGGGAGTTGGAAAGAAAAAGAAAGTGCGTGCGGTGTGGAGTCCAAGGGGGGACCTGCCTAAAGCTTCCAAAAGAAAAACTCCGAAAAGGGGATACAGAACTGTGTAAAAAGCACCCAAGCCACTGGACCCAAGCAAAGAAACAGTGGGGTGAGCTGACCGGTGAGACAAAACCTTTTTCTTTTTTCCACCTTCGTTGCGGTTTTTTTTCTTTTTCATTCATTGACGGAGGACAGTTTCTCGGTCTCCCTGCTGAGAGAGGATATATATATTTTTTTGTTTGGATGCTGGATTCGCTGGGATCTTGTTTCCCCTGGGAAGCGCGCGCAAAACCACAAACTGGGGTGGGAGAAAAAGGAATTGCTGGCCAGCGTCATTGTGTGTTTGTTATTTGTTTGTCAATACACAGAGTGAGTGTCACTATTGCCTTGTCTGTTTGTTGTTTCTGTCACTTTGTAACTGCAAAGATTCATTTTTCAATGTGAATGCGTAATAATTTAGTTTTAACCCGTAATTAAAACGGTAACATTTCCCGATAGGGCAGATTGTTACAAATGTAGTCTGAATATCAAGGCCTACATAAATTATATATTCTGAATATCATTTCCTAAACAGTTACACATTTTGTTAAGCGAAATGATGTAAAATGATTGAAACTCAACTTTTGATAAACAGTAAGGTGGAATTTATGGTTAATTAGTTAATTTATGTTTCATTTAATTACAAACATTTGTATTTACAATCATGTATTTTGTGTGCTAATATACATATTTCAGATTCTGTATATTCATATTGTATAATTTGTATGTCATTTTATGGGTTAGGCATTCATTATACATTTGACAGTTGGCCACACCCCACTCAGTCTTCGACACTCAGCCTACCCTACACCATTCTACAGTTGGCAGTCAATAGGTAAGCAGCTTTTTTCTAGCTCTCCTGGGTTTTTCGCCGTACATAGACAAATTACATAATATTGGTGTTTAAGCATACAGTTCAAATTCTTAATGTAAGTGCTGTTATTCTGTATATCAGCACTCATGGAATGCCTATTGTCCTATCAAATTACTTGGTCGGAACTAACTGTTGTATAATAACTTTTATATCTGCAGATGATAACCATTAGAACTGAAGTGCAGCCTGAGAAGCCTTGTGATGATGATTGTCCATATTCTCAATACATTTCTTTATTATTACTATTATTATTATTAATAATAATAATATAAAAGTACATTTTAGGCATACAACTTATTTTTTTGTAAATTCTTATTTCCGCTTGTACCCACAGCAACTGTGATTGTCAGGAGGGAGTTGCCGGACTGTAATCCTACACATTCTCAAGGGTAAATAGCAAATGTCAATGCTTGTCAGTTTTGTCAGATATGTAGCTATTTTAAGTATATTTTGATTGAATGAATAGTATTAGCATTTCAATGCACACAAGATGATCATACAAACATATATTCACAGAAAGGAAGGAGATTTTTATACCTTTACATATTGCACACAGACTATACAAATGTAGATATATGTCTGAATATGTAATGCTTTTATCTCAGATGCAGATTCAGCTGCAAGGCAGATGAATTGACTCCCGTACTTGGAACCTTATTCCTTGGAATTTTTGTAGTTATTTTTATTTTAATAATAAACATTCTGATTGTACTGTCATGTGACTGCCATATATAATATATTTGACTATTAAACTTTTCTCTCAGATGCAGGTGCAGGTGCAACCTAATTGATTAGACAATCATAATGGCACTTGTGTGTGTTTCAGTTTATTTGATCCTGCTTATTTTGCTGTTTGCAGTAAAAATCATTTAATTTTCTTCATTGATGTATTTTGACAAATACACTTACTTATTTTATTTCATGTTATGTTATTTTTAACAAGGGACAAATTGATTTTATTTCTTATGATTGTCCTTGATTTTTCAAGAAATAATAAGTTTGTTCACTTTTAACTTGTCTTAGTTGTTTATTTGCATTTGCGTTGCATTTAATGGCATTTTCAACAAATAAATTACGGCAGCGCCTTAAGTGGCAGGTAAAACTTAACACCATGTTCCCTGGAGGACTAACCAAACACATTACATTACATTACTGTCATTTAGCTGACGCTTTTATCCAAAGCGACTTACAGTTGATTAGACTAACCAAGGGCCAATCTCCCCTGGGAGCAATGTGGGGTTAAGGGCCTTGCTCAGGGGCCCAACAGCAATGGTGTTCTTGCTGTGGCTGGACTGGGGCTTGAACGGCCAACCTCAGGGGTCCCAGTCATGTACCTTAGCCACTAGGCTATAGGCTGCCCAGCCTCATATATCCTATAAAAACTATATTTACTCAAAGCTCTATGTGTATTCTCCCCCTCACTCTCATCTTGAATCATCGATAAAACAGTGAATCTATTCTGAGTTAACATGTGTTCAATCTAGCTCATGTTAGATACCCGAACTCCAAGAGCGTAATAAGGAGGATCACACCCAATTCGCATTAACTTATAGCTCTCACAGGTAAGCACTGTTGTTTCCTTGTCCCAAACAGTAACATGTTGCCTTCTTTCTTTCTTTCTTTCTTTCTTTCTTTTCTTTCGCAGGTCAACTCATCAATGTGGTTAGTAATAAAATTTCATGCAGAGATTAAAAATAGTGTCCAGTATCGTTCAGTTCCAATTGTCCTTTTGGCCTTTTAGAAAAGAAAAAAAAGGGACTCTACAGTCTTTTTAGCAACTTAGCTTGTTAGCCAATGAGGCCTGTTAGCAAACAAAGCCTGTTGGGGTGTGGTTCATCCCCTTTCTCTGTAGGGAGCTGGGCCCTCCGCCAGCTAGATTAAAAAAAGTTCAAAGACCAGTTACATTCATGTTCTTTCCTTTAGGTTATCAAAAATGGCTATCAACTGGCAAGTTTGCAGCCATTCGTCCCTTCAGAACATGGGTGGAATCTAAGGTAAGTGCTTATGATCCTTGCCTTTCAATAGGTAGTTAGTAATCATGTGTTCTTAGTAGACTGTAAATGCAATATAAGCAACCCATGTCCAGATGGCATTTCAATGTATCACTGCTTAAAGACACTAATATTACCACTTTCTTCACAGAAGAATGGGAATCCTTCATCAAAATGAATGACTCTCTGGAAATCTCACATCACTACTTTGGGAAACTGCTAAGGTAGTACTGAAAGGAAAAATCAAATCATATATTCATCACACCAGAAGAAAAAAGAATATGAGCTTGAAAAGAATGAGGAACAGAAACTCAAAGAACTAAATTACAAGTATGCTAATAAACCAACAGATCAAATTCTAAATGAAATATTGGTAACCAATTCTCAACTAAACAATATCATAAAAAACCCAATTCCTAATACAACGACTCAGACATGAAAATTTCAAGCACAATAACGAATCAGGTAAACATTTGGAAAATCAACTCAAACGTAGTGTTAGTAAACAATAAAATTATCAAAATGAGTACAACAACCATGTTGTTAATGAAGAGACGGATCCCATGCTAGCAGTTGAAGACAGGTACTTTACTTACACAGCCGGCCGTGGGAACACAAGCATGGAGCAAAATGTTCAATGATTACAATGTGTGGACAACATTTATACAGTTTAAGGTAGATACATTAGCATGTGATGGCTCAGATATGGTAATGGGGAACCCTACGTTCCGCAGACGGCAGATAACAGGTCGTTAACAGGAGGCGCTATTTGGCCCTGGACGGATGCAGCAACATCCCTTTGCAATTCTAATACACATTCTCAAACACTGTGCCGCTCTCCAAAAACAGTATCCCAACAGTAGCAAAGACAAATCAATTATTGCAGTCATGAAGCACTCAGCAGGGGAGACCATGAAGATGCCTAGAACAATAAATAATACATTTCAGGATTTTTGCACCAGCCCATACACCTTAGACCATGAACCAAATTTAACAGATATCCACTCCTTCCTTTACAGCGTAGATCTTCCTCAACTTTACAAGAAGCTATCAACTGAACTAAACACATCACTAACACTTGATGAATTTCATAAAGCACTTATTCAGATGCCAAACAATAAAGCCCCAGGACCTGATTGCTTCCCTGCTGAGTTCTATAAACACTTCTAGAATATCATCTCACCACTCTTTTTCAGAATTAAGTTGACAAAATTAAAAAATCCCACCACATGTGAACACTGCCCTCCTCTCAGTACTGCTGAAGCCTGAAGGAGCTATGTACGATCACACTGATCTCATAATTATCAGTTAAGCATGAGCAACATCAAATATCTTGGCATAAACATTTCCACCAAGCTGTGAGAGATGTTCCACCTGAACTTCACTCAATTAATAAAAACAATAGAACATGGTTCAAACCATTGGACAAACGTATAACTTGACACTTACCTCTAATTAGCACAATATCAACAGTAAAAATGACCATACTACCAGATTAATTGCATATTCAGAATGATCCCAACTCATCCCTCTATAAAATTGTTAAACTCATTAAACTCCAAGATTACTACATTTTACTGGAAAATTAAAACACCCCAGATCAAACTTTCAACACAACAGAAATGTAAAACTCAAGGAGGACTGGAAGCACCAAACTAAATACAGTATATCACAAACTGGATTCACCCCAACCAAAAGAATAACCAATGTATAGAAATAGAACAGTCTGTATATAAATTGCAATGTCCAGTTTTCCTTTTCACACTACCTCCATCAAACACCATGACAGCCTTAAAAAAATCCTGTCATTTGAACAACCCTGACAGCTTGGTGGAAATTGAACAAAATCTTTAATAACATATTAATAACGTAATAAAATAACATGATAAAGATTAACCACACTACGTACTATGCACTCAAGAAACAGCTAGAATTAGGGCGTAGTGTGCTTTTGGGACACAGCATACGTAAGTTTGTTATGTGATCTGCGACTAAACAACTGAATACTATGGTTTGCATGATAGGCCAACCAAAAACATTTGCTTCAATTGTCGTTTATAAGTTGGAATGTGAATGTGAATGAGCGAGAGCTCTGGGGAGGAAGAGGGTTATTTTGCGATTAGGTTTTGTTTATCATGAATGCATGATTCCAACATAAACATGTATCTTTTGCATTGTAATTACATTTAATGGTATTTTATGAAAACACGATGGTGGAGCCTGCTGTGTATGGTCAAATATGGTCAAATGTCCTAGTATTGTATGTATGAAAAATCCATACTCTGGAGATTGTATTTTTAATATAATGTCAAAAATATGCATGCTTACAAAATACAGAATCTGAACATTGTTTTTCAAACAAAACAATATAAACTGTATGTCAAATAAATTATTGGCGCTTTAGCTTTGATCTCTTGCTCAACTGTTACATATGATTGTACAGTTTTATAGACCAAAGACCATATTTGAATTAGAATGACATGATATGGTATTCCTGTGTGTTATGGTTGTCCTCGCTCAGCTAGGTCCTGCATTAAGGGTTTTCATTCAAGATTCATAACGTTTTTCCAAACATTCAAGTATTTCATTCTTCATTTGCGGAAGGACTGGAGTCCCACGCGTTTCGACGCGTTTCAACCCGATGTCATTGGCCGAGCGTCTTCTTAGTTGCTGTTTCATTGGATTCTTGATTTGTCCGTCACGTTTTTAGCGGCCATCTGGCTTTCGAGCGTTTTTGTGATTGGTTGAAGAACATACGTGGGGTGATCCAGAGAAGTAATTGGTCGAAAAAGTAGGTTAGTGGTGCGACAGTCATTACAGAACAGAGAAAGTAGGTCATAGACGGCTGCTGTTTATCACTGTCCATATTATACTGTATTTAAATGTGCTTTCCTTCATTTCTGCCGTAAGTATTATACATTACTTTTAATTCTAGCTAATATTGAACACCAGTGGTTGGTCGTGGTTGAACATTTTGTTGTATACTTTTTTATCAACACGTATTGTCATTTTAAGGAGGAGGGCAATGTTTGGCTACCGATGGTGCTTTAAAGACATAGAAGCCAGCTAGGTGCCATTATATGACGATATGAAAGAAATGGCTTTTCGGTCGTTTTCTTTAGCTAGCTAAGTCATGACCACAAGCACGCAGTGTTCTAACTGGTGCTTCACTATCAGCAATCGAGTGTAAACAGTGTTTTAACAAAACGTTACTGTAGCTCGCTAGTTTATCATACGCTTAGGTTGTTAACACTATCACTATTTCGTTAAATCGTGCTTTACTGATCGCCATAGCAGTTCGGGTTTGGAGGTCAAATGTTGCATAAAATGTTTAGAGGAAGCTTTATATAGATTCGTTTTACCTTACGATTCATTGGGCTTTTTGTCTTTAAAAACGTTGCATTCTGATAAGCAGGAGTCTTAGCGTGATATTTCTATTTTATTAGCTTCATAACTGCCTGACGTTATTTATTTGAGAAGCGGACGCATGTCACGTACTGACATTTTGTATAGTTTTTCATAGCTGAAGCTTGATTTTTTTAAAGCATCAGTGTAGATGTTGTAGCTTCTTGGCTAAGTTGCGCTACTCTGGGACATAGCTAGGATATCAAAATGACTGTCATAGTTCGCAATCTCTGAATGTTTTCCACAACTGAAGAATGAAATACTTCTATCTTGCACATGAAAATGTTGCTGACTGTATTTTAATATGACAGCGTACATCATATGTTGTATTAAAAGTGTTATTTTCACTAGTTAATATTGCGAGGCACTGTGTAAGTTACATGTATTTATGGTTTCAGGCCTAAGGAGATGTTCTCGGCCTCCATGATTTCGAGGAAGGGGATTTAATGTCTTTAACGTTATCTGGCTCTGGGAAAACCAGCACATGATTTTTTTTGTTTTTACTAATTTTCGCAAAAACCCTATTGATGTAAATTACTTACAATCGTGTAGCTAGTGTCACATATGTACCGTGTCTATATACCAGAGCCCACAGAGCAAGCTGATCATACTACAGATGAAACCGATCAGGTTACCTGTAAAGCTCTGACAACGATTCCACCGGACTGAATGTACGTTGCTATGCTGCCGTGATTGAAGCGTGCCTCCCTTTGGATTTTCTCAGCTTTAATAACTTTGCTTTTGAGACAGTTCTTATCTCAGTTGTGCTCATTGTTTAGTTTAACTCTAGGACCTTTTAAATAATCTGTACTTTTGAAACTATTCAAAGTATGCACATGCACCTCCAGACCTATGGTGTAGTAGAGAAGCTGTCGTTACTGGGGACTGAAAGTCTTGCAATTGAAATGTGTCTCTGTGTGATTGTTTCTTCTTTTTGTTTGAACAAAATTCGGAGTTTACAGTGGGTTCATTGTAAATTCAATGGAATAGAACTGGACATGTTGCAAGTAGTTGTGCGTGCATGATATAAAAAATATATGTTACAAAGGCATGTTGCTTTAACTGCAAGTAATATCTCAGGTTACAGAACTGATTTTTTCTAATGCAGCTCACTTTTCAGATCTGTAATTTTTTTTTGTTAACTGGAAGTAATGCATTAAATTGTTCATTTTCATCCAGCTGAACATTGACAGAGCCTAACCCTAACCCAACCCTCTCCAGCTAAGCATGATGCTGAAGTCTGACCTAGATTGCAGCAGAGTAGCATATTGAGTGCATCATGAGTAACATATTGTGCTTTCCTTTATATTTTTTGCTGTAAGTGACAGAGCTGGTTTTATGTAAGTGGAGCTATTTTATCTGATGTGTAAGAAGCTTGCCCACCTCTACCCTTATTTAGGTCTGCAGGGTGTGGTTTTATGCCACTGTTGTCATCTGTGAGTTGTGTATCAGCCACACCCCAGGGATGAAGGAAGTATTTTCTGTGAGTAGGTGCAGTGAGGTGGACCTGGGGTAGGGGGGCTGCCCTCATCTCTTACCACAAACCCCCACCCCCAGGGTGGAGCATTCCTACAAAACACTCTTTGAAGCAGTCGATTCACATGGCTGTTTGAAGGAGAATAACATGGTGGTGTGACTGGGAAACAAGGAATTATGCATCTTTATCTTGTGATATGTTTTTTGCCTTAATATACTTGGTTGAAGTGTTTGATTGTTTGGCTTTTACTGAGACTATCCAGTGGTGCACTTGATTTTGGAAACTACTATCAAATTAGCTTTGGAATCAATTTCTCTAGAGTATATATTTTGAACATGTCTTAAGTTTTTACATTAGTTTTAGTTAGGTACTTGCTTCACTGATCATTAGAGAATAAGCTTACATTAGCTAGCCAGCTGTTTTGTCCCTGACTTGCATATAGCTGAGATAAAGTTAGTGTTAGCTAGCTAGCTAGGAGTACAGTTGGGAGAACTGTGTGATTAAGTACCCTGAACATTCAGAGTATCACAGTTGAGCAAATGGTACATAACAACCTTGTGCCAACCAATGACATGTATCACTGAAATTAATGTAAATTAGTACCTAAATGTTCAGACTGAATAGCTAAAAAATCAATCAAGTAACCAAGATATTCATCATCTGGTAACCTGTCATGTCAGATGACCACAATGAAGTAGATATGCCTGAGTAGATATGCCTTCTTTGGTGGTTTAGCTTTCAGCTGGATTAATCTCTGTTAGGACATCACAAAAAGTATGCAGATATGTGTCATTAAGAACACACACATGTTAAGTAGTACAAAGCCTACAGTGTAGATGAATTTACTTGTCACTTACTATACATACACCATACATTTCCTTGGTTTGTCAAGGTACAGCAGCCTTACCTCTCACAGTGTCCCAAATGCAGCAACCTCACCTTTCAGTTTCCCAAGACACACCACCCTCACCTTTCACTGTGTCCCAAGACACACCAACCTCACCTTTCACTGTGTCCCAAGACACACCACCCTCACCTTTCACTGTGTCCCAAGACACACCAACCTCACCTTTCACTGTGTCCCAAGACACACCACCCTCACCTTTCACTGTGTCCCAAGACACACCAACCTCACCTTTCACTGTGTCCCAAGACACACCACCCTCACCTTTCACAGTGTCCTAAGACACACCACCCTCACCTTTCATTGTGTCCCAAGACACACCACCCTCACCTTTCACTGTGTCCCAAGACACACCAACCTCACCTTTCAGTTTCCCAAGACACACCACCCTCACCTTTCACTGTGTCCCAAGACACACCACCCTCACCTTTCACTGTGTCCCAAGACACACCAACCTCACCTTTCACAGTGTCCCAAATGCAGCAACCTCACCTTTCAGTTTCCCAAGACACACCACCCTCACCTTTCACTGTGTCCCAAGTCACACCACCCTCACCTTTCACTGTGTCCCAAGACACACCAACCTCACCTTTCACTGTGTCCCAAGTCACACCACCCTCACCTTTCACAGTGTCCCGAGACACACCAACCTCACCTTTCACTGTGTCCCGAGACACACCAACCTCACCTTTCACTGTGTCCCGTGAAAGGTGTGAGATGTTTTTTTAAACATCTCACATTCTCATTGGTTAATGAGGCCATAGTATTCTGGACAGGTCAGAGAGAGGTGAAAGGACTCTTGGACTGATGGCCAGAAAGACTCTAACCCTGACTTGAACCTCTCTCTGGTGACTCATCTGTGACTTCAGTTTCCCATTAGCCCCTGTTAACTGGCCATGCCATCATACATTTCTCACTATCAGGGTATTTTCCAGAAAAGAGTTTCCAGAACTTCTGAAAACTGCTCCATTGGCAAAAGGTTGTTGACAGTAAATAGCACATAAGTTTGTCTGTTTCTAATTCACGTTTAGAAATTCTGTTTTTAAAATCTTAAATGTCACAGTATAGCAGTGAAATGTGAATGTAAAGGAACTGGAAGACAAAAAAATGTCACATTAGGAACAATCAGGAACTAGGTAATAAGGGGAGATATAGACTACATCCTACTGGTGATGGAAATTGGTTGTATGTGAGAGTAGCATGCACTTAGAGTTGCAGCATGGGGCCCATGCCTTTGCACTGTGGTTTGACATGTGATTTAGTGTGCTGACGGGTGGGAGGGCGTAGCAGGGGCCTGTATGGGGGAGTGGATCTTCTCCCAGTATAAAACTGTGGCAGAAAGATGGGGCCCCTGCTGTAGGCCGCGGCTGGAATGAGTGTAATGCAATCCGGAAGTGCCTTACATGGCCTGTTTTGAAGAAGGTCTGCCAGGTATCCTAGCAACCACAAAAGGGCTGTCAGTTTGCCCATCTGAAAAAATACTGTGTGTCTCTGTCCGTGTATGTGTTTGTGTGTTATGTATGTACATTTGTGTACGTCCTTGTATGGTTTTGCTTCTGTATAGGCCCGTATAAGGGTCTTTGTAAGGCATTGAGAATAAAGTTGTGTACATGACACAAGAAAACTGAATGTTTGAAGGATTGCTAAATACATTTACCTGAATGTAAATATATGTGTACATTTTTTGTTTTTGTTTATCTCCTCTTTCTAATGAACGAATGTGTAGTGCTAAAATGTATTGGAATAGTGAATGTGTCACAGCATAACTGACAGCTGGCTGGGATGTTGGGGAAACACTGCGTGATATTTTCATCCTTGACAAAACACAAAGGTGGTTCAGGTAGACATCTGGGATGCTGCTCTCTTACTGGAGGCTCAGATTGAGTTGTAGAGCTTTGATCAGAATGTACATTTGAGGCTAATAGCTCAGCCTCCGTTCACCTCTGCCTCTGTCCCACCCCTCCCTTCCCTCTCTTTCAGACCACAGAGACTTGGAGCAAAAGGAATGAAATGTGTTAAGAACTACATACTGTACGAACGTTTGTGGTACGTGCAACTCCAGCCACTTTTGATAGATTGACATTTTCTCCACCATTGATTGTTTTCATGGAATTATGTAAGAAGTTGATGCCCTGTGATCAAGTCAGTGCTTTAAATAATGACCAGTCATTATCCCGCTCTGGCTGAAAGCCTGGTGCCCCACTCTTAACCTGATGCAGATGGAATGAAGACTTGTAAATACAGTAGAGGTGTAAAACACCGAAATGGAAGCCAGGCTGTTCTTTATTAAGGCAGCTCTGTGATGCAGGTTTGGGAGAAAAGCCAGGCATTCACAGGTCCCCTTGGATTCTCCACTTCAGGCTGTTTGTTTCCATGGTAATGCTGTTCATATCTGGATAGCTAGGGCAATCTCTCTGCCCTTCATGATGGAGTGAAGCATTTAATAAATCATGTATTCTGAGCTGTTACTTTTAATAGTTGCTTTCTTATTAATTCAGTAGCGCATATTGTTTGGTTTATTGTCTGTGTAAATCTAAAGAGATGATTCACATATGTGCTGGATTATTGGCATTGCTCTGGGATGTGGTTTGTGCACAAAAGGGAAAGGAGTGGTGTCTGGCTGATATAGAAATGTAACCTGCGATGTGCACATGCCTGTTGCACATGTTACATGCAGCCCTTATGCATCGAATAAATATGTCCAATATTTTGCACTGCAGGTGATCTAATGGCAGACCAAAGAATGGACATTTCTTCAACAATGAACGAGTTCATGTCCCCTGGCTCCAACGACCTGATCAGTAGCTCCATGAGTACCCCCAGCATCGACTACACTCGCAAGAGGAAGGGAAGCTCCACAGACTACCAGTGAGAACTGCCCATACCTACCTTAATCCTAACCATAATCCTGCACGCGCCCCCCCTCAAACCTCACCCTAACTCTGCACTCGCCCCTTCCTCAAACCTCACCCTAACCCTGCACTCACCCATACCTCAAACCTCACCCTAACCCTGCACTCACCCCTGCCTCAAACCTCACCCTAGACCTGCACTCACCCATACCTCAAACCTCACCCTAACCCTAACCCTGCACTCACCCATACCTCAAACCTCACCCTAACCCTGCACTCACCCCTGCCTCAAACCTCACCCTAGACCTGCACTCACCCATACCTCAAACCTCACCCTAACCCTGCACTCACCCCTACCTCAAACCTCACCCTCACCCTAGACCTGCACTCACCCATACCTCAAACCTCACCCTAACCCTGCACTCGCCCCTACCTCAAACCTCACCCTCACCCTAACCCTGCACTCGCCCCTCCCTCAAACCTCACCCTAACCCTGCACTCACCCCTACCTCAAACCTCACCCTAACCCTAACCCTGCACTCACCCCTACCTGAAACCTCACCCTAACCCTGCACTTGCCTTTCCCTCCACCCCAACCCTGATGCTCCACCTGCTTCTACTTCCATGCTAACCCTCACACTCCTCCCATGTTACCTCTGCCCTGCACACTCACACCTGCGTTCAACTCTCCAGGTGGCTATGAATCAAAGCATGCATCTCATGATAATCTTCATATTTATGGTGCTGGTAATAATGTATGTTAAATATTTTTGCAACAGTATTGCAAACAGTTTATATGCCCAATCCGTATTCGTAAATCAGAAAAGAAACCTAAAATTTTTGTATTTAGAAGAGTATTAACCATTTAGCTGCCATGCTATTGAAACAGACATTCATGCACATCAAATGAAAGCGTAACACACCAATTTCCTTACCTTTGCAGAATTGATGGCTTTTCTTTTGAGTAAGTATCAACACATTTTACAAGCTGATGATTGTAACATATTAATGGTTGTTGTCAGTAGTACACTGTATGGCTAACTCTGTGTGGCGAGAACACTCATTTCACAACAATTTCTCATGTCTCATTTCATTAGGAGACTTTATATACCCAAAACCAAAACACTTTCCTCTGATTTAAGGAAATTCAAAATGTAATTAAAAGTTGGTAAGAGAACATGCCTTGGCCCTATTGCTTAGGAATACAATTCCAGAGATGACAAAGCAGACAATTAAACATTTTTTGCCTATCAAAAAAATCAAAACAGTGGTTGCACAAATACTTTATATGGTTAAAAATGATCTAGATAATTAGATGAATATATAGCTTGTAGCAATCATAAAATTGACTCTGCTAGAATATCAGCAAATATCTAGCTCTAATTGAAGTTTTGTTACCAGTTATTTTAGCGATATATCTCAGGCAGTTGTATTTGAGACACAAAGATGAATGTGAGACAAAAGTATAGACAATCAACTTTTATTTTGTGGTATTTACATGCACATGTATAGCACCATTTAACAGAACAGCTGTTTTTGGGTTGAGCCCATTTTGGGTCCCCAAAATGGACCCCATTCAGCTCTGCAAAATTAATGAATGACAGACAGATATAAACTTTTGCTCCGGTGTTTCCATTTTCCATTTGTGTATGATTGTTCATACACAAAAGAACAGTGACTGTATAGTTTTGGTTTCAGCCCTTGTTTTCATCTGCGGAGACTGCATGTGGAGACTGAGGGTACACACCAAGGCCAGAGAACTAACTATGGTGGAAAAATAAGTAATCTGTATGCTGGTACAACAATTAATTTTAAAAATGGCACATAAACTGGCTGTATCATGCAAAGCAGTTTGTAATGTCTTGAAAAAGAAGGAAACCACCGATGGACTCTGATTAAACACTGAAAGGGTCGGCCAAGGAAGACAATAGCACAGGCAAACCCTAACATGACCTTCACGCTCAAGAGAGCAAGGCTGAAAGTACCAGAGGCCACTGTACACAGAAGACTCAAAGACCCAAAGGTGTGGTGATATCAGTTGGTCATGGACTTGATGCAGTTATTGCATTGAATGGTTATGCAACAAAATATTAGACTGCATTGCTTTTAATTACTTTTGAGTTCATTCGTAATCCTGATTTCACAGAGCTGAAAATAGGGGACTTAACCCAAAATGGAAGTTTCTATGAAAGGGCAAAACATTCATGCCTTTAAATATCATTAAATAAAAAAAATCATGCATTTAAATACCATTAAATAAAACTGATTGTCTGCACTTTTGTTTCATCTTATGATCTCAAAACCAAATGCTTGAGGTATATAACAAAAGTATACAACATTTCACTCCACCACACTTTTGGAGGGCACTGTACAAACATTGTATGCTACCCTAGCTCACTAGGGATCATGCTGATGGAGGGTTTGATTGGTTTACAGCCACAACATGAGAGAAGTTATCTAAAAAACTACAACTGTGTGCATAAATATACATGAAAATAAAGAATTTTACAACATTTTAGATTTGTGTATTTTGGTCACTGTCAGTGTTAAAGAGCTTTCATATAGTTCATGGTTTCATAGTGATGGACCCTGTTCCTAGTGTCTATATCTTAGACATTCTGCTGTAGAGTGCTTAGAGGTAACACAAACTGTCTCCAGTTCTTGACCACTTTACTACTGTACATTATTGATACACCCAACTTTATGTAAATAAGTGGGTTTGCTATGAAGCACTGAGTATTTAAATACTTTTTAAAAAACTGGTATGTTTTCATGGAGTGCGAGGAAAAGCTACACTGCCCCCAGGAGGCCTGGTTGGCATTCTGTGAATGTACATGAAGGACAATCCAGCACAAATGCAGATTAAGAATTAGCCTGTGACAAATGATCTGGAAATACAGAAAAGCAGAGACTTATAACATACATACGGTGCTAAAATATTGACCCCACAAATGGATAAGTAAATATGTAATCAAAAACCAGGTTTAAAAAAAAAAAGCTGTCCTGTCAGTTATGTTACAACCAGGTCTCTTAACAAAAAGGAGAATTGCTCAGATATAAGATGGCAAGAAAATATTGACTGCTCGCTTGGAATTCTTTTGTGTTTAGACTGTCATTTGTCATCATTCTTGGTCCATTTTCTGTCTCTCAATGGTAACTTTCTTAAAATATGTTAGCTTTTCATTTAATCTGTTTTCAAGACTCTACACCATTGAGCATGCTCATGTTTTTACCATTTTTAAACAAGCATTTTGAAAAGGTACACTTAATTTGCCATAGCCGTTAGTTCAGGCTAAGAATTTGAAAAATCGCAAAATTATTTTCAGATGAATAATTCTGTCACTCTCTTTTCATAGGGATAGTATGGACACAGACAAGGATAAGCAGCTTGGAAGGTAAGGGCACTGCAGTCTGTATGCTGCAGTATTTTGAAGATTGGTGGCATCATTAACATTAGTGAAGTGGAATGAGGTTAAAATGACATGCTCCAGACAGCTGAAATTGTGAAAATTAAATGGCTTAGAACTAATTATCTGATTTTTAATTTTAAATGAATATAACCTCCTTAAATTTATGATTAATACTTTTTGCTATATATCCAAGCAATTATTTCAACCAAAGCATAGAGTGAGATCTTTTCTAGCTGTGTAATGTAATTGTAAATTAAGGCTCAGTGTCCTGTAGTTGCACTGTAGATCCATCTAAAATGTCTTTAAAGTGCAGAGTTATGTCAACCAGGCCATGCTGCTCTGTGTGTGGCCCTTAGCTCTGCTGGTTACCATTTGGCAGTAACCTGTATTATTTCAGCAAATTCATACTTATCCAAATCCTCTGTCTGTCTACAGGGAGTGTGCTGAACAGGGCCGGATAAAGAACGCCAGGTATCCTATCACAGCCACTGGTGCAGTTTCCAGTATGAAGGGCTTATGGATGTGGGATCTGTGTTGATGTGGGAGTGCTGTGTTTCTGCAGACCCAGGACAGGGCCAGCTCCTCCCTCAAGGGGAATTTCACTTCCATCTTTCAGTTAATTTGGTTTAATTTTAAGAGACACTTATTGTTCTGCATATGCCAGAAACCATGGCCCTTGTTTGGTAAAGGAAGTACAGCATTGATGCGTATGTTCAGGGGACAGATGCCAGGTGATGGGTACTCACTGCTAATAACTGCTACATGCTGCTCTCACCATTTCTGCTGACAGGGAGGCTCACAGCCAGATCGAGAAGAGGCGGCGAGACAAGATGAACAGCTTCATCGATGAGCTGGCGTCATTAGTGCCAACCTGCAACGCCATGTCCCGCAAACTGGACAAACTCACGGTGCTACGCATGGCTGTCCAGCACATGAAGACATTACGAGGTGGGGGGGCTGGAGGAGGGGGGAGGGATGTGGAGATATGGGCCATTCAGTGGCTGGGTGTGCCTTGGCGAGGGCTTAATATTTATTGCTATGAAAAGCAAATATGAAAGCTCACAGGGGCTTATGACATGCACAGTAGTGCAGAAGGTGCTCCATAGATTCTTCTTGCTCTATTCTGCCCTCTTGCAGTTGTATCTGCTATCTGCAGTAGTGGTTTACTGTTCAGTGTGTATGCTGTTTGAGACACTTCCTGTTTTTACATTTCACAGCAGTGTCCATTGCTCTCAGACTGGTGGTTCTGTGTTCATTTATCTGGGAAATGGCTCTTTGGCACCTGTACACAGTTGCTATAGATATGGGTAGATAGTAGTTCTTAATGCGTATATCTTTGGTCATTTTAATTAGAACAACTGGAATAGAATTTTGAGACAACCTTCCGGTTGGTTTAAGATTGAAAGGCCAGCATTTCACCCCTAAAATGCCAGCAAGCCTGCCATGTTACTGGTCAAGTCTGGTAGTTATCGCTATCAAGGGAGATTTGGTAGGAATAATAAAGGAAACACAACTTTAGGTGTGCTTTTCATGCCAGTCTAATGTAATACAAACTGCATTACTGCATGCACACACTGGAGTAAAACATTTCTTGTGTTTTACACAGGTGCTGCTAACCCCTACACTGAGGCAAACTACAAACCAGCCTTTTTATCTGATGATGAACTGAAGCACTTAATATTAAGGGTATACTTCCTCTGTTGACTTTGTGTGTATGCCAAGTCCTAACATATGAACGTATGCATGCATGTCCGGGAAGTGTGTATGTGTGTGTATGTGTGTGAATGTTTGTGCATGAGTTTGTGTTTATTCATGTGTGTGTGCACGAGAGTGTGTGTGTGTGTGTGTGTGTGTATGTATGTGTGTATTAATGTGTGTATGCATGTAAGAAAGAGTGTGTATGTCTGCATGTGAGAGGGTGTTTGTGTGTTGATGTGGCCAGGGTGTGTTTGTATAACACCTCCTCTCTTCAATAGGCTGCTGATGGCTTCCTCTTTGTGGTTGGCTGCGATCGTGGGAAGATCCTTTTCGTCTCAGAGTCAGTTTACAAAATCCTCAACTACAGTCAGGTGAGTCTCATCACAGCCAGCCAGATCTTAGCTGCTCACCCTTGTTATCCATTTCTGCTTACCAGCACTGGGGTGTACATCAGTTTGGGTGTGCCATTGCTCTGAGTGAAAAGGAAGGCAGGACATCAGCATATGTAGTAGTGTCACAGTGATGACACAGTGAAGTGTCAGGTTTTACTGGGCCATTGGTTAAAAGGCTACCTGATTTACTGAACTACACCCCTCTCCTTCTCTGTAGAACGACCTGATTGGCCAGAGTCTGTTTGACTACCTGCATCCGAAAGACATTGCCAAAGTGAAGGAGCAGCTGTCCTCGTCAGACACAGCACCCAGGGAACGACTCATCGATGCCAAAAGTAATGCACTCCCCCACTTCCTCTCAGATTACACCCCTCCGCCCTCGGTCCTGGGGAACACTGTGTGCTCTGTGTAAACGATACGCAGTTAGATGGGGGTCAGAGAAACAAGCTGTGTGACCTCTCAGTCTGACACTGGCATCTGTGCAGCGGATACTGGCATCTGCGCAGAGTGACCTCTCGGTCTGACATTGACATCTGCACAGCCTCACTGTCAGGGTCTGACACATTGCCGTCTGCGCAGAGTGACCGTTAGAGGGAAGAACACTTACAGCTCTGGTTTGATGGTAATTGAGTTAATTGTGCTTTCCTTTTACTCGAGACACTATTTCTATGAGTTCTGAGAACCCCTGCAATAACAAGCGATAAAGCTTGCAGTAATGACAGTATAGTTACAGTAAAGGTGGCACAGTAATGGCGGTGTGGTTCAGTTTCAGTAACTGCAGAATAATTACAGTAATGGTGGTATGGTTCAGTTTCAGTAACTGCAGAATAATTACAGTAATGGTGGTATGGTTCAGTTTCAGTAACTGCAGAATAATTACAGTAATGGTGGTATGGTTCAGTTTCAGTAACTGCAGAATAATTACAGTAATGGTGGTATGGTTCAGTTTCAGTAACTGCAGAATAATTACAGTAATGGTGGTATGGTTCAGTTTCAGTAACTGCAGAATAATTACAGTAATGGTGGTATGGTTCAGTTTCAGTAACTGCAGAATAATTACAGTAATGGTGGTATGGTTCAGTTTCAGTAACTGCAGAATAATTACAGTAATGGTGGTATGGTTCAGTTTCAGTAACTGCAGAATAATTACAGTAATGGTGGTATGGTTCAGTTTCAGTAACTGCAGAATAATTACAGTAATGGTGGTATGGTTCAGTTTCAGTAACTGCAGAATAATTACAGTAATGGTGGTATGGTTCAGTTACAGTAACTGCAGAATAGTTACAGTAATGGTGGTATGGTTCAGTTACAGTAACTGCAGAATAGTTACAGTAATGGTGGTATGGTTCAGTTACAGTAACTGCAGAATAGTTACAGTAATGGCGGTATGGTTCAGTTACAGTAACTGCAGAATAGTTACAGTAATGGCGGTATGGTTCAGTTACAGTAACTGCAGAATAGTTACAGTAATGGCGGTATGGTTCAGTTGCAGTAACTGCAGAATAGTTACAGTAATGGTTGTATGGTTCAGTTACAGTAACTGCAGAATAGTTACAGTAATGGTGGGGTGCTGTGCCCTGTGCTTGTCCCCAGCTGGCCTCCCGGTGAAGACTGACATCACCCCTGGCCCCTCCCGACTCTGCTCTGGAGCACGCCGCTCTTTCTTCTGCAGGATGAAGTGCAACCGGCCCTCAGTTAAGATGGAGGACAAGGAGTTCCCCTCCACCTGCTCCAAAAAGAAAGGTAGGCCCTGCCTTTTGCTTCCTTGAGCTGGTTGTTAGTCACCTGGCATTAAGGGTAATTGGTAATGGAGAGATCTCCTACAGTTATTGTTGATGTAAGACTGTATGTATGTTGCAACAAGTGACTTCATGATTTAGCCTTGGGAATAGTTGTAAGTTCAATATACAGTACATGCAGGTTTACATTCATTTGTCTGAATGAATATTTATAAAGGCAGATAAAATCTCTGCTGAGATCCTGCTTTATGCAAGTGTTGTTTAGGTTCCAACATGAGCACATATTTCAGACTGCATTGTTCATGTGCCTGCAGGCTTACCTCTTCATTTGTTTTCTCTCTCACCTGTAGCCGACAGGAAGAGCTTCTGCACCATCCACAGCACGGGCTACCTGAAGAGCTGGCCACCCACCAAGATGGGCCTGGAGGAGGATAATGAGCCTGACAACGAAGGCTGCAACCTCAGCTGCCTAGTGGCTATCGGGCGCCTGCACCCCCACATCGTCCCCCAGCCCCCCCACGCTGACATCCGTGTCAAACCCACTGAGTATGTCTCCCGCCACGCCATCGATGGAAAGTTTGTGTTCGTGGACCAGAGGTACGGGCATCCGAAAATGGTTAATTCAGACACATGAATGTGTCCTTCCTCCCCCCTCTTCCTGGAAAAAAACAGTTGGGTACAAAGTGAAAACAAGTAGATGAGTTTAGTAGGGCTTCATGACTGGGACATAAATGCTAATGTGTCAACAGTGTTTCTGCCCCCGAAGACCCGCTCTGTTTAGGATTTACCAATGCGATAAAGAGCAAACTGTAAACCCTATGTATCTTGGGACAGAAAAGCAACTGGACAATTCTGCTTCATTCCAGTGCGACTTTAAGGTTTTCATTGGTGAAGTAGTTAATCAATTTTTTGATTTATGGGTCTTTTAGGTTTTTGAGCTCTGATACCAAAAATATGTTGACCTGGGCTAATCCTGACAGTACAGCAGGGGCATGTGGAGGCAGAGTGCGGCAGTGTGGAGTTCACAGCCTGGGGACATGGGTATGAGTGACTGTGCGGCAGTGTGGAGCTCACAGGCTGGGGACATGGGTATGAGTGACTGTGCGGCAGTGTGGAGTTCACAGGCTGGGGACATGGGTATGAGTGACTGTGCGGCAGTGTGGAGCTCACAGGCTGGGGACATGGGTATGAGTGACTGTGCGGCAGTGTGGAGTTCACAGGCTGGGGACATGGGTATGAGTGACTGTGCGGCAGTGTGGAGTTCACAGGCTGGGGACATGGGTATGAGTGACTGTGCGGCAGTGTGGAGCTCACAGGCTGGGGACATGGGTATGAGTGACTGTGCGGCAGTGTGGAGTTCACAGGCTGGGGACATGGGTATGAGTGACTGTGCGGCAGTGTGGAGTTCACAGCCTGGGGACATGGGTATGAGTGACTGTGCGGCAGTGTGGAGTTCACAGGCTGGGGACATGGGTATGAGTGACTGTGCGGCAGTGTGGAGTTCACAGGCTGGGGACATGGGTATGAGTGACTGTGCGGCAGTGTGGAGCTCACAGGCTGGGGACATGGGTATGAGTGACTGTGCGGCAGTGTGGAGTTCACAGGCTGGGGACATGGGTATGAGTGACTGTGCGGCAGTGTGGAGTTCACAGGCTGGGGACATGGGTATGAGTGACTGTGCGGCAGTGTGGAGCTCACAGGCTAGGGACATGGGCACGAGTGACTGTGCGGCAGTGTGGAGCTCACATGGGCATGAGCGACTTCACAAGCCCTTCTGTAAATTAACCAGCCTTAAGATCCTGATCAGAGAGATGTGGGAAACTCTAACTACAGTGGGTTGCAGGTAACCTGCCTGCAGGGGTGTGGGTAAAAGAGTGAGAGGGGCTCCAGTAATTTTCCAAATTTAGACAGAGCACTTTGCATTCCAGCAGAGGAGGGGGTGAGGGGGGCATATCTCCCCCACACACACACAGACACAGACTGCACACAAACACATGCACACGTACACACACACAAATCCAGAAACTTTGTACAGATTAAGTCCAACTATTTGTTCCCTTAACCTTCTGTTGACATTAGCATTGACATTATTGGTAAATCAGTGTGTGTTCCGTGCATCACTCTTGAACATCACAGGATTTATTGTGTTTTTCCTTTATACATTTTAGGAAAAGGAAGCTTTTAATTCTGGTTGATAAGATGACCATAAATGATTTGTTCAAGGAAGGGGTTTTCATATCATACTCATAAATATAGAGGCAAGGACACTTGCAGATGTGTTTCCCACAAAGGAATTGAATTATTTCTGAATGTGGATAAAAGAATACATGTTTTCCACTGATGCATGTTCCTTGGTGTTTTCTGCATTGTAGGGCCACAGCGATTTTGGCCTATTTACCCCAAGAGCTGCTGGGAACGTCTTTCTATGAATATTTCCATCAGGATGACATTGGGCACCTTGCAGAATGCCATAAACAAGGTACCAGAGCCGCCCTGATGTCCTCTGAGCAGTGCTTCCACAGCCGGGCGGTAGCATGAGCTCTCTGCTCACTGATGATGCGGCTGTGGAGGTTCTCAGCCATCTGTCCAGAGTTGGAAGATGACACCATACGCTCAGCACGCTGATTTATGCTCTCACAGCCTCCTCACATTTTCTGTCTGTTTGAGGCACCATGCCAAAAATCTTTATTTACAAGCCAGCCTGGCTCAAATATACAACATATCATATAACCACTCTGGCATGTGATCTGCTTCACAATGTATTTATCTTGATAAACTGTAAAACTCTTTTCAGTTACAAATTTTCACAAGCACTCAACAGTATTCTTGAGTCAAGAGCACTTTATTGAGCAATGTAATGTGCTGGCTGTAGGAGACATCCTAGAAGCAATCACAGTTTTCTGACATTAAATGATTGATTAAGGGGTTCCTTACTCCAGATTGAGCATGATGAGTTTGATTAAGGGGTTCCTTACTCCAGATGGAGCATGATGAGTTTGATTAAGGGGTTCCTTACCCCAGATTGAGCATGATGAGTTTGATTAAGGGGTTCCTTACTCCAGATGGAGCATGATGAGTTTGATTAAGGGGTTCCTTACTCCAGATGGAGCATGATGAGTTTGGCCAGTTGTTTTTCAGTGGTCCAGAGCTGTCTGTAGAGCTGTTTGCAGTGGTAACAAGTTTCTGTTTGGTATAAGGGAAAGCGATGTTTTGGCTGAGAGCCAAAGATGAAGTAGATGCTTCCTCTGTTCTTCTGTTTACAGTTCTGCAGATGAGGGAGAAGATCAACACCAACCTGTATAAGTTTAAGATAAAAGACGGTTCCTTCATCACCCTGAGGAGTCGCTGGTTCAGCTTCATGAACCCCTGGACCAAAGAGGTGGAGTACATTGTCTCCACCAACACTGTCGTCTCGTAAGTCACCGCATCTCTTCGCTGTTATTTCTCAGCGGCCGATTATATTACACAGACACAATGCTGGAGCTACGCTGGGTTAGGACCTCACACATCTTACAGGTGTCTCCTTATATGTCACAACACCCTGCCACTACATGCATGCTACTTTATGTACCTGTAGTTAATTAAAAGTAGAATTTGACAGTTTTGCTTAGTAAGTTAGCCAAAAGATAAAAGTCCTACACTGCCTTAGACAGTAAAAAACTGTCATGTGTTAGAGTACACATTATGTAATGATGATAGAATGGTTTCACTGGGTGACATAAGTGTTTTTAGTAATAAGCACTGTTCAACAAATTCTTACAGTCCTCCTCAGATTTTATTCGTCTGTTGTGCCTTTAATTCTTCAGCCACTCAAGATAAACTGATGATGGCAGCTGAGATGTTCAGCTCATTACCACAGCTGTAATTTGCTGCCATTATTCCTGTGATCTCTGCGTTAGAGGCTTTCGGAGTATTTGTGGGTAGGGGTGGTTGTAATGCCTGAAATGTTCCTATTAGTTCCTGTTTGGGTTGTGAGGATGTTCAGGTTGTAGGGTTCAGACCAGAGACGGCAACACATAGACACAGAGACTCACGACAACTTTTGGAATTCCAATACCTATTTATTAACGTTCGGACGGGAAGAGTATGCTTATCATACTACTTCAAAATACATATTCTCAGCCAGCTGTTTATATAGAGAAAGTTGCGCCCAGATGGTTTACGTCATGCATACCTTCATATATGAATTTTATCCTCTTAGCACATTCTCTCACCAAAGTTATAGTCAACTTTGCACCCATGTTTCTCTATCATTTTCCTCCTTGACGTCTCCAACAACTCCCTCTCAAGAAAACATGTCAGGCCTAAGAATAACATTATGTATTATCAAAAATTCCATACATTACTGACTTTAGGATCCTAAGGAACAGAAGGTAATGTGCACATAAGGCTATATTCAGTTAATATCCATCAAGGTTTTTGCTGAAGGGTAAAATGGAGGACCCCCTGCTGTTTGACAGGGGCAGTTCACTGGACAGCGCAGACTATCCTCAGCTGGCTGCATCCCCACAGAGTATGGACAGTGTACTGACCGCTGGAGATGGTAACAACCCGCATGCTTTTCAAGTCCCTTACATTTGCACATTAAATTGTTTCTTTAGATGTGTAATTTTTAAAATGGTTGCATTTTTTCTTAAAGCATTTTAAGTACCCTAAACAAGTGACGTGACAAAATTATGACGGAACAGTTGTGTAGTAATTGACACATTGTGTATAGTAATCACAATCAGCAGGTCTCACAGACAGCAGTGGCGATGTGTGCCCTTGTGCATTAGCATGCAGTTGCTGTTATAGGTCTGATTGGTAATTTTTCATGTTTGTTTGCAGGTGCAGGGAAGCGGGCGCTCCAGACTGTGCCAGGCATCCCAGGAGGCACGCGGGCGGGGGCAGGCAAGATTGGCCGTATGATCGCGGAGGAGGTGATGGAGATCCAACGGTGAGAGAACCGCACACACACATTATTGCTGAAACTGCTTGTGTACGGCTGCTATACAGGGGTAGAGGTTTAGCTAGTGGTTGGAGACTGTAATTGTGGTTTCATTTTAAGGGTTTAGGGCTGTAATTTAAAGGGGATGTTAGTTTAAGGTGGGAGGCTGTAATTTAAAGGGGATGTTAGTTTAGTGTAGGGGTTGAGGCTGTAATTTAAAGGGGATGGTGGTTTAGTGTAGGGGTTGAGGCTATAATTTAAAGGGAATGGTGGTTTAGTTTAAGGATGGAGGCCGTAATATTAAAGGGGATGTTAGTTTAATGTGAGAGGCTGTAATTTAAAGGGGATGTTAGTTTAGGTAGGGGTTGAGGCTATAATTTAAAGGGGATGGTGGTTTAGTGTAGGGGTTGAGGCTATAATTTAAAGGGAATTGTGGTTTAGTTTAAGGATGGAGGCTGTAATTTAAAGGGCATGTTAGTTTAGTATAGGGATTGAGGCTATAATTTGAAGGGGATGGTGGTTTAGTGTAGGGGTTGAGGCTATAATTTAAAGGGAATGGTGGTTTAGTTTGAGGTGGGCTTTGCCTTTATTTCTTACAGGATTCGGGGGTCATCACCCTCCAGCTGCGGCTCAAGCCCTCTCAACATCACCAGCACCCCCCCACCTGACACCTGCTCCCCAGGAGGCAAGAAGGTGAGTGAGGAGAGAGAGGAAGGTGTGTCTCTGATTTGATTGGAAAGAAATGTAATAAGTCTTTATTGGAACATTTATGCTTTTTATCTCCTTTTATTTCTGATCAAGTGATGCACAATTTCAGGGGTCCATTCTGTGGAGGGCTGATGTACAGATGCTTTCTTAAACATTGGGTTAGGATGTGGATCCTGACTTTTGTCTCTGTTGCAGATTCAGAATGGTGGAACTCCAGACATTCCTTCTGCAGGTATGGGACCTGGACCAGACTCCATAGGGTATCCCTACTCCAACAACTCCATAATGAGTAAGTGCAAATTCATCTTTGACTGCATGCTTTCAGCTAAAAATTAAATGTACTGCAGGTACCAACAGACAGTACCAGGTGCAACTTCACCAACTCTGCTGGGTTATGCAGAATTCCAACTATGTACTGAGCTTACAAAAATATAAACAATTGCCACCAGAGTTACATAATTAGATTAAAGTTCTTTCATAATGTGGTGGGCCATCAGCTAATGCTCCAAGACAGTTTTTGGGGAATCAGGTGTTAGCTGCATAACTGAAGGTTCAAGCCCCAGCGGCACCTTCACCAGCTATTGCTAGAGGTCCACACTGGCAATGCACCAACTGGCCCAGCCTCACCAGGAGAAGAGAAGTGTTAAGCTAGTGAAGCAAGTTAGTCCCATTGCTCTCTAGTGGCCAGTCCTGCTTGGCTGGGCACCTGTAGATGCATGAACTGAGTATTTGCTGACTTTCTAATCCTTCGGCGCACAGGCAGTATGTAATTGGTGGTGTGTCTTCAGTGGAAAGAAGTGAGAGCTTGTAGAGGAATCACATGTCACGGCTGCCTCCTCCTGAGTTGGCAGGATCAGGTTGCTGTGTGCGGTGGGAAATGGGGGAACATTTTTAAAGTGTTCTGTGTTAAATGGCCTGTTTGAGGTGCAGCACTTGGTCCTGTAGCACTGTGGCTGGATTTCCACATCAGGAGTCCTGCCAGTTAAAATCGTCAAGTCTCGTCACTGTCTTAGTACCTCTCTTGGCTGGCCAGGCATCTTACAGTCTTGAATATTGTTCAAATGTTGACTTTGTGTTCCTGGGATCGGGTGGCTTCTGCAGTAAGTAATTGCTGTTGAAGTGAAGAAAGACACAGGGGCTAGTTGCCATGGATCATGAACACAGCTTCCTCCCTCTGTTGGAGGCAGATCCTCAGAAGAGTGAGAAGGAGAAATGCAAAAAAAAAAAAAAAAAAAAAAATGGAAAATTTTTGATCATTGTGTCCCATGTGGCATTGGGCTTAAGTTGGGGTGTCAGACTGGAGTAGACCCTGCAGATGTCTGGTCAGAACTGCTGCGCTGTGTCCCTGTACAGCAATAAGTCCACAAGCATAACTGGAGATTTCAAAATGAGATGGGGGAGGAAAAGCGTAATAGCGAATCAGCAGTGTGCATGTGTTTGTCTGCAGGTAGCGAATCAGCAGTGTGTGTTTGTCTGCAGGTAGCGAATCAGCAGTGTGTGTTTGTCTGCAGGCAGCGAATCAGCAGTGTGTGTTTGTCTGCAGGTAGCGAATCAGCAGTGTGTGTTTGTCTGCAGGTAGCGAATCAGCAGTGTGTGTGTGTTTGTCTGCAGGTAGCGAATCAGCAGTGTGTGTGTATTTGTCTGCAGGTAGCGAATCAGCAGTGTGCGTTTGTCTGCAGGTAGCAAATCAGCAGTGTGTGTGTGTTTGTCTGCAGGTAGCGAATCAGCAGTGTGTGTGTGTTTGTCTGCAGGTAGCGAATCAGCAGTGTGTGTGTTTGTCTGCAGGTGATAACTCCCACATGGGCATCGACATCATGGACGAGCCCGGCTCCAGCAGTCCCAGCAACGATGAGGCAGCCATGGCCGTCATTATGAGCCTTCTGGAGGCAGATGCTGGGCTGGGGGGGCCCGTGGACTTCAGCGACCTGCCTTGGCCCTTGTGAGGGGGCTGAGAGCCATATCAGCAAAGCTGCGCCAGGCTCACACCATGGTGCAGCTCACAGCCCTGCAAAGGATGTTGGGACAGTCAGCGTGGACAGCCTCCTCTTGCACTGCTGCCACAGTGTGTCTGCTTCCATCACCCATCCATAGTATAAACGTTCCAGTTCCCCAGGGGTTTCTATGGCCATTTACATACACTGGCATATTGTCCTGTTTTTTAAAGGCCATTTCAGTTTGTGTTTTGGTGTTTTTACACTACAAAAAAAGGTTTCCATGTTGAATATTTCCTATGAGAATTGTATCATAAACTGTTTATTCTATCATGTAAGACTTCTTTTCTCTAAATATATGGTAAAAGTGTATTGTAGCATCAGTGAAATATTTTTAAAATTAAAGTCTTTGTTTCTCTTGCCTCTGCCAAACTGTCCATCTCTTAGGTGTTTTATCATGCAAGCTGATAATACTTTTATGGAGACAGACACTGTTTTTGATAATTGTTCAAGTATTCACCAACAGTGTTCATGAATACATGAACACGCATTTTTGAATGTTAGTTTTCCCTTTACTAAGTGAACTATAGACTTCACTGAGGTTCTCAAGGCTAAGATTTAAGGGCATAGATTGATCTCTAGAACACTGCCCTTGATAGGTACAGACAGAAATATACTCAGCCTGTAGTCTAGTGGCTAAGGCAAATGACTGGGACCCCAGAGGTTGGTGGTTCAAGCCTCAGTCCAGCCACAGCAAGAACACCACTGCTGTTGGGCCCTGGAGCAAGGCCCTTAACCCCACATTGCTCCCAGGGGAGATTGGCCCTTGGTTAGTCTAATCAACTGTAAGTCGCTTTGGATAAAAGTGTCAGCTAAATGATGATAATGTAAGGTACTCATAATTGTAGCTTTACGGTGATTTAAGTATTTAGCCTCATGTGTGCGCCTACAGAACACAGCACTTAAACATTCAACCTCCCTATTGTACTGCACAATGTTCAATGTGCAAAGTCCTTTTATCCTGAATAATTCATTCATATCGGGCTCTTTCTGTGGTTTCCTGATTGGGTGATATACAGAGCAGATATATTTTTGTACTCTGTTGCCATCCTGTGGCAGGTTGCTGGGAGGCAGGGCACAGCAGATGTGACAGAACTATTAAGTATGTATAAAGCAGAGATATAGAGGAGTCACTGGATGTGCTCTGAAGGAGTACCTGAACCAGGCATTGCTCTTCTAATGCTCAAGACACTGAGAAAACATGGACAGCCTGTTTACTTAGCAGGTAACTGGATAAACTAAACCTTATTTCTGCTTTGAGTTTTATGACTTTTGCAACATAACCAGGGGACCACATTGAGGTCAGCTGATCCGTGTGACATTACAGAATGAGGTGTCCAAAAAAACACAGGACAAGACTGACTTCAAATTTTTATTAAAATGTCAAGCTTTGCAGAAAAGGATCCTGACCACAGGAAGTTTACATTTCTGGCTAGTGAAGAACAAAGAATTAAAAATGTAATGCTGGTGGCTGGTGATATCCCATCCCCGCTTTGGGGTAAATCAGGGTGGGACTCTGGATGAACGCAGGTCCATAAAACCCCTGTCCTTGTGGTCAATGTTCCCTTGAAGCGCCACACAGAAAAAAGCTCCCATTTCACCTCAGAAAGAATAACACCATCACACAATAAAGCACCCCATTTCAAAATTAGAGACTTCAAACATACCTGATAAAAATAAATCCTTTGGTCAAGTAAAAAAAAAAAAAAAAAAAGATTTAGCCCCTGCCAGGCTGGTGGAGGCTGTAAGGCTGTGGATGAGGGGCCAATGGCCCCCCCCAGCATGCTGTGGGACTGTGGGAAGGGGGTGGGTCTCAGACGGCAGGTGACGGCGCATCAGGGTCGGGCTCATTACTGTGGTAACTGTGGCTTGGTGGGGGGTGACTGGGCAGGATGTCCAATTCATCCACTTGGGGCCCGGGGTGTAGCACCACCAGCTGGTCCTGAGGGATATCTGCAGCTGCGGCTGCCAGGTTGGTGATAGACTTGCTCTTAACGCACTGGAAGTCCACGTGCCGGCTCTTCCCCTCCTCCTTCTCCCAGGACATGCGGATAAAGGGGCGCTGTACGTAGTTATAGATGACCTCTGGCCGCCCACCTGGTCGCCGCTTCACCTTCTCTTTATACGTGGGGTATCCTGTGGAGGTCAACACAGGGCTGCTTACCCACAACACTCACAGTTTTTTAAAAATCTCACATGCAGAGAACAGCTAAAGTACATTATCTGTTTTTTCCACCAATTTAAAAAGGATCTTTGATGACCCATTCCATTGTTTTGGGTGAATTTACCTTTGATCACTTAAAACCAAACATTCACATAAGACCCATTAGCTGTGTTAGTAAACCATTAAAATTACCCAAATTCAGTAACAGTTGTATCTGTAAATCCTCATGTTCAGAAACTTTACTTGGCATCACAAGTTTAAAACAAGCCTAGAAAGCAGCTTCTCCATTGCATGTAATGCACTTTGACTGAATATATACACCGATCAGCTATAATATTATGACCACCTGCCTAATATTGTGTCGGTCCCCCTTTTGCCACCAAAACAGCCCTGACCTGTCAAGGCATGGAGTCCACTAGACCTCTGACGGTGTGCTGTGGTATCTGGCACCAAGACGTTAGCAGCAGATCCTTTAAGTCCTGCAAGTTGTGAGGTGGGGCCTCCATGGATCAGACTTGTTTGTCCAGCACATCCCACAGATGCTCGATTGAATTGAGATCTGGGGAATTTGGAGGCCAAGTCAACACCTTGAACTTCTTGTGCTCCTCAAAACATCTCTGAACCATTTTTGCATTGTGACAGGGCACATTATCCTGCTGAAAGAGGCCACTGCCATCATGAAAGGGTGTACATGGTCTGCAACAATGCTTAGGTAGGTGGTACGTGTCAAAGTAACATCCACATGATTGGCAGGACCCAAGGTTTCCCAGCAGAACACTGCCTAAAGCATCACACTGCCTCTGCCGGCTTTCCTTCTTCCCATAGTGCATCCTGGTGTCATGTGTTCCCCGGGTAAGCGATGCACACGCACCCGGCCATCCATGCGATGTAAAAGAAAACGTGATTCAGCAGACCAGGCCACCTTCTTCCATTGCTCTGTGGTCCAGTTCTGATGCTCACTTGCCCATTGTTGGCACTTTCCGCAGTGGATAGGGGTCAGCATGGGCACCCTGACTGGTTTGCAGCTACGCAGCCCCATACGCAACAAACTGCGATGCACTGTGTGTTCTGACACCTTTCTACCAGAACCAGCATTAACTTTTTCAGCAATTTCAGCTACAGCAGCTCATCTGTTTGATCGGACCACACGGGCCAGCCTTCGCTCCCCATGTGCATCAATGAGCCTTGGCCGCCCGTGACCCTGTTGCTGGTTCACCGCTTTTCCTTCCTTGGACCACTTTTCACAGGTACTGACTACTGCAGACCAGGAACACCCCACAAGAGCTGCAGTTTTGGTGATGCTCTGACCTAGTCATCTAGTCATCACAATTTGGCTCTTGTCAAACTCGCTCAAATCCTTATTCTTGCCTATTTTTCTTGCTTCTAACACATCACCTTTGAGGAAAAAATGTTCACTTGCTGCCTAATATATCCCACCCACTGACAGGTGGCATGATAAGATAATCAGTGTTATTCACTTCACCTGTCAGTGGTCATAATGTTACAGCTGATCGGTGTATATACTAGCTTTTATATTAACTTGACTGTCAGAAGTGTGCAATTCCCCTTTCCAGCAGACCATTCAATCAATACAAATCCCAGTACAACCTTTCACCTTAATATAGCACGAAAGAATATATTGTATAAAATGTTACTCCTCTGAAAATTACCGAATACATGCCAGAAAACCCCTCAGCCCCTTAAGATTCCAATGAGGAACCCAATGAAATGGAGCTTTTCACTTCACTTCCATTCAAACTACAGTATCCCATTTTCATCTGTTGGTTAATATTTTTATAAGTGATCAATAAATCCATTTCAATTTTTCCAATTAAAAACAAACTGCTGCCCATTCCCATGTCTAGTCACCTTTCATTGACAATTTTTCAACTCAAATTTAGATAATGAAGTTTGAAAATGAGCCAACAGCATTTATTTGAAAGATAGCTTTGCTTACAAAGGTGGTAGGCACTCGGCTTGCTGGCTGGGTATGTTCTTTGCTAAGGATTTTAATATCAAATAATGTTACATTCTAGATATATTTAAGAGTTTGTCATTGCTTTCATTCTTACATGATCAAGACTTCAAAATGTGACAACTTTAGTTTCAAAACATACATTTACATATTGTCAGATCAAACATTTAGGGATTATATTAAGCAACCTCTATTGTTAGTTTGTACATGCCTCCCTGTAAAAAAAAAAAAAAAAAAGGTATGGACACAGCTGATGTACCCATAACAGACCCAGAGATGTTTATGGAAAGAGTTGGCAAATTTGAAATCTTATGCTTTCCATGTGGCCATCTGAAATGGCCCAACTGGGTCACTTAGTCAACCCTTTCAACCTCACGTGCTATGTGCTGAGTGCTCTGGTGCAAGAGAATCAAATACAGGAACAGACACAAACAGAAGAGTTAATATTTTAAACAAAAAAATCCATAAAAATAATGTCATTTTTTAAATGAAACACTCAGAAATCAAACACTCAACTCAAACAAGCCTAGCTGGGTTGAGTGGCCTATTGTCAGCATATGTGTTCTTTTGTACAATATTTTTAAGACAGAAAATGAATGTAATGTTGCAACAAGTCAGTACAATAGAGTACAACAGAGCAAACTCATACACGACACAGGGGTCTCTTACCTTCAATGCCCAAACGGATTTTCTTTAGTCCTCTCTCCTTCAAAACTGACTTGGCTACGTCTCGATTCTCTATGTACTTGAAGAAACGATACAGCTTCGTGCTGTATATTACTAAAAAAAAAAAAAAAAAAAAAAAAAGGACACCAATGTATAGAAATAGCCAACACAACTGTCAAAAATTACCCACATAAGCATTGATACGTGCTACATTCACCACATAAGTGCTAAAGTGCTACAGTACCCCTTTAAGTGCCAAACGCTTACTTGCTACAGTAACCCATTAAGTGGCAAGATGTGCAACAGTAAGCCATTGGGTACTGAAACCTGCTACAGCAACCCAATACACATAGTATGTGCTACTATAACCCAAAAACTGCTGAGATGTGTGAGAGAAGGCTGGCTCTGAGTACTGACTCTGTGAGTACTCCTCTCCCATCTGTGGGGGATACTCCTCATCCCAGTCCACTACGTCGTCGTCTGTCAGCACCACGATGTGGCACTCACGCTCCCCTCCCTGTGCGCTGGCAACCATCAGCGGCAACACCATCTCCTCCAGGTAGAACTCAAACTGCCGCCGTGCGCCATCATTAGACAGCTCATGCATCAGTGCACCTGCAAGAGGCAGTGTTTCACTACCATAACATGACATGGCACACACTTGCATGCACATACACAAACAAACATGCACAGACGCACTCTCAGATTCATAAACACACTCGTGCGCGCGCACACACACACACGCACATTCACACTCACTCGTGTCACTCGCACGCGCACACACACAAAAACATACAAACACATGCAGACACACACACGCACAAACACACACATATGAGCTGCACAAACACGCACACGCATACAAACATGTATACACATACAACCATGTTCGTATGCATACATACCATTACAAAGCTCAAACATACCACATTTGTTTGACTGACATTGAAGTTCATCATTTATTTGTAAACTAGAAAATTAAAAACATAATAAATCAATTCAAGTATTTCCAAGTTGAGTATTTAAAAATCACAATGCCTTGATAATGAAAGTGATTGGGCAGCCACTACAAATTTAGTCACATCAATGCACCTGAAACATATACATTCTCAACACTGAAATGTATTCCCCTTGTGACAAACAGCTCACTGTATTTTAACCACCCACCCAGAGATGCCGATTTCCACAGGCCCTTTAGACACGGACAGACACACAAGCATACTCACTGAGGTCTCTGCACTTAATGGTACTGTAGTCGAAGGAAATGCAGAGATAGTCGCATGCCTCCCTTAGCTCCGGTATCGAGATCCCATCAGGGCAGCGGATTATCCCAGATTTGTAGTAATCCTGGCAGTGAGCAGGCGCACACAACACAAAGAGGCAGCCATTACTTAAAGCCCAACCAGCTAACGGCGCCTCACAGGAAATGCTAAAACACCGGAGACCAAGTAAGGAGCAAAGGGGAAACAGCCTTCCATTCGCAGGATTCCACTTTAAAATGGCTGTGCTTCCTCTGCTGTTGCCATGGCAAGCCTTGAGGCTTACAATCCTCCTGTTCTTTACCATCTGCAGATCCCACACACACACACACACACACACTTCTCCACATCGCACAATCGCACACAGACAGACGTTTATTCAGCAGGACCATTACCTTGTTCTCCCACGGCGCGTCTCGGGGGACTGCTGTGGCATGACGGTACACGCACAGGCAGAAATGAAAGCCAGAGCCTGTTGCTCAGTATTAATAGCTGATCCTGGTAAATCTATATTACATAACAGCCACAGATAATCTGCCCTGTGCTCCACTACTCCCACACAATACAGACATGCAAGCAGCAATATCAGCCCCCACAGAAATAATGTACATCACTTTACATCATGTATAGACACAATTGCCACAATAAGACCCTCAGGCAGAGATGAACTTTGTCATTGAAACAAAGTCATATCTCTACAGCTTTATTAAGCTCAGCCAGTGATAGGAATGCTGGGTGCTCACTCCACTTATAGCACATTTGCTCCGAAAGTTAGAATATTACAGAAAACACAGAATACATCAGATAGAACTAAATCAAATACACAGATATGTTATAAAACTAAATTTATCTTCCAAAACATAATCCTTGAAGGATCCTTACCAGAATAGCTCTGAACACAGTAGAGCTGATACCCTCTGCCACCTCAAACTCCCCCTTGTCATTTGGCCGGGTGAAATTGTGCTCTCTTCCAGACCCAAACATCCTACAAGAAACCAACTGTAACTTAGGAGTCCTATCTTCCAATTCAGTGTGAAACAGGCATCAGCCTTCCAGCCCCATAATCAAATACAGCCACCTCATCAGACCTGTGAACAGATTGGCTATAGAGGCTACTGTACAGGATAAGGGCTAGTGGGTTGTTTAAGTGATGGTGTGCAGGTTAAGTTAAGGAACTAGTTTGCAGATTTGTACACTAACACACAGGATACTAGTAGGGTAGAAAGTTTATATGGGGCAAGTGTGTAAATTGTGCAAAAGGGTTAGCATGCCATTTAAGGGTTAGTGTGCAGCTTGTGTATTGGGGTTAGTGTACAGTTTAGGGATTAGTGCAGGAGCTAAGGGGTTAGTGTGCTGGTTGCATGTACATGTTAGTGTGCAGGCTGTGTGCAGTGGCTGAAGAGGGGTTTTACCTGCCCAGCATGGTGTTGGGTTGAGCGGTGAAGATGGAAGGGTCTACCACGAAGCGTGTGTTGTCCACAATGAGGGTGACTCTCTCAGGCGGACGCATGCTGCGGGGTCCCTCCTTGGCACTCTCGTAGATGAACACCATCTCGCCCATTCCCCTTCCAGCCCCCTCACTACTGGACACCCTCTGGGGTCGGGGGCTCCCTGACTCCCGCTCACGATCTAGGGAACCAAAGAGATGCCCTCTCAGTGAAATGGGCCATCCCTTAGAAGCGGTCTTCAGCAAATATGCAGTCAGTGAGTTCTATTCTGTATCCTCCTCTCCTCCACCACCACCTCACCCCCTCCATGCCCTAGAAACTTGTCTTTGTGTCCCCCCTCCCTCCAATGTTCTAAAATTGCAGGAGGCAAGCTGAGGCGCCTTCCAATAGTCTCCTCCTTTCTTCCAGGTAAAGGATACTATGTATCCTGCAGCAAAGTCTTTTCACATTTCTGGGTGAAATCATTGTGGGAGAATTTTTTAATCTGACTGGTTATAAGCAGTGTCTTTTACAATCAAAAAGTAAAACAATCTGACAAGGGATTCACAACACTCAAATATCTACTGTAACACTCAACACCTACACTTAAACTGCTTCTATCACAGTGCTGTGGCAGGTGGTGTAGGGTTTATGGGTACTCACCCATAGTATGCTGGCAGGTTAATTAGGGATTAGGGGTTAGGGGTACTCACCCATAGTATGCTGGCAGTTGAATTAGGGATTAGGGGTTAGGGGTACTCACCCATAGTGTGCTGGCAGTTGAATTAGGGATTAGGGGTTAGGGGTACTCACCCATAGTGTGCTGGCAGTTGAATTAGGGATTAGGGGTTAGGGGTACTCACCCATAGTGTGCTGGCAGTTGAATTAGGGATTAGGGGTTAGGGGTACTCACCCATAGTGTGCTGGCAGGTGAATTAGGGGTTAGGGGTACTCACCCATAGTGTGCTGGCAGCTGAATTAGGGATTAGGGGTTAGGGGTACTCACCCATAGTGTGCTGGCAGTTGAATTAGGGATTAGGGTTTATGGGTACTCACCCATAGTATGCTGGCAGGTTAATTAGGGATTAGGGGTTAGGGATACTCACCCATAGTGTGCTGGCAGTTGAATTAGGGATTAGGGGTTAGGGGTACTCACCCATAGTGTGCTGGCAGTTGAATTAGGGGTTAGGGGTACTCACCCATAGTGTGCTGGCAGGTGAATTAGGGATTAGGGGTTAGGGGTACTCACCCATAGTGTGCTGGCAGGTGAATTAGGGATTAGGGGTTAGGGGTACTCAACCATAGTGTGCTGGCAGGTTAATTAGGGATTAGGGGTTAGGGGTACTCACCCATAGTGTGCTGGCAGCTGAATTAGGGATTAGGGGTTAGGGGTACTCACCCATAGTGTGCTGGCAGTTGAATTAGGGATTAGGGGTACTCACCCATAGTGTGCTGGCAGGTGAATTAGGGGTTAGGGGTACTCACCCATAGTGTGCTGGCAGTTGAATTAGGGATTAGGGGTTAGGGGTACTCACCCATAGTGTGCTGGTAGGTTAATTAGGGATTAGGGGTTAGGGGTACTCACCCATAGTGTGCTGGTAGGTTAATTAGGGATTAGGGGTTAGGGGTACTCACCCATAGTGTGCTGGCAGGTGAATTAGGGATTAGGGGTTAGGGGTACTCACCCATAGTGTGCTGGCAGGTGAATTAGGGATTAGGGGTACTCAACCATAGTGTGCTGGCAGGTTAATTAGGGATTAGGGGTTAGGGGTACTCACCCATAGTGTGCTGGTAGGTTAATTAGGGATTAGGGGTTAGGGGTACTCACCCATAGTGTGCTGGCGGGTGGGGGAGGTGACATTCCTGATGCAGGGGGTCAGCTGACTCTCCCCACGCTCATGAGAGGAGTCACGGGAGCGGTCTCCAGAGCGACGGCGGTCTCGAGAGCGATCACAGCCTCCACTGGCTCCATGTCCGCTCATCTTCACCACTGCCTCCAGGACAGAGAATCCAGCCTGCGAACTGTAAGAAAACAGCACACACACACACACACACACATTTACATGTGTACAAAACTCACACACACGCTCACTCCCAAACACACAAATATAGTGCTGTGAAAATGTTTTGCCCCCTTCTTGATTTCCTCCTGACTTTTTATTGCATATTTATGTCATCAAATGGTTTCAGATGATGAAATAAAATATAAGACAAGAGAACTCAAGCCAACATAAAAGTTTTTACATCATTATTTAATTCATTCAATAAAGACAGTCACCAATTACCAATATTGTCCCTGTGAAAAAGTAAACTCCCTTTTAAACTTAAAATCTGGTTGAATCACCCTTGGTGGCAATAACTGCAATCAAATGTTTCCTACAATTTGATAGGAGCCTCACACATCTCTGAGGAGGAATCTTGGCACATTCTTCTTTGCAGAACTGCTTTAACTCTCTGAAATGTGTTGGTCTTCAAGTTTGAACCACTCTTTTCAGGTCCTGCCACAGCATCTCTGCTGGGTTCAAGCCAGGACTTTGACTAGGCCTCTGCATCACTTTAATTTAGCTTTTTTCACACATTCAGATGTGGACTTGCTTGTATGCTTAGGATCATTGTCCTGCTGCATCACTCAGATACACTTCAGCTTCAGCTCACACACAGATGGTCCAACATTCTCCTTAACAATCTTCTTGTACACATCAGAATTCATGCTTTTTTCAATAATTACAAGGCAGCAGTACATTCTCATTTCTCATGTAATCACAGTGCCACAGCCATGCTTCAGTGTTGGTATGATGCTCTTACAGCGGAATGCTGTATTTGCTTTATGCCAGACAAAGGAAGACTTGCGCAATCTAAAAAGTTCCACCTCATCTGGAATTTTATCGCAAAAGACTTGAGCATCACCCAAGTGCTTTTTAGCAACAGGCTTTTATGTTTATCTTAGAGAGCAGTGGTTAACACCTTGCCACTCTTCCACGAGGCCCAATTTTGCCCAGTGTTTTTCTTGTTGTGGAGTCCTTGACACTGATCTTAGCTGATGCTTCAGAGACTTACTAGATGAGATGCCAGTATGCCCTGGATGAAATTTTGGTAGGTCAATCACTCCTGGGAAGAGTCACCACTGTTCTAAGTCTTCTCCATTTGGAGATAATGGTTTTCTGGAGTCCAAGAGCTTCAGAAATGGCTTTGTAACCCATTCCAGACTGATATAGCTCCACAATGTTTTTCCTCAGTTGTTCTGGGGTTTCTTTGACTGGGGTATTGTGTGTCTGTGGAAACTTTAATGTGACTTTTTCGTTCTGATGGTTAAGTTTGATATATGCGGGTATGATGTATTTTATCTGATTATCAGTGACAGATATATGCAATGAAAGAGGAAATTAAGAAGGGGGCAAATACTTTTTCACGGGACAATACATGTGTACAAAAAACATACACAGTCTCTCTGTCCCACACCCATACATGTGTACAAAATATGCACAAAAAAAAAAAAAAAAAAACAAGCACACATACATGATGTATATACACCCACACGTGTGTACTCACAAGCACAGATACAAATACAGAAACACCATACACATTTAAAAACCAACACACATGTACACAACATATACAAACACACAAATACATACAGAAATACAGATATGCCAATGTACACAGACATATAAAAACACTAATGTACATGATATAGGCTTACATCCACACACATGACCATACACACGAACCACATACACGCATTCATGTATGCACAAACACACATTCATACAAATGTAAATATATCATACATAGACAGGCAAAAACAGACAAAACACAGGTGCGCATTCACGCACACACTTGCACATGGGAGCACATATACATACACATGGCACACAAACACACAGTGAAAAGGGTTACGCATTTGTACTGTAGCCTTGCAGTCCAATCGTACAGTTAACTCATCTGACCCCTGAAGGGGTGCCTTCCTTTCTGCACACAGCAGCAACCAGTCCACCATGTATTCCACCTATCACACAATTTCAAGGCTGCTGTAGATGTATTGTATGAACCCACTAGAATAAATCATGATCTGTCAATGTCCATTTGTACTGGTGTTTATTTGTTCATTCTGTTTAGAGGAGAGAAGATTTATACAGTTGAGTAAAGCAATATTTATATTAGCTTACTGATTTTATGTCCTCATTATTACTACGTAGTACATACTCCTGTAATACCTTAATCCTATGTGGTCCCCATGAATTTTTGATCAAATAGGTATTTTTGTACTCGCTTTTGTTTGCCATTTTGAAAGCTTTTTGCCTCTTAGAGATGAGCTTCTTTTATCAGACTCTGCTCTTTCTGATGGGCATTAACTCATTTAAAATTGGATTAAAAAATTTCATAAAATGTATCGACTCTTCTTATGAACCTTTGCGTTTGAGTATGTTCAATTTTGATCTCTCTCACAGGTTTCCTTTGTGATATTGATCATCTCACCAGCTGGCACCTTACAGCTGACTGAGACTCTAATGAAATGCCCATGGTTGGTGCTCATTACTGTTCTTGCAGCAGTACTGCTAATCAAAGGGGCAGTGCATCACACCCAGTGCCTGCCTACCCTACTCAAGCAGATTTCAGCACTGCTGCATTCACCTTTACATCACTGCAGAAACCACATCTGTTACAGAACTGAATCACTTAGTTTGAATACAAAACATTATTTCTTCATAACATAACAGTAATTTACATTATCTCTAAAAAATAGGTTTTGCTCCATTTTAGTGTCACACCATGTTTATAGTACAGCTGTTACATGTTTAGACAGAAAATGTAAATCACACACTACACATGGAAGTGTGACATTGAAGAAAAAAAATTGACATTGAAATTGTTCAATGTCACTGAGAAATGAATGTGCAATTTGAAGTTTGTTAATTGTACAATATAATCTTGTTCTAATTAATGTTTATGTGGTTTTTCACATTGTCAAAATATGATTCGAAAATTCAGCATTTTTTGGAACTGGAATTGACTGAAGCTCCAGGAAGCCCATGAGCTAGGGCAACTTTCAGGTTTAAGCTCCACTTTCAGGTTTAAGGTACTCCAGCAGCATGCAGGTCACTGCTTTTCCACACTCCTTAGCCATCACAGTCCAGCACAAATGCTACAGATAAACACTTTAATAAACTCTCAATGGCAGACAATATGAAGTCCCAACTAGGAGAAATTTGACATTCAGCTCAAATCATTAATCCTATTACAACAACCTTGCTTCATTTTCGAAAGAATGAATCGCAAGTACAAGGTCGTTTTTATGTGCAAAAAGATGTTGAAATATTTACTGTAACGCACAGAGGATAACCCATGACGAATATGACCGAGTATACCGTAACTCGTTACGTTTGGTGCACTACCGTTAGCGCAGACTGGCAGTGTGCGACGATGCAGTGCTGTGACGCCTAGGCCCGGGGACTAGGAGTGACCGCGTTTATTCTGACAGACGCGGCCGCTTCCATGCTGCGCACGAACCGGGAAGCCAGACCCCGGAAAACAAAGGGTCATGGACCTGCCTTCCGGTCCCGTACCATTAGCCATTACCATTAAGTGCAAATGCATGTTTAAAACGTACAACCAACGAGACAACCCGAAAATGCAATGCCATTACGGATTGAGCAAACCATTCATAAAATCAAACGGCACTGCTGCGAGACTCCCCTGAACTAAATGAATGAGCCAGTGACGGACGCATCTCCACTCACAAGCAAAGTATTTATGCAACTCTTAAATACGTGTGACTAAAGAGCTTATAAAAGATGTAAATCACACTTTTACAGTTACAAAATATCTTTACATAATAACGCAAATGCCATTCATAAAATGAAACATTCAAAAAAATTCATTCAATAAATCTCATATAAAATTATATATTCAATATTTCACGGTGAAGGTACGACTGTTCCGACATTAAACAATGAAAACGAGGGATGAGCAGAGAGGCGGATGTCTACCGATAAAGATGTTAGAGGGGTCAGAGCGACGCCGACAGCCCAGCGTAAGAGACTTCCTCCTCTGGGTGGAAATTAAATGCCCCCTGTAATGAGCTGCATGCATAAGACCTCTTAAACTTTCACAATCACTGATACTTGCAGGAACAATACTCATAAATATTGTGGTAGAGACATGCAATGGTTTTAAATTGTCGAGGAAGGCAAGCGCTCATACGACGTTAAGTACAGACAAAGGCAAAGATGTAACACGTACCCGTCTGCCTCGCACGGTGAATTTGAGACAAAGCAACACGAGAGGAGCTGAGGAACGAAAGCACCAACAATTTGGGCTCCTCCAAACAATGAAGCCTTGTCAGTCGGGTTACCATCCTTGGGCATTACTTTCAAAGTTCAGCATATTTCAGGGTCTCTCACAAACATCCAGGCTGTGTGCCTCCGATACCTCGTCCTGGCTGTACGGCTGTATCTCGTTAGCAGTCAGAAAATAAAACAAAAAAGGGAGGAGACACAAGTGTATGCCATTCGGTTGATACAATGGGACCCATGGGGTTGAATGGCTGGCCGCGTTTTAATCTGCTGCACTGAGTCAGACGCGCTGAGCGCAGCCCCACTGACGTCGGAATACACTCTCCCCCTGCACGGCTCTCCCCCGTGTCCATTCGTGCATATCACCTCCACGGCTGGTTGCTTTAACGCACAACAGCTAGAAAGAGGGATCAAAAAGGGAAGGAACCGCCACGAGATTCAGCCAAATTCTTGCGTGTAGCCATTTCTGTACATGCACACTGGAACAAACGCCTGTAGTCAGAAATTAAGTATTTAAGTATGAGCAGTCCTCGTTGACCTCCTAGTACAAAAATGTTCGTTTCGACCACAACTAAATATACTGAGGAAGCTCATGTGCAACAAAGCGATAAAGACAAAACGATTAACATGCTATAGAAACTTGAAGGTAGTATTTTTACCAGTCTTTGATATTTCAAATGAAGCAACAACAAAGCTTTACACAGAAACGCTATCATATTCAATTGACAACCTCCTCCCCAAAACCAATGCTGAAGAGCCTAATACTGAACAGTAAAGTTCACTAAATTAACAGTATGGCAAGTGCAAATATCGTTCACGTACAGATTCAATCTAGTGGATGTAAAAACTTAAAAAAAATGGCACCTCACTGGCAATCAGCTAAACACTATTAGAAGGAGCCACAAATAGACAGTTGAAAGAGATAAAACTTCACACAAGAAAAAGTTATATCAATTTCCTTATCTGTATTGACGAAACAGGAACATCAAACCTAACATGATCACACATTGCGCTGATAATGAGAGGTTAAAATAAAACCTGCATGTCCTGCGCTACCACTGAAAACTAAAACAGCGCACAATGAAACATACAACATACATACTTTCTTGACAACCAACAGAAATAATTACAGAAATCGGTGCTTCCACAACTCCAACTCTAGGAAGACCACTAGCGAAACCAATGCACATAGTTGTTTACAGAAGACTGAAAACATGCAGGTTCTTTTATTCAAGCTTCTAAACTCACTGCGTCTTTCTTGTTACAACGTGACTCAGGCAAAAATAATTCAGAGCTTATTTTATTAGCCAATTAATATTTAACACTGAATTTATATAATATCCACTTCTAGTACTCTACTCTGTTATGCATTAAGCCTTACACCAAGATTATAAAACACCATTTAGATGGCACACAATGTATTCCCATGAATATTTCGAGCTCTGCTGCATTTAAGGTTGAATCCTAATAAATGGATACGGGGGCATTTTCTTTTTTTAAGTTCACGGGCTTAACCTTGACCAATTGTACAACAGGCTGACACAATTCACAAGCTCCAAATGCTTACCATACAGAAGTGATATAGAATTACCACTACGGTTGGTATTTAAGCTAAATAAACAATAAACAAATTATTTTAAAAATTGTGATAGTTTGCCAGCGTGGCTGCGCTGGGCGTATGGCACAATGTGCATGAATGTCAAGCGGTGCACCCGTGATGTGTAAAATATGAATAAACTAAAAGAAACTATACCACTTAATACACAGTCTGTCAAAGTAAGCCACAAAGGACAAAAAAAGAGCATTTCTTTCCCTAAGAAACACACAACTCATGACATTGACGAATGATTAGGATCACAAAACAGGGTGGGGTATACTTATGAATATATCTGCAGTCCTATGGGCACAAAACACCGACACTGACATGACAGGTTGAAAATGTTATTCCATTGTTAAAACAGGCTCATGTTCCACTGAGCCAAGAGTATGTCTTCACCCTCAACCAGCATCTCATTGCTCTTCTGTCCTTCAAAGATGTTCTATTTTTGCCATGACACACAGATCTGTGTTAGTTAACACCCTGAGCCAAATCTTTAGCCTCAATGCTTACCTTCGTCACTCAGTTTTTCTTCTTGGCATATACTGGTCAACAAAAGATGGAAATGGATCTCAATAAATGCACTACAGAAGTATCAAGTAATATACTACTGACACTGCCACACTACCTTATGCAGCAGGACACATACGGCCACATTGGCTTCCCTTCTTGCAGAGAGGAAAAGCCTTTCACATAGTGCCAGATGTGCTATAAGGTAGGGAAAGGAAAGGTTTAGGTTGTCTGAAAAAAAGAGAATGCTTTTTAAAGTAACCCAGGCCTCCAATCAATCAGAACATACCCAGAAAACAGCAGTGCCTGAAAAAAAATCAAGTGCTGGCTTCACATAAAAAGCCTAAGATACAACAGATTCAGTGGCAAACACCCTAACACAAGAGTAACAAACACTATTATCCAACTACAAACTTATTTGGACATGTCTAATAGGGCCATCAGACTGAGGAACAACAGAAGGTACAAGCTAAATGACAAGAGCCTTCTAGATGACAGGAAAGGATTTCATTAGTGGGGCGTCAGGAGGTAAATCCGCCTGAGAAAGGGTTAGGAGTCTGAAGACTGAAGGCCATCTGTGTAGAATCCCATTATGGTGTCTTACCTTGTCATACCTCCTTTTGGTTATTTGCATGAGCAATGGCAAATAAAAACATGTATTGCTTCTTAGTGGAACTAACTGTTCACCTAAAACATACAGCCTATTGATTATATTGATTATGTCTCACATGTCAGTACTATGTCTGAGATAGTTACAAGGTGGCCCAGACAAGGGCTGTGTTGTTTGACCTGTTTGTACTTTAAATATACTCTAAGGGAATTACGTGTAAACTCTGATTGACGTAGGTTCTACTTCAATCCTTTTGATAGAACTGTGTTGTGAAAATCGGGTGTCCTATTCACAAATGTCACACATATTCTGCAAAAAAGTAACTGTACAACTCTGGACCTGCTGAGCGGAGAGCTTAGAATCTGATCTCAATGACACAAGGAACTGTGTATATCTCAAGTTACACTTCTATACTGCACTGACACACACAGGGCACACTCCTGCACTAACACACACACTACTGAACCTAACACACACATAGCACACTACTGCACTAACACACACAGAGCACAATACTGTGCTGACACACACACTACTGCACTAACACACACAGAGCACAATACTGTACTGACACACACACTACTGCACTAACACACACAGAATGCATGGTGCGAAATACATACACACACCAATCCTTAAACTCACATACCACTGCATTAAGACCCAGAGCACATATCATTGTGCTAAAACACACTCACCACTGTGCTAACAGACACAGAAACCCACCATGCTAAATCACACACACCACTGCTTTTGCACAAAGAGCACAACATAACAAGGCCCATGCCCCTGTGAACAGACACAGTGAGAGCTCTGAGCCATTGGACACCTCTGTAATAGATTAATTAATTTATTCATTACGATCAAATGGCACTCTAGAGGGTAGCAAAGTTTAGCTTATAGCCAGAACTGTAAAGTTAAATCTCTCATGGGTGTACTGGGCACTGCAGTTGCAGTCACAAGCACTTGACCTGAATTACTTCAGTAAATATCCAACTGTGTAAATGATTCTTTTCTAAATTTCTGATATACAAGCAATCATAGACCCTGTTGGGCACAAAGCTGCCTCATTTCATGAGCTGTTAACAATATGGAACTATGAACTAGACCATACTGTCCTGCTAGATAGAGCCCAAATCCGCCCAACAAATCTTGGTTGTGCTTTGCTAGTAAGTCAAGTATCAGTTCCTTAAGATTCTAATGATTAACTAATAACTAATGATTCATGAGCACCAGGGGCTCCAATCACAGCTGGTATTTCAAAGGAGTAACAATGCTGGCTAAAAGCTGACTCCATCTGTGAAACTGTACAAACCAACCTCACAACATATCACTTCCCTTCACAGTCATTCAACAAAAAGAGTGTCTAGGGATCACATACAAGTAAATAAATGTCTGGATGTAGTAGTTTGAGTTAAGTTGTTTAATCCTTTAAAATATTCAGATTCACACCATAACACCATTGTAAAAAGAAAATTTGTCTCAAGAGGGATCTACCAGTACAGATTAAATGTAGATTCATGAACATAATATCTTCCACTTGGACATATTTTCAGAAACCTTTTACTACCCAGGAAATGTCACAACATAACCACAGGAAGCCCAAGCAGTTAAAGCTTGTGACAGTTGAGAAAGGTTTAGTGTTTTTCCATCCAAGGTTTTTCACACTGGTCTATACCCAACCAATCTCAATGATAGTACTTTCAAGTTCTCTAAAGCATAACATTTGACTATTGCTTAATAGGTACATGTAAAGCATTGGAAGCAATGCACTAATTATTACACCAATTACTGCAAGGTCCAATGTCAAGACCAGCGTTGAATATTATGGTTGGAGTGTTTACACTTGATGCCTTCATTGAGTAAATGTAATGTCAGCAAACTGCCACTCACCTTGAGGTTTCGCAGGGTCTGTAGGGCCTGCTGCTTGCCTTTTGGTCCCAGTTCTCTGTATCACTGGAGTTGCTGTCATATGAATGGGGACATGCTGCCATTACACACGTAATGATATGTCCTGCAGCCTCTTCACTACCTATCATTACACAATAACACACTGTGAGGAATCAAATGATAAACAATGAGTCTGAATTGTTTACTTAGTAAGTAATAAGTTGTTTTGAGCTCTTATTCAGTTTGTTTTACAATCAGAATGTTAGCCTTCAATAGGCTTTCCAATTTTATCCAGTATCATGTGAGATATCTGGAGGTAACCCTCATTACGGGGAGTGATGATTGTAACCTCAGGTGACAGTCTCTGATAGTAATAGACAGTAGCTAATAGACATCTGAACCCCCCGCCCCTAAAAATGGAATCTTCTTGAATTAAATATTAAATCTTTTTTAATTAAATTGTCATGAATCCCGAGACGACTATGAAGCATTCATCTATTTACAGCTGTTGAGGCTTCATAAAATTCCAATCAGGCTGACAAAGGGCTCCTAATGGCCACGTTTGGGGACCTCCCAAACTTACGATATGCAATTCAGTGACATCGATTTGCAATTTGGTTAGAGATATGAATTGTTGAAAAAGTACAATATTATGTACCGTTAGCTATATAGTTACGTAGCTATCCGAGTTAAATGGTGTGTGAGGGAAGTAAAACGTTATAATATGATAACGATACATTTTAAATAGATGATAGCTAGATGGTAAGACAGATAGCTAGGCAGCTGCAGCAGATACGCTGAACTGAAGGTACTGATACAAAAATCGATAAGTCGAAGCAGGAATGCTACAAATCACATTGACTTTAACAAGTTAGATAGTCCCGATTAGCGACCGTAGATACTTAACCACTTATATCTACAACCACTGCTAATTTTTAACGTTAGATAGCTACCGCTAGCTATTTTGGCTAACAATAACGGAGTTATTTACACGGACGTCACCACCCAACAATATTTTTACTGGCTGCTTTAGAAAGTTAACAAGAAATAATGCTGGTAACATAGCTACCGTCACGTTAATCTGTGATCATGCCTAACCTTTCACCGTGTGAATTGAAGCAAAACGGGTTGAACTGTTTGTTAGCTATCTGTAGCTATCTAAGTTAGCTAGGCAGTTACCCGTTAGATGTATCACTTGTCATTAGATTGCAGCAAACTGCTAGAAGAGTATCTAAGGAGAGTTCTCTGAACCATGAAAACATAATCGGTGGCTAGCATTAGCAAGCTATGTTAACTAGTACATTTAGCTATATACCTTTTAGTTAGCTGTTTGAACTGCAGTGAGTCCTTACATTTCACGTTACACCTCAACTCCTTCCGTGAATGTTGTTCAAAGTCCAGTTAACACATTGAGCATGAAATATCCTCAGTCGTAGTGTATGACGTTAGCATGGACTCGCCACGCGAGGCGTAACTGTTACGTTTGAAGAGTCAGGCCACACCATCACCCTCGCGAGACGTCAAAGACGAAAATCGCTACATACTACGTCACCATAGAAACCAACAAAATTTGCGAGTTGGAAGGTGACACTGACACATTGAACATGAAGTGCAGTAAGTTGTAACTACAGACTAATAGTGTGGCTATTCGTGGTAAATATTAGCTTTCAGTTTAACTTTATCTTTCAATACTTGGTGTACTTTATTAACAGCATTTGATTGTGCTAGTTTTGGTTCTTATCTTTATGTGAATGTGTTCGCAAATCTATTTGTGTGTGAAAATGTATCTATCACTGTCGATAGTATAGTAAGACTGTATAGTTATAGCTAGTTATAGGTACCGAGATAGACTGTCGGTGCTAACGTTAGCTATATGTAATAGCCTGATGACTACTATTACATGCAAAGTCTTCAACGTTACTCTGGCTTAGAGTGCATAATTTTAGGAAATATGAAGTGATGCGTTTTATTTGGAATATAGTTTGTTGTATTTTCACCTGGAATTAAACTGTTGGTTTTTTGTAAGGCGAGCATAGGCAACAAATAATTTCAACTCACAAAATATGCTGATAGGTCTATAGTTTATTATGCCTATTGAGATGTGAAAAAGTTTAGTTGTTTTTGGTAAATTGTTAAAAAAAATAGATAAATATACAAAAAAATAAGAGCAATAATTGAATTTAGAAAGTTATCAAAGGGCTGAATTTGCTTACAATTACAGTTAAAGTGCACAAAGTTTTCAGCTGCATTTCCTTGTAATTAACATTATACAGTAAAACATGTTCCCATCAAAAGTAAACACAAATTACAACATTTGGTTTATAAGCTGTTCCCTGAACAGCAATAAAATATATACACTGCTACTGAATAAAACATTTCAATCTCATATGGCACATTTATGCATAAAAATAGTTTCGTAACAATAATAATGATACTCTCCAAATATTCAACACACATAACATGGTGGTTAGAACACAGTGATTATCCTCCAACTGTTTTGGTCCCACAGGTAGGCCTATGTTGTAGTATTTGCTTCATAGTTTAATCAAAATTCATAAGCTGTATGCTATAGAATATGTAAAAATAATTTAAATGACCATATGCTCAATCTAATAATTACATAAACACAAGCATATGATTGCGCAGGATTTTTACAGCATTATTTTCATACGTGTCAACCCACCTGGTTTATGCATATGTATTTTTAAACAGGTAAACAATGTTACTTTGAGGACTAAACAATAGCTAGAAATTCTGTGAATTGAGTTGCAAAGAGGAACGGCGCGCTGAATTGATTGATGAGAGTTCTTTACAAGAGAACTGACTTTTGGCTGCCTCGGCATATGTTGACGGTGGAACAGGGATAGAAGTCAATCTGATACAATTTTATAACTTTTGAAATATTACCAACAGTTGCCCAAAGGGCTTGATAAATATGACATTTCTCAAAATATATTTGAAAGTTTCTGTACCTGTACAGTGAACCGGTGCAGTTGTAATGAAAAAGCGCAGAGGTCCATCTCCCCACGTGCACCGACTTTAAACAAATTTGCAATCTAACTTTAGTGTGCCTTTAGAAGCTTTTCTAAAAGCTTTAATATATATTCGACTTCGTTAGCTGTCAACTCCTCCAGGCCTGGTAAATCTTCTGGAAGTAGTCGCCGGGTTCGTACTCGTTCTCTCCGCTCAGCGTTTCCGAGAGAGGCGGTGTGCAGGTCCTTCAGTTTCAGCTGAAGCCAGTCCTGTCTCTCCTGCACGTGTTTGTGCTCGCCAACGTTGTGCATTAACTGCATTTCACTCACCGATCGTTTTCTGTGGAACATAAAATGGACATTGGAAGTATGTATTACGGTCAGTTTCAATTAACCTGAAAACAAATGACAACTAATGATCAGTTGGGCACATGTAAGCCTACTTGATTCAACTAACGTCTAACCAAAACACGTAAGCTAAATAAGCGAGTACTGCATGCAAAGAAATAAAACAAATTAAAAAAAGAGACGTGCAAATTGATAAATGCGAGTATAATGCACAGTGACCTACCCCAAGGGCTTGCCTTCAGTCAGCGAAGAGTAGAATAAAATATTCATTATTATCATTAAAATAATTGTGTCCAACCTTCTCATGATAAACATGTTGGTGTCCTGTAATTGGAGGAAAAACCTTTTAGTGCTTAATTGCTGTTGGAAGGTAGAGTACATCTTTATGCTAAAAGCATCAGTAAATCACTACATGTAAAATTACTGTGTCATTTTCCCTTATGATTTGTCAAATATAAAATTATCTCATTTTTAAATTGTCATGATAGCCTCAATGCCTGTAAATCATTTTTATACATAGCACTGGGCTATTAGACTATATGATAATCAAATAATAAGTAACCTAATAGATTTGGCAGTAGAAGCTACTTACCAGCTCTGGACTGTCTTAGCAAAGTTGTGATGTAGGCTGTGAGTAGAGTAAACCCAGTTTGTAGATCAGCCTATCAGTTGAGATTAGTGTAAGTCTCCCAAAGATCCTTTTATAGCCCTCTGGTCATTGATGAGCCGACTTCATTATTGGTGTTGATGTCACCCCTTGCCTTGATGGGGACAAGCATGCGCGCAACAGCACCACAACCAACACTCAAGCTAATTCAGCTTTCAGCACCTTTGTATGTTGTAGGATCCAAGGAACCACCCTTCTTTTGAACTTCTGCTTATCACTGCAACATTTAGCAAGTGTACTGATAAAATCTATGAGGATGCCTGTATGGTTTCAGATCAGACTGAGTAGGATATGTGTGTAATTACCTCTTTTTTCTCTTTCTCTGTCATTCTCTCTCTCTCTGTATATATATATATATATATATATATATATATGTGTGTGTGTGTGTGTGCTTGTGTGTGTGTGTGTGTGTGTGTCTGTATATATATATATATATATATATATATAGAGTGGCACCGGGAGAGATGGAGGGAGGAGCAAGATCCTCGGCTCCTCCCATTGTACTGTTGTCAGTCTCCTGGTTCCCTCCCTCAGCCTGAGTGTTAACCAGAGCTGCAGCAGCAGTGGCCTTACTAACAGGCAGGCTCACCTGCAAGTGATTTCTAATCAACTCAGCTCAGAGCTATTGCCTTCCATTTAAGCACAGCCTTCTAGGCTGAAGGGTATCTTTTGGGCTTTTGTGTTTTCACCTGGCTGTGCTGTTTTTGAGTTTTGACCCCCTGTATTGTATGTTTATTCTTTGTTTCACTGTCATTCTCTGTCCTCCCTCCTCTCACCACCTGGCTCAGTGGCCATGCCTGCTACTGTGCCACACTGGTGGCCTTTTTTTGGTTTGCCCTTTCAAAAAAAAAAAAAAAAACACACAATGCCATCCAGAGGATACAAAAAGGCCAAGCCTAAGGTGGAGTCCCCTAGCCTGGCAGCCCCTGCAGCCTGGGCACCCTGGGACACCTGGAGGGTGACCTAGGAGGATGTGGCGTCCTGCCCTACAGAACTCTTGGGGGAGTTGATATTCACAGCAGTGGGCTCCTGCCAGCCCCAGTGCCTGACAGGGGTGCCTCCTGGTGGTCTGAGGCCTGGACCCCCCCCGGAAAGGGGTGCAGTCCATCTGGGGAGGCGGAACCCTGGCAGGAGCTTGTACAAACTTTTCTTGCGGCATGAGTGGTGCGGGGAGGACCACCCCCCCACACCCCAGGTGGTGTGTCCTGAGGTGGATGGGGTTTGGTGCAGGAGCTGTGAGCTTTATGGAGTCCATCCCTGGCATAAGTGCCCGACACCAAACAAAATCAGTGTCCACTGGCTCTTCCTCACAATAACGGAGGAGGAGTGGAAGGCACTCAGGTCCAGTGGCTCCCTCCTGCCAACCTCCAGTATCCAGCCACCTCTGGACCTGGCTCTCGGCTCCCCCACTCCAGAGCCTCCACAAGATCTGGCTCCAGCACAGCCTGCTGCCCAGGGATTCTGTCCTTCCCAGGGCTCCCGTTCAGACCTACCAGAGGACCCAGCCGCCTCCCCTAAGCCTGCAGACTCGGCTGCCGTCTTGCCAGCCACCCCTGTAGACCTTCCAGAGGGCTCTGACGTCTCCCTTGGGACACCTGGTTCCATGAGCTAAACTAGGGCTGCCTCCTGGCATGTGCCACCCTGGACTAAGGGTTCCTCCCACCTGGACTCCGCCACACTGCTGGGCCTAGGGAATCGGGCTAGGCTAGGCTTATGGGCCTCCCCTTGGGGCCTTCTGCGCTCTAGGACTTGCCGAGGCTTGACCCTGGGGCTGGGACCTGATGGGCCCTAAATGCTCTCTCTCAGTGCCAGTGTTTTGCCACCTCCTCCCTATGGTCTGGAGCTGGAGGTAATGTGGTGCTAGGAGAAGTGGAGGGAGGAGCAAGCTCCTCGGCTCCTCCTATTGTATTGCTGTCAGTCTCCTGGTTCCTTCCCTCAGCCTGGAGAGCTAAATGGAGTTGCAACAGCAGTGGCCTTACTAACAGGCAGGCTCACCTGTGAGTGATTTCTAATCAACTCAGCTCGGAGCACTGGCCTTCAATTAGACCTTCTGTTTAAGCACAGCCTTCTAGGCTGAAGGTGATTTTTAGGTATGTGTCTTTGACATATTTTCTTCCATCACCAGTGATTAAAGCAAGAGAGGAATATTTCATTTCCAAATCATTTTCATTTTATGTTTTATGTTGGTTTAAATTAAGGAACTGAGATAGCAGTTCTTGTAGCTTTCTGCAAACCCAATTACAGCATGCAGAACTACAGTAAAAATATCCTTTTATTACACAAGATTTTTTACATTCAAATGTTTAATTCATGCTAATAGCTAGGTGAACACATATGAAACCACATCCACAGACATGAATGATAAGTATACATTCCAGGATAAGTATTTCAAACACAAACATATGTTCAGAGGGACCCCCTTAAATGAAACAATTTTTGCAGTGTCAAATTCAACTCTGTTCACGCTGGAACATGTGACCATTTCAGCTGTTTTAACAAGAAAAATTCAACTGACCTTAGATTTTCAGTACTAATACTAGAAATGAAAATATCAATTAATATACCATTGCAGAATCAAAACGTAATACACTTGATGTTATATATTACCATACACCATATAGACCTACCTGTGTCTTACGTGATCCATGGGAAGTGGACAACCCTGACCTATTTTGACTGGCCCACGATGACACATTCACTAACCATGAGAGAAGCTTTCTAAATGTGGAAGAGGAATGGCTATGTCATGACATAGGGAATAAGTCCCTCAGAAGAAACCAACAGCTCAGGCCTATAGATCTTGCCTCATGTTGTGGTTAAGGTTTCTTTCAGGGCAGTAAGCATGCCTTCTACTGCTCACATGATGAGGAGGAGTATGACAGCAGATGGCTGGCAGTGCAGGATGGTTTGCGTGAGGACATCTCTTGCTTTCAGGCTGTGAGACACACAAGTCAAAAAAGGGTGAAGCTGCTTGGGTGGAATATATTTTTCAGTTTTAAACTTGGCCAATCTCATTTTCGTGCCACCTTGGTCATTTATATCAAATGTTTTGACTAATAAAGATTTATATTTACAGGTGCTTTAGCCCTAATCCTAACACCGCACAGGTGGAAAGCAACAGCATATCAGATTCACAAGATTTATGGATGAACAACTTGAATGTGTTGACCTGCTCCACCCTCCATGTGACATTATTATGGCCCATGCTGTACAGTCCTTGTTTAGATGATACCTGCCAAACAGATTGACCTTTGTCCTTTGCGGGGGACCTTTCAACCCCAAAACTAAAGTTCTCATTACCTCATGCTGGGGAAATGGCAGCAGCTCTCTTCTGGAATGTAGCCACTGTGGAGTTCAGAATTGCACAGGGAACAAGGTGAAATGTCATTGCCCCACTACAATCTCAACAAGGATGCACAGAATTCAACTCATAAATGCATTTTTAATTGATCTGATGCCAATGAACATAAATATCTGGCAGGCTGTATCTCTAAATGTAGGGGTATACTTTAATAAATCAATAAAATGTTCATTTTAATTTATTCAGTTTCATTTATTTATTTTTAATTGTACATTTTTCATTGACCTATTGGAAGTAATTTTCTGATAATTTCTTCTGTAACTCCTCTGTTTTGTTATCTTTAACAGCTGGTATCAGCAAGGTTGAAAGGATGACAGGGCAGGTAAGGCCAAGCAGAGGAGCCATGGATAGATGAAAAGATTGAAAGACTCTGAATTGGGGAGTGTCAAAGGTAGAAGTATCAAAGGAGGGGTGGGAGTATGAGTGAGGGAGTGAGAGTATGAATTTTGGAGAGGGAGTATGAAAGGAGGGCTGGGAGTAGGAATGGGGTAGAGGGAGTATGAAAGGAGGGCTGGGAGTAGGAATGGGGTAGTGGGAGTATGAAAGGAGGGCTGGGAGTAGGAATGGGGTAGTGGGAGTATGAAAGGAGGGCTGGGAGTAGGAATGGGGTAGTGGGAGTATGAAAGGAGGGCTGGGAGTAGGAATGGGGTAGTGGGAGTATGAAAGGAGGGCTGGGAGTAGGAATGGGGTAGTGGGAGTATGAAAGGAGGGCTGGGAGTAGGAATGGGGTAGTGGGAGTATGAAAGGAGGGCTGGGAGTAGGAATGGGGTAGAGGGAGTATGAAAGGAGGGCTGGGAGTAGGAATGGGGTAGTGGGAGTATGAAAGGAGGGCTGGGAGTAGGAATGGGGTAGTGGGAGTATGAAAGGAGGGCTGGGAGTAGGAATGGGGTAGTGGGAGTATGAAAGGAGGGCTGGGAGTAGGAATGGGGTAGTGGGAGTATGAAAGGAGGGCTGGGAGTAGGAATGGGGTAGTGGGAGTATGAAAGGAGGGCTGGGAGTAGGAATGGGGTAGAGGGAGTATGAAAGGAGGGCTGGGAGTAGGAATGGGGTAGTGGGAGTAGGAATGGGGTAGTGGGAGTATGAATGGAAGGCTGGGAGTAGGAATGGGGTAGTGGGAGTATGAATGTCGGATGGGAGTAGGAATGGGGTAGTGGGAGTATGAAAGGAGGGCTGGGAGTAGGAATGGGGTAGTGGGAGTATGAATGTCGGATGGGAGTAGGAATGGGGTAGTGGGAGTATGAAAGGAGGGCTGGGAGTAGGAATGGGGTAGAGGGAGTATGAAAGGAGGGCTGGGAGTAGGAATGGGGTAGTGGGAGTATGAATGTCGGATGGGAGTAGGAATGGGGTAGTGGGAGTATGAATGTCGGATGGGAGTAGGAATGGGGTAGTGGGAGTATGAATGTCGGATGGGAGTATGGTAACTGATTGTGCAACAGGTGGGAGTTCATTAATGGTGTTTACTTCTCAAACTTGCTAAAAGGGAGTAGACCACCATGCACTAACCATGTTCTCCTGCCTTTTTGTGCAGGTGGTGGGGCTGATTACCAGAAATACAAAATGCTGTAGAAATAATTAGAACTATTTTATAAAGGGAAAACTGCAGGAAAATCATTGTTTAATATTTTCAGTTTTCGCAGTGTCCCCAGGGCATTACACAGTGTGAACCCCCACATTAGCAATGTGCCCTTTTCCCAGGATTGAGAAACAATGCCATCAGTTTAAGGGTCCTTCTGCTGAATATGTAAGCATTTACAGGGTGCTTTTTGCTTCTAAAAATATGAAAATCTGTGGTTTGACACAGTTATGATTTCAATCCCCACAGGTACAAAGGAATCCCTGGATCCTGTCCATCAGGGACATGAAAGTTCAGTGAAGGCAATCTGACAACATTACATTACATTACTGTCATTTAGCTGATGCTTTTATCCAAAGCGACTTACAGTTGCGTAGACTAACCGAGGGCCAATCTCCCCTGGGAGCAATGTGGGGTTAAGGGTCTTGCTCAAGGGCCCAACAGCAATGGTGTTCTTGCTGTGGCTGGACTGGGACTTGAACCGCCAAGCTCAGTGGTCCCAATCATGTACTTTAGCCACTAGACTATAGGCTGCCGATGTCTGGGGGGATAAGGGATCATGTTTTTAAAAGGAAATATCAAAAACAATGGAAAGAATAGTTTAGAATGGTAAACCTCTGAGTTTTGTGTTGTCTTAAAATGTAGCTATATTCCTTCTATTAATGTAAAAGATAATCTATGCAAACAGCCAAGACCGCAACTTTGATCCATGTGGGACTTCACTTTCTACTGCACCATGCTTCCATATCATCCCTCCTATGGTTATGCTATGTATTCTTTCATGCAGCCAGTTTTGAACCCACAACACAATGTCTTCTGTAATCCCACCTAAATTCATATTGTTCTGCTGTTGGTAAAACCAGCTCAGTGGAAAAAGGTGGGGAAAACAAGGGATTGAAAAACCTCACATTTATATAGCAATAAAATAAGAGGCCAGTTCTGGGAGGGATGATATGTGCAAGATGGCTCCAGCAGGGGGAGCCATATCAATTTGACAAGTACAGTGCTTAACGCAGGCAGAGAGGAAACACCAGCAAGTGATTACCACATCAATACCCCAATTTAGGCATCCTGTTCCAAACTCTGGAGCATTTGAAGGAAAACTCAGGAGTGTATTTTTGGGGAGAAGTTTATTGGGCTGGAAGGATCTAGTGGTTTAAGATCTGTTTTTGGAGAAAAACCTTCCCTCTGAATGGCCTGACTGTGGAGAAAATCTGAGCTGGTATTTTCCTTTTGTTTGGAGAACTGTATTATAGGGCAGCCTATTGAGTCTGATGGTAACTTTTCCCTGGTAAACTGCTTAGCATTCCTAAGCAAGAATGTTCCTGAGAGACAACATACAGGTAAGCTCCAGTGGTGAGCCATGGTTTTTCTTTTTATTTCTTCAGGTTCTTATTGTATAATACAATAAAACACCAGGACAAATACTGGCTTTTCACCTCCATGTGGCTTACTTATGTGTGGTATTATTGCACAACTGCCCCTAACCACTGCTGCCAATCCTGAGTCTAGCTACAGAATGTATGTTTGTATCAGTTTGTCATTCTTTTTTGGTATTGGAATTTGTAAATGTATTAATGCTGGTTAAAAAGGGGAAAAAACTACACAAACTACTGCATAAAGGAGACTGCAAAACAATGCCCCCAGTGGTGGTATGAAGATGGGGCTGGAGTTGTTGGTGGAACATTCTCCAACAGTGCTGGTGATCCAACTGTTTGCCTGGTTTACAAAAGTTCTCATGGCCTGGATTTTGGTTCTTTTGTACATACACCATACACACTGTTCATAAGCATGTGCCTAACCCTGATTTTGATTTCTGGAAAGTATTATGATTGTACTCCTGTATAATGTATTTGATCAGGTCATGTATGAATTTTTGAGAAACTCTGTGCAGCTTTTCAGATGCACACACACAGTGCTAATCTGTGCAGCTCTGCAGCTATTATATCCACCTCAGAGATGTACATGGACCCCAGAGCCCATTACATTACTTATTAAAGTTCATCTGTAAGTCTTCAGTCTGAATCTACCAACATTAAACACCATTAACATCACTGTGTGAGTGTGTGTCAGTGAGGGACAGTGTCTTTCAGTGTGAATGTATATGTCTATTCGTATGTGTTTGTATGAGAGAGGGAAATGTGGTGTTTGACTGATTACAATCACCATGTACATCTGAGATAAAGCAGAACATGAGCATCCAGCATGAGCTCACACAGATCCTTTTCCCCTCCAATGTTGATCTGACAATTTAACTCTTGATTCCACCTCCGCCTGTACACCGCCTCCAAATTTGCTGCATCAGATGGGAGAATGGAGAGTACAGGGAGAAGGTAGAGCACCTTGTCATAGTGTGTAGAAGGACCAGCTTATCTGTAGATACTGCTGAACAGTGTTAATGAATTGGCAGGTCTCATTGCAAAGAGGTACTAATTAGCAGAGTTACTGAGGGGCTTCTCCCCTGGGCCTTGCTGTAGCCGCTGCGCTCCTAGTAAAGCCAGTGAGTGCTGCCCTCAGAGCTACACTGCATGCCACCCCCAGGCCACATCTGCTCCGACACAGTCAGCTCTTAGTACTTGAAATCTGAGAGGGGTGGCACAATAGAAAGTGCACTGATTTCTGAATGTTGACGTGTCTTGCATGCTTTTGTGTAGATCAATTTCAGTTGTTTTCCCCGTGTAATTGCAGTAACAGGGTTTTACAGAAGTGTTTTGAATTGATCAAACTGGTGTGTAATGACCATTTTGTATTGTATGTGTATTTTTGGGGCTTTTGTGTGATGTGTGAAGGCAAAGTTTGGTTTAGATGTACGACAACATGGTTTTGAGAGTTTGGTTTTGACATGGAAGTTTGAAGTTTGTAGAGATGAATGAGCATTTTTGCCATTGTGTTTAGAGTTTTGGGAAATGGAGCACAATTTTAAGAGATGTGTCGCAGCATAAGAGATGTGTCGTAGCAAATAAGAAAAACTGTCATTCTATAATGGATCATTCTTTGTGACAAGAATATTGAGACAGGAAATTGAGAAACAGAGAAACTGGTGCTTGTACAGTGCTTATTTGGGTTTTACAGTTATTCTTTTAGAGGGACTTGTTTTAATAACATTCGAGGTTTTACTGTTGTGGGAAATATGTTCTGTATCTTACCCAAGAACTGTTATTTTGCCATGTATTGAAAAAGAATTCTACATTACCTGACAGTCTTTTAAAATGAATATCAGCTGGTTCCCTGAAACTCCCTTGTGCTGCACTGAACTGCACAGTATTTTAGCTCACTTGAGACAGAAATCATTAAACTTCTTAAGCTTGAATAAAGCCTATATAATTCAACTGAAATCATAGTGTGCTTATTCATATGCTGCCAGTAGGTGGCAGTATTGCCACTTCTTATAAACAAATTTACACAGCTTTCAACAGTTTTATCTTTCTATAATGTTTCTTCCACCGACCAATGCAGATAAACTTGGTTCAAGGTACGCTGGGAACTTTTTCCATCCTGACACATTAAATATATACGCAGTAATCTGCTTCAAGGTTTTTTTGCATGAACATTGCAAAGAGGCGGCTCAGTCGGGATGGCGCAAAGTTATAGAAATAATAAAAATAACTTTAAAATCCCTTTTTAATGAATGAAAACATTCCCAGGATGTCTGCCTGAGAATGCTTCTACTGCTGTCCTATGAATGCAGGGAATGTGTGTGCAGTATTGATAGTTCATAAGATGTGAATGTGTGCATGTGACAGTGTGTGCATGTAAGTGTGCAAGTGATTGTGCATGTGTGAGTGTGTGTGTGTGTGTGTGTGAGTGTGTGTGCATGTGCCAGTGTGTGCATGTGAATGTGCATTTGTGAGTGTGTGTGTGTGTGTGTGTGTGTATGTATGTCATGATTATGGTGTATAAAAATTGTGTGTGCATGTCTGTGTGTGTGTGCATGTCTGTGTGTATGTGTGTGTGTGTGTGTGTGTATGTATGTCATGATTATGGTATATAAAAATTGTGTGTGCATGTCTGTGTGTGTGTGCATGTCATAGTATGTTTGGCACATGAGAGTGTGAATGTGCATGTGCATATTCGTTGTATTTGTTTTAAATGTTGATGTATAAGCATCGTGTTTGTGTGCATTTGTGTGAGTGTGTGTGTGTGTAATGTTGATGGTATATAAGCATTGTGTTTGTGTGCATTTGTGTGAGTGTGTGTGTGTCATGTTGATGGTATATAAGCATTGTGTTTGTGTGCATTTGTGTGAGTGTGTGTGTGTGTAATGTTGATGGTATATAAGCATTGTGTTTGTGTGCATTTGTGTGAGTGTGTGTGTGTGTAATGTTGATGGTATATAAGCATTGTGTTTGTGTGCATTTGTGTGAGTGTGTGTGTGTGTAATGTTGATGGTATATAAGCATTGTGTTTGTGTGCATTTGTGTGAGTGTGTGTGTGTGTAATGTTGATGGTATATAAGCATTGTGTTTGTGTGCATTTGTGTGAGTGTGTGTGTGTGTAATGTTGATGGTATATAAGCATTGTGTTTGTGTGCATTTGTGTGAGTGTGTGTGTGTGTAATGTTGATGGTATATAAGCATTGTGTTTGTGTGCATTTGTGTGAGTGTGTGTGTGTGTGTCATGTTGATGGTATATAAGCATTGTGTTTGTGTGCATTTGTGTGAGTGTGTGTGTGTGTGTCATGTTGATGGTATATAAGCATTGTGTTTGTGTGCATTTGTGTGAGTGTGTGTGTGTAATGTTGATGGTATATAAGCATTGTGTTTGTGTGCATTTGTGTGTGTGTGTGTGTGTAATGTTGATGGTATATAAGCATTGTGTTTGTGTGCATTTGTGTGTGTGTGTGTGTGTGTAATGTTGATGGTATATAAGCATTGTGTTTGTGTGCATTTGTGTGAGTGTGTGTGTGTGTGTAATGTTGATGGTATATAAGCATTGTGTTTGTGTGCATTTGTGTGAGTGTGTGTGTGTGTCATGTTGATGGTATATAAGCATTGTGTTTGTGTGCATTTGTGTGAGTGTGTGTGTGTGTCATGTTGATGGTATATAAGCATTGTGTTTGTGTGCATTTGTGTGAGTGTGTGTGTGTGTAATGTTGATGGTATATAAGCATTGTGTTTGTGTGCATTTGTGTGTGTGTGTGTCATGTTGATGGTATATAAGCATTGTGTTTGTGTGCATTTGTGTGAGTGTGTGTGTGTAATGTTGATGGTATATAAGCATTGTGTTTGTGTGCATTTGTGTGAGTGTGTGTGTCATGTTGATGGTATATAAGCATTGCATATGTGTTTGTAATATTGGGGGTATTCATAAATCTTTATAAGATTATAAAACAATTTTGCCTGGCCCACCTCTTGCTGCTTAAACCAACTGTTTTTCTGTGAATTCCCTTATTGTCAGTGTTTAAGCATTTTCGCCATCTTTCTGTCACCACTGTGATGTAGTGGTGTGCATCTTGAGTGAAGTGGGAATGCAATCCTTTCAGGTGTTATTGTTTCTGTGTTTTAAAGGGGGAAAGATATAACCAATCGGACAATGTTACACATACTAAGAATACTGGCTACAAAGTCATTCATGAAAACATTGATGCTTGATGAATAGTTTTATAATTTCCAGTTATTGTTTGTTTTAATAGATAGACAGTGATGCATGATATTACTGTAGTACAGGGGTGTCAAACTCCAGTCCTGGAGGGCCGCAGTGTCTGCGGGTTTTTGTTCTTTCCTTTCGATTGGCAGCCATTTTAGGCCTTGGAAACCAGGTGTTTGGACTCTTTAGCCAACCAGTCATTTTAATTAATCAATTAAGTGCTAAAACACACCAAAAACCAGCTACCACTGCGGCCCTCCAGGACTGCAGTTTGACACCCCTGCTGTAGTAGTTTGGGATGCTGCTGGTATCTAAAGGAAGCAATGATGCGTATGTGCTATACAACTCATCATACAACACTCTGACAATGCACTTAACTACTAGGTGTGAATATCCGCTGTCTGTCTTTGCAGGATTATGAAAAGCAACAATGCTTTCTAATTAAAACCCAAGATCACATCTCTTCACACACCCACACACCCAGTAACTCTAAATTCTCATTCATTCCCCCTCCCCACCTGGCATAGACATGGGTAGAGTATAGGTGCTCATAAGGTGTCCAGTGGCACCCCACCCCTGTTTTTCTTGCTGTTTCCAGTCCTTTGCATACATAACTGTAAGACTAAACTGTCATTCTGGTTTGGGTTTGAATAGATTTTTTTTTTTTTTACACCAAAGTTGTGTACAAAAATCGCCCACCCAGTTTCTGTAAAACAATATGGAGCTCAGTGCCTAATGCTCAGTTTTGATAGGTTGATAAGATGACCAGTTGTGGCTTTTGCCAAGAAGTGGAGGGTAATCTCCCTCACTTTGTAGCTCTACTCCCATTATATCAGCTCTCCGTTTGCTTTCCAGAATCAACCGCTGTGGCTTGTTACTATGCACTTCCTGGCCATTGTGTAGCTGTTAAAAAAAAACAACAAAAACACCACAGTCTCAGAATGGATTTGTGTGATATAGATGTCTCTCTTCCTTGTGTATGGCAGCTATTTGGAGCAGCATTGTCTACAGTTATCACAACAGTCACTGCATTGGTCTTGATGGTAAAAAACAGTCCGTTACCTTCAGCATGTCATGGAACTATAGAACATGTTTAAGACCTCGGTCAATAAAAGTGGAACCTGTTATAGTAGCTCTGTCCTCCCCAGGTTGTCAGTACATGCAGTAGACTGGGGCTGTACCTTTACTCAGGTTTGACATTTCCTGATAAACCTGCCAGGGCTGACTGAGGTAGATGTGAATTGGAAGTGAGGAGTAAACTCTGCACAAGAGTTAGGTGCACCCTGGCAGCATTTTTTTTGGGACTTCAATGACTACACCCTGATGGTAGTGTTTCAGGAGAGCTGGGAGCTTCTGTTTGTAGCGTTTAGGTCTCCTGTTGCAGGGTTTAATATCCAGCAATTTCACCTATTCCAGCTGTGCCACTAAAACACCTTTCAGCACATTGTATTCTAACTCCATTAGCTTTTGTATTCGCATTAGCATGGACCATTCAGCACATTCTAACACTTTTACCTTCAGTGTTAGAATTGATCTGGAGCAGCTAGCACCCACTCTGCCGGCTTCGGGAGGAGAGTGACTGAACACGACTTCTCTGATTCGTGTGTCGACACTCTTGCTTCTATTCGCACTGCAGCCGCACCACTAATCACACAATGCTAATGACATTGGAGGATGACATAGTCAGCGTACCCTTTGTTCGTGCCGCCACAGATACCCAGCATAACCAGAGTCTGTGCTATAGTGATGAGACCAACGGATTTAGCTGGCTTACCCCATCATCTCTAGTGAGGCTGGGCCAACTGGGGTTTGAATGCTCAATCTCATGGCTCCCAGTCAAACATCTTATGCTGTGGGCCACCCAGAGGCCCTTGCCTTACTGTTAACTGTGATTAATTAATCATTTAAAATTAACATATGGGTAACTATGCACACACTAGCATTGCCAAACTTTTGCTTTAATGCTATTTAGAAGGCATTGATTATCAATTGATATTTAGCCATGGGATGAGTTTAAGAATTAATTTTAAAGAATATGCAATAATAGAGGTACTTTTATTGGTACGGCATGCTGTAAACATATACCAGCCTGTTACTTTAATAATGTAATTTGAACGTGTTCATTACACATGCATTATTGTACATTCTGTGGTATGGAGCAGAGAGAAAACAGCATCCAATTTTACACACAGGAAGGACCAGCATTTGCTGTTAGACATGAGCCAGCCCTGCTCCTGACTCACTGTGTGAACAGCCTAATTTTCACTCTCCTCAGGAACAGAGAACAAACAGAGACAGCCTTAACCCCAATCATTACCTTAAGGTGACTGAGTTAAGGTGCCGTTCTCAGGATAGGTAATGCTTCACTCCCACAATATGAGGAGGAGCAGAACCCATCAGTGTGGATCTCCCTGCCTGAGAGCACTGAGATTCCTCTGGCCTGGCCTTTGGGGAAATGGGTTAGGGTTAGGGTTAACCTAATCTAACCTAACCTAACCCTAACCCTAACCCATCAGTGTGGATCTCCCTGCCTGAGAGCACTGAGATTCCTCTGGCCTGGCTTTGGGGAAATGGGTTAGGGTTAGGGTTAACCTAACCTAACCTAACCTAACCCTAACCCTAACCCATCAGTGTGGATCTCCCTGCCTGAGAGCACTGAGATTCCTCTGGCCTGGCCTTTGGGGAAATGGGTTAGGGTTAGGGTTAACCTAACCTAACCTAACCCTAACCCTAACCCATCAGTGTGGATCTCCCTGCCTGAGAGCACTGAGATTCCTCTGGCCTGGCCTTTGGGGAAATGTTTCAGCTATTAAGCTAATCAACCAGTTTATTCCTGTATGTTGAAGATTGCATTTTCGTATCTGTCATTTTAATTTGAAGAGGAATGGTTGTAATGGGAAAGGCACTGAATCATTAATGAATGACTCTGTGCTTCCTCACAATGACTCATCTGATATTCTGGAGGGCTGGCAACTGGAGTGATTGCGAATGTTGGGAACATTTTGTTTTTTAAAGGGAATATGCACTGCTCTTATGGATACATTTTTCACTATGTATGTTTTAGGAATCCAGATGGTATGAAGCTGTTAAGATTTTTATTATTTGTTGAAGAATTAGAAGTTAGGGTTTATAGTTAGGATTGGTTTTGTGTGAGGTTTAGGGTTCTCCTCCTCTCCCTGCCCATGGCAGCACTGCAGGGACCTGGGCGGGTGGAGGCTGTGATTTATGGCCATGGTCAGAGTTAATAAGGCAGAGTTAATAAGGCTTGAGCCCAAATTAAATATCCTGTTACTCAGCAGTAGCTGCAACAAGGTAAGAGCAGGCTCTGAGCAGCATCATTATAGCTGGGCAATGCCCCAGAGGGATGCTGCCCAATGACCTGTGACTGTGCAAGAGGAGGAGCTGAGGAGCATCTCCCTGTTTCTGCTTTAATGGGATGCTCTGCAGGGACACTGCCACTGAGGAGGCTCTGCAGGGACACTGCCACTGAGGAGGCTCTGCAGGGACACTGCCACTGAGGGGGATCTGCAGGAACACTGCCACTGAGGAAGCATGGGGCCTGTCTACAGTATTTTCTCTTTTATAAAAGAGCTCTTTTTTCCTTCCTTATTTAATTTTTTTTGTATGGCATTTTCTGCAACACAAAAAATCACAGAGCAGCTTTATACTGATCCTTGGTCTGAGACCCATGAGTAACAGTGAATGCAATGGAACTACTCTGTTTTTTTTATGATGGGGAGAGTCATGGTTCCGCTGCAGCTGCATATCATGCACATTCTGATGCAGTAGCTACACCTGAGGATGCATGTTTCTCACCCAATTTGAGGCTCAGAGAGGAGAAAGCCTTCTCTTTTTATTCAGCTTTCAATTACCATAAACTCCTGCTGCGCTGTTTAAATATGCAGTCTCTGCTGGAAAGATTCTCAGAGAGCAGTTTACAGAAATTGTACTCCAGTACTCTTGAGCCACAGCTTTGCAAGCACTGGAGTGATTTAGAAACAGACAATGGTGCTGCTTGGCTTCCTGCCTCCTCAGAGAAACTTAAGTAAAGCCCCACAGTTGTGCTGCTGTGAGTGATAACCTGCAGGTCAGTCTGCCTGTTTGTGCTGTGCCGCTGTGAGCAATAACCTGCAGGTCAGTCTGGCTGTTTGTGTTGTGCTGCTGTGAGCAATAACCTGCAGGTCAGTCTATGCAAGTTATCACTCACAGCAGCACAGCACAAACAGCCAGACATAGAGATGGTGCATATGTTATATACTAGATGCCCTCTGACACTGTCAGATGTTTTTAAAATGTCCTGTGTGTATTTAGGAAAAGTGTAATGTCGCTATTTGCCCCAAAGAGTTGTACTGTCAAACCTGAAATGCCAGGAAAAAGTAGAGTTTAGAGTTTGACAGCCTGTAACCTGAAAAAAGTGTTTCCCTCCATCTCTAGGGTTACCATCAGACAGTTCATTTTAATACTCAGAAACCCTTCCTGACAGCTCAGTGAGGAGGAGTGAGAAACTAGCTCTGTTAGAGAGAGAGCAGGATGAAGTGAAGATGCAAATATGTGGCCTTTAGTTTCAGTGTGTGATCCAATGCAGGCCTGTGTGCGTGTGTGTGCACGCATGCTTTTGTGTGTGTGTACCTGTGTGTGTTTGTGTGCATGTGTGTGTATTTGTGTGTGTCTGTTGCTGTTTTTAACAGAATTATTTGCTACAGAATTAAACATTGTAAAATTTACCAGTCCACAGCATACACTTTAATAACTCAGTAATATGGAAAATTCTTCTTTAAAATCCAAAGTCAAAGTCTCTTTTATCCACATTCAAATGACTGACTGCAAACTTAATTTTAGTCTTTTAATCTTCTGTATGCTGTCAGTTTCTTTACAAACACATTTAGGCATGTAATACATGATGCATATATAAATACATTGTGATGAGTGGTTGAATGAGGTGGCTGTGAGTTTTCAGGGTTGTATTCAGTTTGAGACATTTATTGTTAAAGATTGTTGAAAGTATTGAAGCCCTAGGGTGTGAATGAAATATACTTTTTCAAAAACAAGACTGTAGGCAGTGATGTCTAGGCACGACAATCAGGCTGACATACCTGCCAACATGTAGGTTTTTAAATGCAGTGGAATGTTCCATGATTTTGTAGTTGTCAATTTAAGTCAGTTTTAATTAGTCTCATTGTTACCAACTTTTCATCTTGGACAAAAGGTGATTAATAAATATTTTGTCTCCGGTTTTGTTGAGTAAATTAACACTGCTGCAGACTTGGCTGAAATCTCATTTCAAATGTGTTTTATGAATGGGAGAATGTGTGGGAGACACACATTCATCAGACTTTCTGGTGTTCAGTTTCTGATTGGAGCATGTTCAGTTGCACCTTCTTGCTGCCGTGGTAACTGTGCTGCTGATGTGTGGCTGTTGCTCTCCCATTTGGGCAGAGCCCTGAGGAACAGAGCCCTTAGTGGCTGGCTGTTGCTTAGTGATGGGCCAAGGCAGAGGAAAATGTTGGACAAAAGCATCCTGCTCATTCTGCCACATGTGTCCCCTGAACCTGTATATCAGAATCGGGCATCCCAATGACTCAGAGTGGAGAAAAATCAGGCTGGAGGGAGTCAAACCTGGACACCTATGTCATCAGTAGCAACTTCACAAGGGGACTGGCACATTTATGAATTACAGTCCTCATACTAACAGAAGCTTTACTGACTCAGTGAAATGGTCCCAGTGGGACCTCTATCCTACTCTCACTGAATCACTCCGAGTTTAGATGCTTTTGGTATTATTTTTGGGTCCAATTTTAATAAATCAATTTTCCTGATTAACCAAAATGATTTATTCTATGGAATAATCCCATTTGTGCCTGACAAATTTAGGTTTAATTAACTGTGCAAAGCAGCAAGCTGTGGTGCGTGCATGGCTCATAGATAAATATAACGTGTTTATGTTCATAAAACCCCTTTACTTAATTCAGCCTGAATGAACCTCATTAACAAACTAAATAAAACAAACAGCCTCAGACATGTTGTTTCATTCCTTATTTGATCTGTAACTTCTGAAACAGGAATTAAAATATGTGCAAGGATCCTAAAACTATAATTAGAGTTTTTTTTAAAACAACAAAAGATTGAGAGAAATATTTTCAGACAACCCATCACGCAATCTCTGAATCTGATTCATTTGTCATCTACCTTTGTTTCCGCACTCCTGCAGTGGAATAGAAAAATTTTCAGCTAAACACAAAAAACTGATGAAATTGTATTTAACATTCTTTGGTTGGCTATTGTGTATTTTAGAGATATCTCTACTGCAATAATTTGTGGATATTTTGAACAATACCAGTCTTCTCTAAATCACAAAAGGCAGGAATCACCTGCATCGTCTTAAAGAGTTGAGATATGTAAACAAACTGCACACCCAACTTCTGGACTTGGATACCATCCCCCCCCCCCCCCCCCCCCCACACACACACACACATTCTACTGCTTTTTCATTGGGGGAATTATGTACATTTTAATTATTGCTGTAATCATTGTAAGGCACCCTACAGACACTTTTGGCCTTTTGAAGCATTATCATCTATCTTTCAAGTTCATGTTGGGTGTCTGAAGGCCTTGTGCAGAAAGTAGAAGCTCTGTGCTTTGCTTTTCTGCTGTGCAAAATATAATAGCAGCTTCCCTGTGTGTTGAAGGCTGGAATGCTTGACTTATGAATGCATCTTCATCTGTCCTGTATGTCAGACTCCTCCTTGGACCTTAGATATAAAGAGGTAAATATTAACCTTGTATCAGGGGGAATGCTAGGATAGCTGACCATTTTGGCTACTGGATGAAAGTTAGGCAGCAACGGAGAGATATTGTTCATGCTATCAGCAGGCCAGTGTGTGCATGTTGTCAGTGTTTGCTTGCTGTCAGTGCATTTACATTGAAATTTCAGCAATTTCCTTTACGCAGGCACCTCAACCTGCTAAACTTGTTTATACTACTCAGTCAGTAGGAGTTTTGTTTTGAGTAGGTGACTTCCTGTGACCATGAGGTCATGAGTAGTTGTTTCTCACAGCGCGGTACAGTATCACTGACTCTTTAAAAACTCAGTTTCTTTTAAATGTTAAAATATATTCTCAGTACTAAATGTATACTGTACTTGACACTTGTTAATTTTTCTTTGATGCATGTAATGTGGCACTGTGCCTCCTCCTGTCTCCCCTTCTTCAGCTGCTCCCCAGGTTCAGCACCAGACAGTCTGTATAAGGTGAACTGTCTCCCTGTCCTTCAGGAGTTGTTTCCCTCTAGGAGCTGTCCCTGGTCCTGACATACTGCCGAGGCCAAGCTACAGAAGGGAGCTTTATGCAAAACACACCTTAAGGTCTGATGTGACTACATGTGTGAGCTCATATTAAAACACTGCATAGCCCCCTTCATACGACACAACTGTGTATCTAGTTCAGATGTGCTAAATTAATAATAATTAATAATTAATAATAATAAATACAGAATAATTCTCAGACAATGAGTTTAGGGTTAGCCTAACTCTAACCCAACCCCCAAATAGGTGACTAAAAGAAACTAGGAAGACTGGATGAGTCAGGTGTGACTGGATGAGTCAGGTGTGACTGGATGAGTCAGGTGTTACTGGATGAGTCAGGTGTGACTGGATGAGTCAGGTGTGACATGATGAGTCAGGTGTTTCTTAAAAAAGAGAAGGTGGGCATGGGGGAGGAGGAAGGGGTGCTGGAAATACTGAGCACGATAGGAGAAAAATATCCTCAACTTTTGTTTTATCAAATTCAATAATAATTAATAATAATAATAACAATGTAAGTGATCAAAAAGATATTTTAACAATACTAAGTGAAGAAATATAAATTGTGACATGATGGATGCAGACTATGTAAATTCAAAATGCAAAGAGGCAAAGCAAATTGAAAAATGAGATGAATCAATGTTAGAGTTCATATTGATTTCTTCAAGCAGATCCACACATCTATCTGAAAGGTATATAACACCATGAAAGGAAATTACTGCAAGAGTACCACTCCCAGGCTGCGGAGGATAAAAGTGTGTGTGCGTGTTTGTGTTCCCTGTCACTTTTTTCATAGTTGACTCAGAATAGCAGATCATAAAGACTCAAGCTATGCGTGTAGCTTGTGCTCGTCACATAAATATTTAAACTCACACCAGGTTTGGTTGCCTCACAGATGCAGAAGTATTGCATTCTGTTTGATAGCTGTGTTATTGTTAGGTCTGTACTGCATTCTGTTTGATAGCTGCATTATTATTGGGTCTGTACTGCATTCTGTTTGATAGCTGCATTGTTATTGGGTCTTTACTGCATTGTGGTTAATAGCTGTGTTATTAGGTCTGTACTGAATTCTGTTTGATAGCTGTGTTATTATTAGGTCTGTACTGAATTCTGTCTGATAGCTGTGTTATTATTAGGTCTGTACTGAATTTTGTTTGATAGCTGTGTTATTAGGTCTGTACTGAATTCTGTTTGATAGCTGTGTTATTAGGTCTGTACTGAATTCTGTTTGATAGCTGTGTTATTAGGTCTGTACTGAATTCTGTTTGATAGCTATGTTATTAGGTCTGTACTGAATTCTGTCTGATAGCTGTGTTATTATTAGGTATGTGGGAGATGAGGCTGGCTGTGATGTTTCTCTAATCAGTTACCTTTAAATGCCGCTGTGATTAAATTGTCTTGCTAATCATAACCCTAACTCTAATCCTAACCCATCATTTGGTTTAAGATTTTCCTGGCTGATACCGACCCTGACTTGGGGCAGGATGCTTCCACAGAAATGATTCTGCACAAGAAAAAGTACAGCAGCTTCTGTTTTTTCAGATTTTCTGTGAATATGCTGTGGTTGTGGTGTTCCTCCTGCTCAACCACCACTAGAAAAGATCAGCAGCAGAACAATGTCTGATCATGACTTTTTATCTGCTGGACAGCAAACAATTACAAAATATTGAGTGATTAGGATTTATAAGTGTATAACCATATTTGATGATAACATTTATTAATCTCTCAGGCCATCAGAGTTTGAACTATTTCAACATTATCTGGTGGTTTGGATTCACTGTGTGTTTATGGCATAGCACTGACCAGTGATTCACTGTGTGCTTGTGTGGTAGCACTGATCATTGATTCACTGTGTGCTTGTGTGGTAGCACTGATCATTGATTCACTGTGTGCTTGTGTGGTAGCACTGATCATTGATTCACTGTGTGCTTGTGTGGTAGCACTGATCATTGATTCACTGTGTGCTTGTGGGATAGCACTGATCATTGATTCACTGTGTGCTTGTGCGGTAGCACTGATCATTGATTCACTGTGTGCTTGTGTGATAGCACTGATCATTGATTCACTGTGTGCTTGTGTGGTAGCACTGATCATTGATTCACTGTGTGCTTGTGGGATAGCACTGATCATTGATTCACTGTGTGCTTGTGTGATAGCACTGATCATTGATTCGCTGTGTGCTTGTGTGATAGCACTGATCATTGATTCACTGTGTGCTTGTGCGGTAGCACTGGGGGCTTACATTCATATGGGAAGTGCTATAGGCAGAGGCCTTTTCCCCAGGTGTATGCATACCACTTCAGAGAGATTGCCCTAGTGTTATGCATAGCTGGTGAGAGTCATGCATATTTCAATGGAAGAGCATTCAATTACAAACAGTTTCATTACAGGCTTTTGAATATGAAGGGTAATTAAAAAAAAAAATGTAATGCTCGGCTGCTCAATTACTCAAAAGTAGCAGTGCTTCACACACCACCTGCATCGGTAACTAAGGATGAATGGGAAAAGTAATCACAAGCTCAGCATTCCCGGCACTCAGAGAAGTTAATCAACACCATACAAATGTTGAGTTCCACTTGATTGCCCTGCTGTATCCATTCTCCTTTCTCTCCTTGTGTTAAACAACAAATCTACTCAGAGAGGCATAAGATGCTAAATAACCAGCACAGTGATAAATTATTCTATCACTCCGTGTGCCCTTTTTTCACCTGCTCACCTGAATCTCTCTACACATTTATTTGTTCCCTCCTTAAGGGACATCTCTACTTTCAGATTTCAAGGGTGGAGAAAACAATTATATACATAAACATGCACATGAACACAGGCATACATGCAGACGCATTGATGTACACATGCACACACACATGCACAGACATGCACGCATGCACACAAACATGCACAGACATGCACGCATGCACACACACATGCGCAGACATGCATGCATGCACACACTGTGAACATGCTCGTACAGACATGCACACTCCCAAGCACTCACACACAATTGCACGCATGCACACTCATGTGCACAAACAAATGCAGATGTTGACACTTCTTAAGACGAAGGGCCAAATTTACAGAGAAATTGTTGCAGCACAAAAATATTCGCTATATAGTAACACCAAACCATTAACAACTGCTCTAATTACTCAATCAAAAACTTACACGCCCTCTTTTCTCACACGGATGGTGGTCCAGCGATGGAGAGAATATTAACACTGATTGGAATAAGGTTATTACGATAAGCTAACACATTCCGCTTGTTCCATGGTCTCACTGTCTGTAGATGGAGCTACTCCTGAAAATAAAGCTGCTGTGACATGAACAGTTGTACTTTAAAACATTTGTGATTATTTACAGGAAGAGATGTTCCTGTCATCCTGCAATCTTCTCTCAAGCCTCACACTCTTGCCTGGCCACTGCCTTCATCATCCTCTGGCCCCCTGGCCCTACCTTCCCCAAAGGGTTGCTCTTCCCAGTCATGTCTCTTCTCTACTGTAGAGATGGTGGCTAACATGCTAGCACTGCGTGCTGCAACTGCTCACCACTGCTGTACAGAAACTCCACAGAGAGTCTGAGATAAGCAGCATTCATATGGCTCACAGACAAGAGATAAATGTGATAAACATACCCTCCAATGAGCAGATAAACAGCTCAGTGTGTGGCCCAGCCGATTGTATCAGAACAGCCCTGGGAGAGCTAGGAACTGTCCTACTGAAGTTCACAGGAAAGGCTAAGAGATAAAATAAAAGTGTAGATGTGCAATAGCTTCTAGTGGGACAGTACTCTGGCATGGGCTCCAGTCCCCAGCACCATGGCTCTCAGAATGAAATAGCCAAGTACATAATCTTGGCAGTGGCTGGCAGGCTGAATCAGGGTTAATTTAAAAGGTGACAAAAATAATTTAGCATCTCCTATCTGAGAGGTGCTGAGCGCTTTCCACTCCAGCCACGACAGTAGGGAAGAAGGATAGAGTTTAGGGCTTTCAAACCAATGTGTCTTTTTCACCCTTCCAAAGTTTGATGAATAAGTAATTCCTTTTAGACTCAAAGGAACAGAAAATGGACTTTGCTTAAATAGTAGCAGAGCCTCTAGCACTTGCCTGTGAGTATGCAGGAAAATATGGCTGTCATACACACAGCAATAACAGCAGGCCACACCTGCAGTGTGATGCATGACTGCTCACTCTGCTCATTAATGAGCCATATGCTGCCTCTGCCAGCCACAACCCTGCGCTGCATGCTGCCTCTGCCAGCCACAACCCTGCGCTGCATGCTGCCTCTGCCAGCCACAACACTGCGCTGCATGCTGCCTCTGCCAGCCACAACCCTGCGCTGCATGCTGCCTCTGCCAGCCACAACCCTGCACTGCATGCTGCCTCTGCCAGCCACAACACTGCGCTGCATGCTGCCCCTGCCAGTCACAACCCTGCGCTGCATGCTGCCTCTGCCAGCCACAACACTGCGCTGCATGCTGCCTCTCCCAGCCACAACACTGCGCTGCATGCTGCCTCTGCCAGCCACAGCACTGCGCTGCATGCTGCCTCTGCCAACCACAACCCTGCGCTGCATGCTGCCTCTGCCAGCCACAACCCTGCGCTGCATGCTGCCTCTGCCAGCCACAACACTGCGCTGCATGCTGCCTCTGCCAGCCACAACACTGCCAATTCAGTCCAGGTCTCATATACAGTAGATCAGACGGCACACTTACTATTTACATGGGCTTGCACACCCTGCTTCAGTTTGCTGCCCACAGTAGTTTCCTACTGTCTTTCCAAGCAAATAAGAGGTGTAGCTGCAGATGCTGGTTTTGTGGAGAAAGGCTGTAATTTGCTGTTTACAGATGCAGGACAGGGCACTGCACATAGTCACAGAGAATGTTCCTAAACAAAATCCTGACATCATTTCTCCCTTTTATTTTCCTCCTATAAAAATCATAAAAACCTCTTTATATGTCTTCATATGCTCAGCACTTTGCCTCTTAGTCAAACGTGATTTAAACGGTCTGTCTTCCTTCCCACCAATTCACAGGCTGTGGGTGCCTTTACCATGGCAATGCTTTTAACACCACTGAAGGGAGGAAGCACCTCAGCTACTTTGGCAAAGCAGGTGAATTGAAAGGTCTCTATTGGCTCATAAAAGTGAACAAACAGAGGGATACCTTGTGACCATAAAATAAATACAAGTCCTTTGTGACTGTCTAAGGGTTTGTGTTAAAAGTCTCAGAGCAGTGAAATTAATTTTTAAAAATGTACTGAAATGAGCTGGAATTTGAAGAGTATTGGCATGAGAGTGTATTGACCTAGCCCTGCAGTGTGCAGGTGTATTGACTTGGCCCCGCAGTGTTCAGGTGTATTGACCTAGCCCCACGGTGTTCAGGTGTATTGACCTGGCCCCGCGGTGTTCAGGTGTATTGACCTAGCCCACAGTGTTGCCCACTGAATGGCAAATAAAAGACTCAAAATGTTTGCCATTACTCCCCTTTCTATCCTGTCAGTCAACACTGCAGATTTACCTGTGGATTCAGTTTAAAAAGTCATAAAGTTATTATAAATATGTAACAACTGAAATGTATCTAAGTACAATAAAATTAATATATAAAACATGCATATGTTTTAAACTGGATCTGAAATCATAAGGTGACCGGTATGATACTGCTCAAATAGAACTTCAGTGTGGAGCCTGTATTTGTAGAATTAAGTTATTGCTTGGAATATCTGAAACAGTTCAAACATAGATATACATTTATAATCAGAATACAAACTTTACTTGGTAGTCACTTCAGATATAATGTATTAATTGCACTATACTTATTTTGATTACCCCTTATTTTATACATACTGTCAGTGTGTTAACAGACAGAAAATTGATTATTTTTGCTGAGATTTATTTAATCATAATTCCCTTTTATAGGCTGCACCCTCAAACAGTCACATGACACCCCCTGCTGTTAATTACAGTCCTTACTGCCTAACCCTAACCCTTTACTCCCTACTTAATACAGTAATTAATGAGGTGCAATCCAAAGCCCTTTTTGTTTTAATTGTCCCTGTTGGATAAGCCCCTAATAAATCCCAAACAACTACATACTAACAAATGTTGTGTATTCAACTCCAAAGTCATCTTGGGATAGTTAATTCAGTAAACATATTATGAAAACATGAAATAGAATTTGGAAAAAAACTTACAAACAATAAAATTGGTTTAATCAACCAAAAAGTTATCATCCATCCCCAATGGGCACACCAATGAAAGAACAGCTTTTATTTTTACACTTGCAATCTATTTTGAAATTTTTCTGCTATTATCTGGAAATTCTGTACATTTTTGGCAGCTGGTTTAATTCCATAACAACAGTTCCATCAATATTTCTGGTACTGAGGTGCTGGTTGGTGTCAGGGTTTACTGGGTCTGTGATCTCCGAAACCACTCTGCTGTTTCTAGCCCAGCTGCATGGTAAATTCCCCTGTCTGCTATGTTTACTTGGAGTGATATCTCTTTTCCTCTCACCTTTTTAATGGTTTCATTTTGCTGCTCGATAAAGCCATGAAGTATTGCATTCTGAAAGCATTTTGCTTTGCAGGAAACTTCTCCAAAGAACCATGTAAAACACAAAAACATCCCAAGGCACCACAAATGAAAACAGATTAAATTCCGCCATCAGCAACTGAATTACATGCTGCCCTCCCACTGTATAGAGGCCAGTATCCACTGGGAATGCTTTTATTGCTCTGAAAAGTTTACAGTGCAATAATGGAGATGATGCAGGTGCATTTTTAACAACAAGGCTGCTTATCACCATGGAGATATTTAATTTGCTGCCTTTGATTTTGTAGCTGATAATGTTTATTGCACAAGAGGTGCATTTGTATTACCCAAACTCAGTGCATCACTGGGCAAATGACTGTACAGGGATATTTACTGAAAACCAGGGTTGATGAATTACATATTACTGTCTGATATAGACTAATCCCAGTCCAATTAACAAAGTAAACAAGTTAGCTAATGGAATCTCCTCTCACTCACTTTCACAGAGCTTCAAGGTTCTATTCATGAGTCAGACTAGACAATTGTCAACAACAGAGGTGCAAGTTATAAATGTGAGTGTGCATGTACGTGAGTATGTACTGTTACATGAGGTGTACTGTTAATGGACAATCAGTGTCTGTGTGCGGAGCCCCAGGAGCATGCCTAATGCCTAACCTTAAGACTGTAGTACTGGATAACTGTGTTCAGAATATCAGCTCAATCCTGAGGTTTCTTATAAAATCATGGGGATGTCAATTTAAAAAAAAAGCATACATATAATTTTTTAATGTCTGGGAAAATATATTTTTATCTTCCATGGTGCAATATACAGAACCTTTATATGGTCTTGTAACTGAAGAACAAACAGCTTGCCAGACATTCACTGTGTGAGGAGCCTCTGCCAGCACAGTCTCCCCTCACAGCTCACACATGGCTGTGCTATGCATTACCATCATCATTTCATCATGTGCAGAGCGACCTCAGAGGGCTGAGGTCTCTGCATGGGGCGTGGAGCTCGGCTGCAGTGTTTCATCATGTGGGGCCGAGGTCTCTGCATGGGGCGAGGAGCTCGGCTGCAGTGTTTCATCATGTGGGGCCGAGGTCTCTGCATTGGGCGTGGAACTCGGCTGCAGTGTTTCATCATGTGGGGCCGAGGTCTCTGCATGGGGCGTGGAGCTCAGCTGCAGTGTTTCATCATGTGGGGCCGAGGTCTCTGCATTGGGCGTGGAGCTCGGCTGCAGTGTTTCATCATGTGGGGCCGAGGTTTCTCTGCATGGGGCGTGGAGCTCGGCTGCAGTGTTTCATCATGTGCTTAACTGACTGTGCAGGTCAGGTTTAGCTTTTGGACATGACACTTTCTCATACACTCTCTCTATACATGTTTAAACAATGACATTTACACATTAGAAAGAAATCACCACAGTGTGAACCATCTGAAAATTTGCAATTATAACAGTTGTCATAATTTCAAATTATAACAATAACATCTGTTGGCTGCCATGCTACTATTTTATCTTAATCTCTTCTGTTTAGCTAGCTTGCTACTTAGTTTTTTTGTTGTAAATAAATGTTAAAAGTGTTCTCTCGCCCTAAGACTTGCCAGTGACTGTTAGTGAGTGTTGGAGGCCTGCGACCCAATAACAGCATCTGGAATAGTCATGCCAAGTCAAAGACGTGACAGCAATATCATTTGTTAAATGCTTATGTTTTGGCTAAAGTTTTACTGTTTTTACCATGACTTTATATCGCTTGTCATGATTGATGTAACATTAGACATGTGATACTCAGGACATCCATGTGACAGCATGATGAGGAACCTGCCATGGCATCTGTCATAAAGCATACGCTAACTAAAGCGCAGCAATATTTAGCAGGTGACATAACGCTGTTCAGCAGGTTTTGTGCCATCAAGCATTATGACAGCTGTCATGACTTTTACCGATAGTCGTAGCACTGTCATTATCATCAAAAACCGTCTTCACAATCCATTACAGTCTATGTCATCTGTTGAGATATAGTTATGGCATGGTTATGTCAGTCTTATGATTGAGGGTTGAAGTAAAATGTTACCCCTTTATTTAACAAGGCACATCAATGGAGAATCCTGTCCTGGTAAGTCATGGTATGTTTGGAATGTGCAGCTAGCGATGGGTGATTATGCAGCTAGACGAGGGGCAGCCAATTTCAGCTTTCAGCACAACACTTGGGCGAATTTCCTAAATCTATCAAAATGGGCTGTGGGATTGGTAATGACCAGAGTGAGTCAGGATTTCAGAGTGTAGTAGCACTCACCTGATGTATAGGATCTACAGAAGGCTGCCCCTTTCCTACATTGTGGATTTGCCTGTAATTGGTCCAGAAGGAATAATTGGGTGTGTGGGGAGAGCAGAGGGGTGGAGAGGCAGGGGCAGGGCCAGGGGGTGGAGTTGGGAGTGGAGTAAGGTAGAAGGTACAGTTGGTGTGTCTGAGGTAGTCTGGGCCCCACATTGTTACAATGATGCCCCCTCCCTTTTAAGCCCAGCTGCACCAGTTCAGGGGTCAAAGCACCCATGATTTTTTGCAGTTGTGAATGAATTGTGGTGGAGGAGGGACACTGACTTTGTGTGGTAATCTTGACATTTTACAGGCAGTGGAGCAACGTGGAAAAAACAGTCAAAGTGCAATTACTAATAAGGCAGTCTGGCACATTACAGCTGGCTACTGTACAATTTTTACCTTTAGAAGAAGCAAGAGAACATAAGTACTAAACACAGTCCAGACTGACTGCGCAGGCTCAGGGCTAAACACAGGGCCAGACTGACTGCGCAGGCTCAGGACTAAACACAGGGCCAGACTGACTGCACAGGCTCAGGACTAAACACAGGGCCAGACTGACTGCGCAGGCTCAGGACTAAACACAGGGCCAGACTGACTGCACAGGCTCAGGACTAAACACAGGGCCAGACTGACTGCACAGGCTCAGGGCTAAACACAGGGCCAGACTGACTGCGCAGGCTCAGGGCTAAACACAGGGCCAGACTGACTGCACAGGCTCAGGACTAAACACAGGGCCAGACTGACTGCACAGGCTCAGGACTAAACACAGGGCCAGACTGACTGCACAGGCTCAGGGCTAAACACAGGGCCAGACTGACTGCACAGGCTCAGGGCTAAACACAGGGCCAGACTGACTGCACAGGCTCAGGGCTAAACACAGGGCCAGACTGACTGCACAGGCTCAGGGCTGAACACAGTCCAGAGTAGAGAGTGTGCAATGCCCTGCAGACTTTACTGGAAAGTGCACTGCAAACTGGAATGTAAGAGGTCATACTTCTGGTTTGTGTGGCTGCCATTGGCTTCCCATAGTGAGGCAAAAACCATTCAGCCAATCACAGCCTCTCTTCTCTTTACTGAGGTTTGTACCATTTCTCACAAAAAAACTTTCAGGGTGACTGGGGATGAGCTGCTTCAGAGAAAGGCACTTAACTAAAACTGAGTTAATGTATGTGCCAATGAAATGTGTCCATCTCATAGTATTGATTAGATTGGTTCTCTCAGTGATGAGGTCACCCACTTCAATAATTTTTTTTATTCAATGAAATCACTAAAACCTTACCAGAATGAAGACTGGTGGTTGCAAATAGCAGATTCTCACTTTCCAAAACAGACTAAATTGGTTATATGCTACGGGTTAAGTATTATGTTTTTATATTGTGTTAAGGCATCATCAGTATTGTTTCATTTGCACATTTATATCCTTTAAAAAAAAGTAGAACCTCCCATCATGTGTGTAAGTTTGTCTCTCACTCCAGACATTCAACTCTGACAGTAATCTGGGCATTTTGCTTAGAAATTAAACAAATTGAGGAAAGCATCATGATTGTCTTCAAATGGCATTGCAAGGAAGAATGAAAACCTCAAACATCAAACAGCATGAAATTATGCTTTTTGTGTCAACAATACATACAGCCAATATTTGGAAGTGGCCAGTTACCCATACACACAAGCTTACTGCATTAGTTATATCTGCATAAACCTAAGTGGAATCCTTCTCACTAAGAGACAGATCTACCTTAAGAGAACCACTCTCTTACTGAGCCTGCAGTTTGTGACTGAGTGCATTTTATCCAATAATGGGCTCTCTCACTGAGACTACAGTGTGCCCAGTTATCAAGTAACAATGTGGAGAATAACATCACCGACTTTCTCAAGGTCATTGCCCTGACATACTGTCTGCTCTGTTCCTGCGGATTTCTGACTGACCCCCCTCACATACATTACTGCAATATTGCCATAAATAATTTAGTTATTTTTGCAGGCGGTCTAATGCACAGTCGCTTATATTTCATATTATATGCATCTATTGTGCTCATGATTAAATAACACAATGAGACACACACATTTAACACAATGAGAGTGGCATCATGGCACCCCAATAACATTTTGCTGCCCCACAGAGCTGCAGAAGCACCTTCAGGACCATGGAGAGTGGCCTAGCTGCTGGCGCAGGGCCTTAGGTAAGATATTGCAGGATCAGAATTATCCCATTGACCTGTTCAGTACTATGGACAGTTTTACTGTCACACAGATCACGCCTCAGCCTGCACACAGGAGCAGAGCAGAGGAGCTACAGGCAGACTGGTGAGGGCCATATGGAGGCTCAGGGTTCCTCACTCTTCAGACTGGCCTCTGGGGCTGTGTGCCTCCTATAATTACTGCACAGAGGGGAAGTACTGCAACGTGAGAATTAGGACGCAACTGTGGATTGGATCTTGGATTTTGCTTTGGACTCCTCTTTGGAAAGTGGAATTACCACAGGACTGGAGTGACAGATAGCTGATTGAAGTCTGAACAGTTAACGACCTTGAGGAGGAACAGTGGACATGACCCCCAGCAGCCAGAGTGTTATTCCTGCCCTACCGCACCACATTCCTCTCCTCTTAATTTTGCACAGCTGGAAAATGGTAAAACATGTTTACATGGAAAAATCATGAAAGAAAAGCTGATTATCTGAATTTTGTTTCATATTCATTTTTTCTATTAAATCCAAATGCCTGAAGTGTATTAGCAAAAATAACAAATATCACTCGACTGTCACCATATTTTTGGAGGGAGTGGAGGAGGCAAGACAGAGGGTGTACTGCTGAAGGCTCGGAGTTACTATGGCAGAGTACTTGCAGAAGAGAATTTAGAGGCAGTGTTTTTTTGGTTTAACTGGAAATTTCTTGTTAAGTTCTCTGACTGTGGTTTTCCCTGTCAGTGATTGCTTCCTAATGTTCTGAATGAAGAGAGCACATTATACATGCAGCATCTTCAGCTCCAAGAGCCGTCATAAGAGTCATCATAAAAGGCTGCTGGGATTCTTACAGGCTCTATGCACTGCTCCCACAACAAAGCCTTCTTTTACATAACCATACTCTCTCTCTCATATCAGATGGCTTTGAGTTCCCCAAACATTTTTCCATTATAATGGCCTTCTGCTGTCACATACCATAATAATAAGCCAGCTCATGAGGAGCTGGTCATGGAAAAGCAGCCTCAAATGAGCTGTGAAATCTAACAGATGAGAAAAACTGAAACAAGAATTTTCGCATAAAGAGCAAAACATGAGAATGTGGTGTGATTTGTAAAAGGTAAAAACAATCAATAATGCTTCTGCAGAACCACAGAACCATATAATTTTACAGAAACTCTCTCACAGTCAGCATGTCAGAGAACCTCTGAGGATGGTTCTGCATAATACAAAGACTTCATCCTGCCTTATCAGTGCTATCTGTGCTTACACTCTCTATGTGTGTGCTGGTTTACACTCTCTATGTGTGTGCTGGTTTACAGTTTCCATGTGTGTGTTGCTTTGCGCTCTCTATGTGTGTGCTGGTTTACGCTCTCCGTGTGTGTGCTGGTTTACACTCTCTATGTGTGTGCTGGTTTACAGTTTCCATGTGTGTGTTGCTTTGCGCTCTCTATGTGTGTGCTGGTTTACGCTCTCCGTGTGTGTGCTGGTTTACGGCCTCTCTTATATAGTAGCAATAAGTTATGAAAATGCAGAAACATAACTTGCATATATTACCACATCCTTGGCTTTCATGATGAAAAAGGTTGTTGCTATACACAGCTGGCATAAATTTGACTCTGATTATAGTGTAACCCCTGCCCTCAGGTAGGCACACCTATGCCCTGAGCAGTGTCTCCCTGTGGATTTAGCATACTTTCACTTTAAAGATATTTACTCCATTGTTCCAGTCTTGATATGGACTTTATAGATGGATTTATCTATGATATCAAAATTTAAAAAATATGGAATGTTGAAGTGTGCTGTACTATCTGATTACAGGCATGCTTACTCTCCTCCTTGAGTTTTATTTTCATGTGACTGGATCCTGGGCCTTTGGGTGGAGCCAGGGCCTTTGGGCGGAGCTCTTGCATATTAATGTGTGTTGTCATTTTTTTAGTGTAATTCCAGTCGTGGGAGTTCCTTTATTCAGTGTCACAGCTGGTTACAGAGTGAAAAATGAAGTTTTCTTTACTCAGCACAGATCCATGATTTGTGCTGTTGGTCTCTGGATGCATTTGGATGTTTTCCTTCCATCTGAAGAGTGTGAAGAACCTACTGACACTCACTGAAACAAGCAAGAAAGTGAAGCATAACGGCACCCAAGTTGCAGACATGGTTTTTACACACAGGCTCCATTTGGGCAAATGGCCTGAGCCCTGCAGAGTAATTAGCTGTCTGAAAGCCCACAGGCAAATATAAAAATGATTGCTTCCAGTTGAGTGGGCCATAAATAATTAATGTTGAGGGTTTTGAGGGTTTAATGGATGGTTGATGGAGATCCATTTTTGATGCCACTTTGTGCTGATGAGCCTCTGGCTTCTTCAGCAGGTTCTACACTTCAGGATGCTTTTAATCACACAGATGACAGGACGTGACCACAGTAAAAGCAGGTGGTAGTGATGGAGGAAAGCAGGTGCTTTCCTTGCACTGGGTGCTCTGACCACAGGGCTCATCTGATCGGCACATCTGCACTTCCAAGGGGGAACTTAGTCTGTGCCAAAAGTGATCAGAGGTGTGGGTCATGACTCTGGCCCCTGTACAGGAGAGGTGTGGAAATCTGTTCCCCAACAGAAACAGGAGATCGCATTCTCCCAATTCCACTGTTGAAGACAGATCCACCATGTTTCTACTACTGAAGACAGATCCACCATGTTCCCACTGCTGAAGACAGATTCAACATGTTCATAATGGTGGTTTTCATCAGGGGCAAGAACGTGATATCAGGACCTAATGCCTCTGGTCTGAGGATCCACACCCCTGGAACCCTGGCGCCCTCTGAGTGCGGTGCTCTGTATGAGTGTATGATAATTAGTCTGTATCCTAAAACTTAACTAATCACTAAACCTTACCATGTAGTGTGGTTGTTTGTGTGTGTGTGTGTGTGTGTGTGTGTGTGTGTGTGTGTGTGTGTGTGTGTGTCAGAGACACATGAAAGAGGAAGAAAGATTGTTGAGGTTAACTGAGGTTTCTAACTCATAAAAAGAGATTAAAATCCCATTCTTCTGCTTAAATCCTGTCAGCAAAACAAGGGGGCTTCCATGGGAATGAGTTAAAGCTCAGTTTTACTCTGAGGTATGTGTACAGAGCAAAGGAAGTGCTGGGACACTAAATAAAATATATCTCAGGGATTTGTTACTGCACAATCATCCCATCATCTTAAAGAATACACAACAACTTAAAAAAGGCAACATTTGTCCTCAAGTTTGACAAATAGCTACATTTGACAAATGCTGAATAATCTCTGCAAACAATAAATTAATGTTGATATAAAAATTAGTTGACCATAAGCACTGATACCCTGGCCTCAGTATTATTTTCTCCTCTCTTTCCCTCTACTGGCTTATGAACCCTTAACAGATACAGGATATACTGTAGGTACATGCCATATGGCTGTATTTTCAGACTTTTTATAGGTGCATATTCTTCATGCTATCTGTCTGATAACACACAAGCATAATTTCTTATGTAACAGCCCTGTTACAGCAGTTCCCTCCTACACATTGTGCTTATTTACAGCCAGGGGAGAATCAGCAGAGGAGACTAAAAACACAAGGTCTGCTGTTTACGTTTGAGTTACTGCAGCTTTCACTGCACTAATTACAGAGCATCCTGCAGTCATCCCAAACCCCCTGCTCATGGCTGCAGACTTTAGTTTTGTGACCATCTCCCAGTGCTGTTGGGCCAGCGGTGCGGGGTGGGAGGGGTGATGGGGTATAGGTGGGTAGAGGGTGAAGGGGTGGGGTGTAGGTACGTAGAGGGTGAGGGGGTGGGAGGGGTGGTGGGGTATAGGTGGGTAGAGGGGGTGGGGTGTAGGTACGTAGAGGGTGAGGGGTGAGGGGTGGTGGGGTATAGGTGGGGTATAGTGTGGGTAGAGGGGGTGGGGTGTAGGTACGTAGAGGGTGAGGTTG